>JAKRSK010012718.1:342500-765332 GCA_029891615.1 Natrix natrix natrix
GGGTGTGTGTGCATGTGTGGAGGGGCAGGGCACATGTGCAGGCCGCATGCATGGGGAGGGGGCGCTCACATTGCATTTTGGGGATTAAGGCACATGTGCTTTGCATTCATGAGTGCTTTGGGCACTCGGCACCAAAAGGTTAACCATCGCTGGTCTCTCCTTGTTTGTGAAGGGTGAAAAAATTGTCCTCGTGGGACGGGCCGAAAAAGTTGTCCCACCAAGGGGTGGGGGTGTCTTCCAGGGTGGGTTGGGGGAACAAGCAGGAGCCCAGGCGTCCTGGATCCAAGCCTGCACCTCTTTCCTCTCTGCCAGGATTTAATGGCCACCTGTGCCAACATGACATTGACGAATGTGCCAGCACGCCCTGCAAGAACGGAGCCAAATGTGTGGACGCCCCAAATGCTTATGTGTGTGAATGCACAGAAGGTAAGCATTGGGGGGGGGGAGGGTTGGAGGGGGGGCAGACCAGAGGAAGTCCATTAGGGTGGCATCTGGCCAGTTTTTTTGACGAGTCCTGCCAGGGACAGTAAACGAGCCCCCTTCCCTGGTGAAAAACCCTGGGGGGGGGGGGGAGGAGGATGGGATTTTAAGCAAGTGCAATTTGTTTATTTTTTTCATTTCCAAAACACATTTTCTTCTTTTTTTATATTGTAAACACATAAACAAAATAAAACATAGATTGAAACAACAAAGGAACAAAAAAGTTCCATCATACAGCAATTCCATATTGTTATGTCTTTACAATTGATGTTTTCCCTGCTATACATTCATATCTTACATCCATGGTCCTCTTATTTACGTATATTATTCCATATTTATACCTGACTGTTTGCATCAGAATATCACTTTACATATAGCTGCAATATCTTAACTTAGCTCAACTCTACCTTAACTTATCACTGTATCCTAACACTTCTATACATCACTATTTTATATTTTCCTACTTCTTCTTTCTCTCCTCTAACCATTTATACCATTTATTCCGTGTGGAATAATATTCGGATTCCCCCTTTCCTTATATTTCTTTCGTCGGTTTCTCCATCTCCGCACATCCTAAAATTTTCCTCTGGGGGTACATTGTCCAAAACATATTTTCCAATATGGGGGCAGAGGGAAAGTGCCAGACTCACGGCAAGAAACAGAGATTCCTACCCCCAATTCTGAGCTTTATTGCAGAGGGGGGAAGATGGGATTTACAGTCTGGATAACTGACTTGGGGGCATTTCTCAGGGTGGGGAGTGGCTCTTCCCTTTGATTTTCTTTCTAACTCTGTCTCGGATTAACGGGCAGGATGCTCATGGCTGATACGAGATGGGGAGGACAAGAAGAAATGTGTATCTGTTGTTGCTGTGGGGAATTTTGCAGATATATCCCTAAAGAGGAAGAATGAAGGGCTGTGATTCTTGCAAATTTCTCCTCTCAAAAGAGGGTCTTGTTTGGTGACCGACGAAGCCTGTGGGGGGTTTAAAGCTTGCCGAATCTTGGGGGAATTTCACACACAGGCTCCCCCTTGTCTCGTGGGTAGGCCCCGGCGCCCCCGGCTGTTTACGGAAGGCAGCTTCTGGCCACGTGGGTTGGGGAGAGCACCAGTGTGATGCCCACATGCTGCCCGAAATGATGATGAGCGTAACTCCTGTCCCAGCTCGAGTGGTTCTCTGCTCCAGCCTCAGGCAGAGCGTCCGCCTCTCCAAACTCTTCTTCAAACCCGTGTTGTGTTGCTGCTCCCACTTCCTGCCCAACGGGGCTGAGGCCATCCCAAATTCAGCTTCAAGTCCAGTTACCGTCCTTAAAATCGCCCCTGAAAGGAAACCGGGCCTAAAGGAGAAGCTGCGGCCACTTGCTTTGTTTTCCCAGGTGTCCCCAGGTTCTTCCACATGGCAGCTTGAGGAAGAAAAGAGCAGAAAAAGGGGAGGAAAACACTCCATTCTCTGAGTCTGTGAGGGGGGCTGCAAAAGTTGAAGCTCTGAGCTGAGGAGGAGGAGAAGGGAGGGGAGAGAGGGGCCGTGTCCTGCCTCCCGGCTCGGTCTCCACTTTCTCCATCCTGGCTTAAAAACCAACTGCCATTTTGGGCAAGTCAGGGAGTCCTGTCTGGGCACCGTCCCCCCTCTTTTCTGGCCCCTCGTCTCCGGGCAGGAGAAAGGGTGAGCACAGGGCCGGGAGGGGTGAGGGAAGCTCGAGGCGCCCTCGGACAAAACCCAGCACGGAGCCCCCTCGGCAAACAGAGGGACTTTTGTGGGGCCGGCCGGCTGCCAGCAGCTCTTCCCTAATGAGCGTCTTGGCTGGGCGGCAGTGGCAATGAAAAGCCGCAGTGTGGGCTTCCCCAGCGGGGAGGGGCAGGTGGGGGGGGTCAAAGGCCCACTTTGTCTGCCCGCTTGGCTCCCTCCCCGCCACCGCCCTCCTGCTTTTGTCCGCTGGCGGGAGGAGGCGGGCGGGAGAAAGGGGCTGCTGTTGTCCTCTTTTGAATACACTGCACCCCCCCCTTCGCTCCCCCCCCCCGCAAACCGGATCCAGACAGGCAGGGAGGATTGCCCAGAACCAGAAGAAAAGCGGTTGTGTTTGCCAGAGGACGGAGCTCCTTCCCCCCCCCTCCCCCCAGCGTGGATCCCGTGCCCTGGCCTGGCAGCCTCCCTGCCACCCGGCCTGTCTCCTACCCGCTTGTCTCCTGCCTGCAGCATCTCTGGGGCTATGGGGGGGGGGGAGGGGAAGGCCTGCCGTGAACCCCAAAAAAGCCCAAGCAGAAGCCACAGTTGGCAAGTTTGTTTGGAAGGAGGGGCGCTTGCTCTGTGTGTGTGTGTGTGTGTCCCATTGCCCCCAAAGCTGCAAAACGTTCGGTTGCAAATTATCCCGTTAATTTGAAGCAATTGAGTTTGCCCACTCTACCACCGCGCAACTTGCGTTGGGTCACCTGATATTGTTGCCAGCCTCCGTTCACACTTTCTGAACGTCCCAGGGTGGGAGTGCGGGGAAAGGCAGAAAGGAGAATGGGCCTCTTCCCCAATTTCCCACTCAGTGTTGTAACCTAGGCTTCCCCAAAAAGCAGGAGGCAGAGTCCTGGTCCTGAAAAAAAAAACCCTTTTATTAAACGAATGTGAATTCCTCTCATTCCCATTCAGCAAAGGCCTGGCAAACAGTATTTCAAAGG
This sequence comes from Natrix natrix natrix, assembly GCA_029891615.1. NCBI lineage: Eukaryota > Metazoa > Chordata > Lepidosauria > Squamata > Natricidae > Natrix > Natrix natrix. The sequence continues at coordinate 345,643 of JAKRSK010012718.1, forward strand.
AATATTGATAACTACAGGCCTTTTTCTATCTTGGAAAGCTGTCATGTCAATATTTTCCAAACGAGTGCTGTGCAAGGAAAGGCTGGGCACAGAGTCTCTGAGATTCGCGGACAGATCTTCACACTCCTGAAACGACCGAACAAACTAATTGTTTCCTGCAAAAGCCCCCTCCCCTTTCGCTCTTCTTTTACTCCCTATGGGAGGGGCCATTCACCATCCCACCTGTGACTTTACTCTCAAGTCTGCCCTGATTTCTCAGCTGTTCTTTTCTTCTGGCAGCTCTGCAGAAGCGCACACTGGGAACAGGCTCCAGCTGTTCCTCTGCCTCACTGCTATCTAGCTCTGTAGGCACCTGATCACTGCCAGACGGCCTCGGCCCCGTCTCTGCCTCAGATGCAGAGCCCTCGTCCGAGCCTTCCCCAGCCTCCAGGACCGGCCCATCTTCCTCCCCAGCCTCCTCACTGTCCGACTCTGCTGCCAGCTCCTCTGGCCGCTAGTAGGCCACAACACTCAGCCCACTCCTTTTCTTTCTCACGGACTCCCGTCTTTCTGGCTGGGAACCTTGGGAGATGGAGTCCACCCTTGGGGTAAGAAAGAGTGGCATTTGGTAGGTAGGCAAGCTCCATTCCTATCTGCTGGGTTTCCAGCCTGAACTAAGGTCAGTCAGCCAAGGATCATCCTTGGAAGCACCTGCAGGTCGGCTGAGCGCTAGAATTCATCAACTGGTCTTCCCAGCACCCGGTCTAGGGGACGAAGGAAGCCCTGATTTCTGTCGTTGGCTGCCACCTGGAAGAGAAAATGATCGCTGCTTTGCGGTACCATGTTGCAATTCGTTTTGACGTTTTGCACCCTTTCCATTTCTCTGCCCCCCCCAGGATTTTTGGGCACTCACTGCGAGACGGACATCAATGAATGTGACCCTGACCCATGCCACTACGGCACGTGCCGGGATGGCATTGCCACCTACACCTGCCTCTGCCAGCCTGGGTACACCGGGCGCCTCTGTGACACCAACATCAACGAGTGCCAGAGCCATCCTTGCAAGAACGGAGGCACCTGCCAGGACAGGGACAACGCCTACAGCTGCTTCTGCCTGCGTGGCACTACAGGTAAGGAAAGGGCGGGGTCTTCCCTCTGGCCTTCCCACAAAAGGATGCAGCAGAGGTGCCTCGGTAAACGATCTGGGGTGCCCCATGTATTTCAGGTGAAGGAAAGAAGCCTTGGAGATGTTTGGGGCTGCCCCACCTCTGGTAGTTCTTGATTATTATTATTTTTTGAGATGCCTAGAATACGGCATTCAGTTTTGGTCACCACAATAAAAATAAAAGAGGTTGAGACTCTGGAAAGCGTGCAGAGAAGAGCAACAAAGATAATTAGGACACTGGAAGCTCAAACATATGATGAATGGTTTGCAAGAACTGGGCATGGCTAGTCTAGGGAAGAGAAGGACCAGGGGAGACAGGAGAGCATCTTCAAATATTGGAGGGGCTGCCACAGAGAGGAAGGGGGCCTAGCTATTCCCCAAAGCACCCAAAGGAATAATGGATAGAAACTGAACAAGGAGAGATTCAACCTGGAAATAAGGAGGAATTTTCTGACAGTGAGAACAATCAACCCATGGAACAGAAGTTGCCTTCAGAAGTTGTGGGAGCTTCATCACTTGAGACTTTTAAGAAGAGACTGGATCTGTCAGAAATGATGTAGGATCTCCTGCTTGGGTGGGGGTGTGGGGGGTTGGACTAGATGACCTACAAGGTCCCTTCTGTATATGTTCGAAGTTATGACAGATCCCTCCCACCCCCCAAAAGTACTGATGACCTGATTCCAAAGTTCTGGCATGGGGGAACTTTCTTAAAACAACCCTGAGATTTTTCAGAGCCCCCACTCCCTGGGAAACGGAATCCCAGTCTTTGGGGAGGAACGGGGTGTTATGTTTTGGGGGTTACACTGGGATCGGAGCCCCCAGGAAGCCTCACGGATGCCTTCACTGGCTTCCCACCTCTGCACCTTTTCCCTGACCGCTCTGTTCTTTTCCGAAGGGCCCAACTGTGAGATCAACCTGGACGAATGTGCCAGCAACCCTTGCGATTACGGCAAATGTGTGGACAAGATCAACGGCTACGAATGCGCCTGTGAGCCAGGATACACAGGTGAGAAAGGATGGGAGGGAGAGACGTAAGCATGGGGATCCCCCTTTCCTGGTGGGCTTCGTGGCCCCCTGAGCAGAGGTGGGATTCAGCCAGTTTGAACAGGTTGTTAAAATCCTGCCCAGTTCGGTCAACCGGCTAATTCCACCGCTGCCCCTGAGTCAGGATCCTCACTGCTTCCCCTCCTCTCCGCAGGGAGGATGTGCAGCATCAACATAGACGAGTGTGAAAGTAACCCTTGCCACAACGGGGGCACCTGCAAGGATGGCATCAACGGATTCACCTGTGTTTGCCCGGAAGGCTTCCATGACCCCACGTGCCTCTCGGAAGTGAATGAGTGCATCAGCAACCCTTGCGTCCACGGGAGATGCCACGATGGGCTGAACGGGTGAGCGGCGGGCAAGGCTGCGCCGGGCAGGAGGGGCCTTCTGGGAAACGTGACCGTGTGTGGTGGAGGCTTTGGGCGAATTGCTGGGTGGCACCTCTCTTTGTCCTTTCTAAGTGTTTTTCCGGTGAGACCGGTCTATTAGGGCAACCTCCCCCTGGGGTAGCTGACAAAGGAAGGAGAGCCCGTGGCCTAGAGGTTAATAAATCTTCCTAATATGCAAGTGGGCCAGGTTCGAATCCCAGAAGGGTATGGCTAGCTGATGAGAGCTAAACAGCTTGAGATAGATCTATACTAGTCTCCCTTTATTTCTTTGCCGGTACATTTAAATTTGCATGGCCCAGAAGCCTTTCAGGAAATCAAACAAGGTGGGAGGGGATTGCTACAGAGCAGCTTTAGATCCTCATTTGTTAAAATTTTTAATTGAAAGTCAGGGCAGGGAGCCAAAGGGCTGCTGGGAGCAGCGTTTTTGACTCTGATGCACAAGCTGTCCTTTGGGGGAGCAAGGATGGAGTTTGGTGTTTTGATCAGGAACAAGGAAACGCCGTTTCAGGCGGATGCTCAAACACAGAAGCTCACCCCCGTCATGCTCTCTTAGCTCAACCTACCTCACAGGATAGTTGTGCAAGGTAGAATTGGAAGAGTGAGATGAAGCCTTGGGAGCACAAATATGATTGAACTCAATACACATCCACTTTTATAGAATGTACTCACTTCAAAAACGCACAAGGGCTCGCTGTAAATTTGGGAGTTGAAGTCCATGTTCCTTAAAAACCCCAAGGTGGGGACACCCCAAGAACGTCTGTAGAATAGAAAAAGAAAATTGGAATGGAATGGAATAGAACAGAACAGATTAGAATTTAGAATCGAATTGAATAATAATAATAAATGTGGAATGGAATGAAATAGAGTAGAGTAGAATAGAATAGGGATGAATGGAATGGAATAGAATAGAATGGAATAGAGTAGAATAGGGATGAATGGAATGGAATAGAGTAGAATGGAATGGAGTAGAGTAGAATAGAATAGGGATGAATGGAATGAAATAGAGTAGAATGGAATGGAGTAGAATAGGGATGAATGGAATAGAATAGAATAGAATAGAATAGAGATGAATGGAATGGAATGGGAGTAGAATGGAATGGAGTAGAATAGGGATGAATGGAATGGAATAGAATAGAATAGAATAGAATAGAATAGGGATGAATGGAATGGAATAGAGTAGAATGAAATGGAGTAGAATAGGGATGAATGGAATAGAATAGAATAGAATAGAATAGGGATGAATGGAATGAAATAGAGTAGAATGGAATGGAGTAGAATAGGGATGAATGGAATGGAATAGAATAGAATAGAGATGAATGGAATGGAATGGGAGTAGAATGGAATGGAGTAGAATAGGGATGAATGGAATGGAATAGAATAGAATAGAATAGAATAGGGATGAATGGAATGGAATAGAGTAGAATGGAATGGAGTAGAATAGGGATGAATGGAATGGAATAGAATAGAATAGAGATGAATGGAATGGAATGGGAGTAGAATGGAATGGAGTAGAATAGGGATGAATGGAATGGAATAGAATAGAATAGAATAGAATAGAATAGGGATGAATGGAATGGAATAGAGTAGAATGGAATGGAGTAGAATAGGGATGAATGGAATGGAATAGAATAGAATAGAGATGAATGGAATGGAATGGGAGTAGAATGGAATGGAGTAGAATAGGGATGAATGGAATAGAATAGAATAGAATAGAATAGGGATGAATGGAATGGAATAGAGTAGAATGGAATGGAGTAGAATAGGGATGAATGGAATGGAATAGAATAGAATAGAGATGAATGGAATGGAATGGGAGTAGAATGGAATGGAGTAGAATAGGGATGAATGGAATGGAATGGAATAGAATAGAATAGAATAGGGATGAATGGAATGGAATAGAGGAGAATAGAATGGAATAGATTAGAGTAGAGTAGAATGGGGATGAATGGAATAGAATAGGAATGAATGGAATGGAATAGAGTAGAATAGAATGGAATAGATTAGAGTACAGTAGAATAGAATCGGGATGAATAGAATGGAATAGAATAGAATAGGGATGAATGGAATGGAATGGAATAGAGTAGAGTAGAATAGGGATGAATGGAATGGAATGGAATAGAATCTGGAAGGGACCTTGGAGGTCTTCTACTCCAGCCCCCCGCTTAAGCAGGAGAACCTATATAATCTCAGACAAGTGACAGACTCTAGTCTCTTCTTAATTCCCCCCTCCCCCCCCCTTAGTTCATGATTAGCAATGCCATCTTCTCTTTTGTAGTCCTGAGTGCCTGAAAGCCAGGCCTTCTCTCTGCCACAGGCTCTTTGCTGCATTAACTGTTCCAGGCCTGGTTTGTGGATCGCATGTAGGACTCCCCCAGTAGGCCTCTCCTTTGTGAGCCGATGTCCCGAGGAACATGCCCACCTCCTGCTTGGACTAGGGGGGTTGGACTAGAAGGCATCCAAGATCCCTTCCAACTCTTGTGATTCTGTTAAATCTGTTAAATGGCTACTGTGGCCATTAAAAAAAAAAAAGGACCGTGGAGGAGGGGGAATGGGAAAGCCTCCTTCTTGAGCAGAATTTGGATACGGTCAAAGGTGACCACCGTGGGACAAATTAATTTTCCATTTGAGTTGGCTGTTTTTTGGGCTGATCAAAGGCCAGAAAGATTCTCCCATTTACACCCCATAAACCTCAAGATCTTAATCCAGAGTTTCAGGCACTCTTCCTGAAGAAGAAGGGAGAACATGGGGTGGCCGTCTCGAGAGGGCACCAGTAGTGTTATGGATTGGCCCTTTCAAGAGCTGGTTTTGTTCTCCCAAAAACCCATTTTATACTGGCTGATAACCCTTGAACGTCACTGCAATTTCTAAGGTTCGATTTTCCCCCTTACCAGAGGGACCTCCCATGTGGAGGACCGGGAAGCCGTTACCACGGTAACTCCACAGCGCCGTACAGTAGAAGCCATTTTAAGGCAGCACGGTAGAAGCCGTTTTAAGGCACAACAGGCTGTATCTTAACAGAACACACACCCTGAGGAGTGTGAGGGCTGACTTACCCCCCACAGTGTTTGTTTCCAGAGAGTAAGTCATCTGTGTACCAAGTTTGGTTGAAATTGCTCGAGGCGTTCCAGAATTAACACACACACACAAGCAGCCATTTTTATATATCTCTAGATTCTCTAAGTCTTACTTGGCTGCAGTAGATATAACACACTCTTTGTTCTTCCTGGCACTAGTCACCGTCCTACAGATGATTGTGGTTTTTTTCAAGGTTGTTTGTTCACTGCACTGTAGAGGTGCTTGAGTGGCATGGAAAGACAAGGGTCGTTGTTGTTGTTGTTTTTAAAAGAAAACCAGCCCAATCCAATCGTTTCATGCTTTGTCTTTTGTCTCTCCTGGAATCAAAGCTACAAGTGCAGTTGCGACCCGGGCTGGAGTGGGACAAACTGTGACATCAACAACAACGAATGCGAGTCCAACCCCTGTATGAATGGTGGAACCTGCAAGGATATGACCAGCAGCTACATTTGCACCTGCCAGGAAGGATTCAGTGGTAAGAATCTGGACTCCCCTCCCTCCCACTTCGCCCCTATGAAATTCTGGTCAACTCATGACAAAATACCGTATTTTTCAGAGTATAATACGAACCTTTTCCCCTCAAAAAAGAGGCTGAAAATCTGGGATCGTCTTATACACTGAATGTAGCATTTTTTGGCCTACCAAAACCCTGCACCCTTTGCAAAAATGGCTGTGCATAGCCTTTAGGAGGCTTCCAGAGTGCTCCTGGGGGCTGGGGAGGGCAAAAACGGGCTGTTTTTGCTCGTTTTTGCGTGCCCCCCCAACCCCTTTGTAGGCACTCTACAAGCCTCCCTAAGCTATGCATATGCCCTTCTCCCCTCCCCCCCCCAAAAAAAGAGGCATGCAGAGGGTTTGGGAGGACTGCAGAGGGCAAAACCCTTTTTTAAATTTACCTCTTCAAAATCATGGTGCGTCTTATACTCCGGTGCGTTTTATAGTCCGAAAAATATGGTACTCTTCTTTTACACATTGGTCTTCAGCTTAGTATAAATACTATAAAGTGGTACCTCGCTCTATATGCTAAACAAATGATCCATTGGGCTCACCATATCAAAACAACTTCCCTTGTGTGTAGCCAGAATCTGAAAATAACATTTAACCCAGCAAAACAGTTTGGTTGAGATCGGCAGAGGTCGAACTGATTGGGGTAGATCGCAGGGGTGACACCGAAATATAATTTTTATCATATTTCACCTATATATTAAATTATTGTATTCTATTCCAATTTCATTTGGACTGTATTTTATTCTAATTTCATTTTGAATTGTATTTTATCCAATTCCATTTTAAATCGCTTATATCAAATTTTAGTAACAATTTGTTTCTGGAACTCTGTACTTTGATATGGCCCAAGGATTAATCAATAGATAAAGGTAGAGATATAAATAAATACTATAAACCTTTGACTAAACTGGAAGGGTTTAGTTAACTATCTGTCCAAGAAAGAGTTGGCTTGGGTAGACAATCCATATTTGGGGAGGTGGGCTGCCAAAGCCGCTCAATTTGACCCCTCCAGCTTTGAGGGAAACCACCAGAAGGTCTATCTGCCCCACATTTCTCAACTTTGATCATTTTAAGATCTGTGGAATTCAACTCTCAAATTGGCTGGGGAATTCTGGGAGTAGAAGTCCTTAAAAGTTGGAAAGGTTGGGAAACACCGTTCTAGCCTAAAAGTCTGTAGAGATTTTCTTTTTCTTTTTTTGAAGACATTTCGCTTCTCATCCAAGAAGCTTCTTCAGCTCTGACTGGATGGTGGGGAATGGAAGGATTTATACTCCTTGCAGACAGCTAGTCATTTGCGTCCTTTTAAAAGGTCCTTGAGGCCACTTGGAGGTTTACCTGTGTCCTCAGAGTCACCTGAGTGGTGCAAATGGTTCCTGTCGTCTGCAATTTTCCCTCTGGAAATCCATTTCTACACCCTTCCAAGGGTCTTCATCCCAAATTGCATCGCTAAATGTCTGTGGAGATTCTCAGTCATCCAGAGGTTATGGTGGTCCCAAAGGTGCTTTTTTTAAGGAAACAACTGGACATTCTTGTTTTTTCCTTCCGAAGACGTTTCGCTTCTCATCCAAGAAGCTTCCTCAGCTCTGACAGGGGCTCCATTCCCCACCATCCTCTCAGAGTTGAAGAAGCTTCTTGGGTGAGAAGTGATACGTCTTCATAAGGAAAAAACAAGGAAGTCCAGTTGCCTCCTGAAAAAAGCACCTTTGGGACACGTTCCAGGTTGGGAAAGAATGCCTGGGTGGCTTTGGGGGTCCCCCAGATGTAGGTGGGACCCTGCAAAACTCCTTCCTTCCCCCAGGACCCAACTGCCAGATCAACATCAACGAATGTGCCTCCAACCCTTGTCTGAACCAGGGAACATGCGTTGACGACGTTGCTGGCTACCAGTGCAACTGCCTTCCGCCCTACACAGGTGAGAGAGCCAACGCTTGGATGGAGGGGGGGAGGGGGGCTTCAGCCAGAGAGAAATGTGTGTGTGGGGGTGTCCCAGAATAGCTGGGGTGGGTGGGATCAGAAGAACAAACCTCCCACACTTCTGGTTTCACTGGAATTGACCTCCATGCCAACAGTCCCTCCTCGGTCTCTACTTCCAGCCATGGAGATTTTGGCCACCAAACATCGTTGATCCAAAGCAGCTGAGGGATCTCTGGGGGAAGAGGAGGGGAGGGGGATTCATCCACGTTCTGACCTGGGCTTCCCAAAAGCGCCAAGCAGACTCCCTCCTCCCGATAAAGCCCCTTTTATTTAGGTTAAAGGGAATTCCTCTCCTCTTTCCAGAGATTTCACAGCTACAGACCTTTATCAGGCTTGGAGAGCTGCCAGGCCGATACCTTCTAAACTCCACGCTGTAGCAGCAATTCCTTGGCAAGGAATCTTCACCCGAATGAATGGAACTAATTGTCTCCTGCAAACTCCACTCCCCTTTCGCTCCTCTTTGGGAGGGGCCATTCACTGCCCACCTGTGCCTTTACTCCCGAGTCAGCCCTTGTTCCTTAGCTGTCCTCTTTGTCGGGCAGCTCTGCGCATGCGCACACTGGGAACAGGCTCCAGCTGTTCTTCTGCCCCACTGATGTCTGACTCCGAAGGCAGCTGATAACTCTCTTCCATGCAGAGCCCTCACCAGACCCTTCCCCAGACTCCAGGACCGGCCCATGTTCCTCCCCAACCTCCCCCACCAGCTCCGCTGGCAAGCCACAACACCACTTCCCTGAGGGTCCTAAAATGTTCAGGGCACTTGCTAAATTGTCTTTCCCAGACATAGGTCGCCCTTGACTTACAGCAGGTTGTTAGTGACTGTTTAAAGTTACAACAGCACTGAGCACAGAGACTTATGACAGCAGTCCCTGAACTTTGTGGCTTGGGGGTCCGGCTGAGGTGGGGCAGAAGGGAACTGGGCCGCATGAGCATTGAGTTGCCACACATGTGCGCATGTGCACAGTTCAATTTCTGCAAGCAGTGGGCTGGCGTGCACGAGCAGGCGCCTCAACTTGCACAAGTTGAGCTCTGTGTGTGTGTGTGTGTGTGTGTGCTGGCCCAATGCTCGTGCAGCCTGTTTCCGAATAGTCCGCAGCCCGGCAGTGGGCCGCGGTCCTGGTGTGGGGGACCCCTGATTTATGACCATTTCCCACACTTATGACCGTCGCAGCATCCCCAGGGTCACGTGATGGGAAATTCAACATGCTTGCCGGCTGAGTGATATTTGTGACGGTCGCAGTGTCCCCCGGTCACGCGATCCCCTTTTGCGACTTTCCGACGAGCAAAGTTGACGGGGGGGGGGGGGGAGTCCGATTCACTTAACAATCGTGTTATTAACTTAAAACAGCTGCAGGGGTCTCACTTAACAACTGTCGCACGAAAGGTTGGAAAATGGGGGCAAAACCCACTTAAGAAGTGTCCCTCACATGGCAGTGGAAATTTCGGCCACGATTGTTGTGGTCGTAAGCCGAGGACCCCCAGTGTCTGATGCCCACTGTCTGAGCTCTTTTGCTTCCTGCCTCAGACAGGACGCCCCCCCCCCCCCCTCTCCTTTCTTCCCCAATAAGGAGACGCGATGGGAAAAATTCACGCGGGAGCCTCCGCTGTTTCCCTGCCTCCGAACGATAGGATGGAAAGTCGTGGGGTTTGCTTCTTCCTCTCGGAGGTTTCCATCCACGCCCTTTTCGGTCGCCTCACCTCAGATTTTCCCTCGTGCAAACATCCGGGCGGGGGTTGGGCTAGATGACCTACAAGGCCCCTTCCAATTCTATTATTCTGTTATTCATCTCCTGCCGCCCCGAGTGGCCCCTTTTGGGCAAAAGGGACCCTTTTCCTCTTTTTTGCAAACTTTGCCCGCTGGCCTCCCCTTTCGGACAAAGGCTCTTCGCGCCATCCCCAGCGCTAGGAGAGGCTCTCTTTCGGCCCCTCCGGCCATTTCCTGCTTCCTCCCCCTGTTGCGCAAAATGGCAACCTCTGGACAATGGGAGGAAGTCCTGGACTTTCCTGCCTTGGCTTGTTGCTGGAGAAACGACCCGGGAGATTTTGGGAGCGGTGTGTGTGTGTGTGTTTGTGTATGAGCCCAGAGAAGGTTCTGGAAATCAGAAAGAAGGCTCTGTTAGTAAGCAGGAAAGGAAGGCTGGACAAGGGTTTTTTTCCCCCCTGCCTCCTGGTCCAGGTGAGGCTTGGCCATAGGTGGCCCTGGAGCGTGTAGTTTGGACCACTGCACTTCCTCAAATGTCCACAGTGTGGATGAATTCCCTCCCCAAGGAAAAAGTATCTTAGACACCCACAACAATGGAAAAAGAAAGGAAGAGAGGAGGAGGGAAGGAAGATGGAGGAGAGGAAGGGACAGAAAGAGAAGGAGAGAGAGGGTAGGAAGGGGAAGAGAAGGAGAGAGGAGAGGAAGAGGAGGGAAGGAAGATAGAGGATAGGAAGATGGAAGGGAGAAGGAAAGAAGGATAGAAGGCAGGAAGGAGAAGAGGAGGAGAGGAGAAGAGAGGAGAGGAAGAGGAGGGAAGGAAGATAGAGGAGAGGAGGGTGGAAGGGAGAGAAGGAGAGAGGGTAGGAAGGGGAAGAGGAAGAGAGGAGAGGAAGAGGAGGGAAGATAGAAGAGAGGAGAGTGGAAGGGAGAAGGAGAGAGGGTAGGAAGAGGAGAAGAGTAGGGGTAGGGGAGAGGAAAGGGAAGAAGGAAGGCGAGAGGAAGGAAGAAAGTAGAGAAGGGAGGGAGGGAGAAAAGAAAGGGAAAAGAAAGTTGTGTCAAAACAGGTGAGGGATGATAAACAAAGCATCCCAAACGGTCTATTATAACCCTGTAAATGGAATGACAAATGCATAAGAACCACGAAGGTAAAAAAGAAGAATAACTATGTGGACGTATACCTATAATTGGTTTTGTTGTATTCGGGTCTTTTCCCGTGTAAGGTTGAGATTGTCTTTGCAACGTTTCGGCAGGATCTCACCTGCCATCTTCAAGCATGGGCTTAAAATAATTGTAATAAAAAATAATAATTAAAAAACCTATAATTGTACATAGAGAACAAAATATATAAAAAAAACCTGAAAGAAAAGCCTCTTGGGGAGGTCCAGAAGGGAGGTGGGGGTGGGGCAGCTCCGGGCTCCTCATCGCCAGAGTCCCTTGTGCAATCTCTTCTCCCCACCGCCTGACCTCCCACACTTGTGCCCCAGATCCAGCCATGGGCGTCTTGGGGGGACAGCATGGAAAGCCAACCCATTTTTTTCTTTCCAACTGCAGGTCTCACCTGCCGGGAGGTGCTGGCGCCCTGCGCGGGTGGTCCCTGCAAGAACGGGGGGCAGTGCAGAGAGTCGGAGGACTACGAGAGCTTTTTGTGCACCTGCCTTCCTGGCTGGCAAGGTACGAGGAAGGGGGCGCACACCCTTTGGGGCTTCCGAGGTGTAAGCATTCAGGCAGCCAAGGGCAGATTTCCCGGAGCTGGTAGGGGAAGCAGCCTGACTGCATTTTGTTGGACACAATAGCAGTAGAGCTTAGACTTATATGCCGCTTGACAGTGCTTTCTCTAAGCGGTTTACAGAGTCAGCCTATTTTCCCCAACAATCTGGCTCCTCCTTTTAACTGACTTCGGAAGGATGGAAGGCTGAGTCAATCTTGAGCCGGTCAGGATCGAACTCCTGGCAGTGAGCAGAATTAGTCTGCAGTGTTGCATTCCAACTACTGTAACACCATGGTCACTCCTTCCTTCTTTCCTTCCCTCCCTCCCTCTCCCCCTCTCCTTCCTTCCTTCTTTCCTCCCATCTTTCCTTCCTTCCTTCCTTCCCTCCCTCCCCCCCTCTCCTTCCTTCCTTCTTTCCTCCCATCTTTCCTTCCTTCCTTCCCTCCCTCCCCCCCTCTCCTTCCTTCCTTCTTTCCTCCCATCTTTCCTTCCTTCCTTCCTTCCCTCCCTCCCCCACTCTCCTTCCTTCCTTCTTTCCTCCCATCTTTCCTTCCTTCCTTCCCTCCCTCCCCCCCTCTCCTTCCTTCCTTCTTTCCTCCCATCTTTCCTTCCTTCCTTCCTTCCCTCCCTCCCCCACTCTCCTTCCTTCCTTCTTTCCTCCCATCTTTCCTTCCTTCCTTCCCTCCCTCCCCCCTCTCCTTCCTTCCTTCTTTCCTCCCATCTTTCCTTCCTTCCTTCCTTCCCTCCCTCCCCCCCTCTCCTTCCTTCCTTCCTTCCTTCTTTCCTCCCATCTTTCCTTCCTTCTTTCCTTTCTTCCCTCCCTCCCCTCCTCTCCTTCCTTCCTTCCTTCCTTCTTTCCTCCCATCTTTCCTTCCTTCCTTCCTTCCTTCTTTCCTTCCTTCCCTCCCTCCCCCCTCTCCTTCCTTTCCTTCCTTCCTTCCTTCCTTCCTTCCTTCCTTCCTTCCTTCCTTCCTTCCTCACCCTCAAAAAAGAGGGTGAAAATCTGGGTGCATCTTACACACTGAATACAGCACTTTTTGCCTACTGAAACCCCGCCCCCTTTGCAAAAATGGATGTGCCTAGCCTTTAGGAGGCTTCCAGAGTGCTCCTGGGGTCTGGGGAGGGCAGAAATGAGCAAAAAAACAGCCGTTTTTTCCTTGTTTTTGCCCCCCCCCCCCCGCCCCAGGAGCACTCTACAAGCCTCCTAAGGGCTATTCATGCCCATTTTTTAAGGGGGGGGGCGTTTTTGGGAGGCTTACAGAGTGCAAAAACTTTTTTTTTTAATTATATTCCGAAAAATACGGTACACAGCCTGGGAAATTCTGGGCATTGATATCCACCCAACTGGAAGCCTTCTGCGTCTTGTGCTAATTAACGGGGTTAAATAGTCCTAAACTTAGATATCTCCAACCTAGGGTAGCGTTCCCTTTCCAGACGAAAAAAAAAAAGATGAATCCTCCCCGTCAGCAATGAATGGTTTTTACAGCCTTGATGGAAACGCCTTTGAGTCTCCCAACCCCGAATTTTGATCCCTCCCCCTAGAAATGCAGGAATTCCATTTTTTTTTTATATGAACTGCACATGCATGGAGACGGAAAGTCTAAACCATTAGCTGAAGCTTAATTAACAGTTTCTCAATCCTAATTGGTCTTCATTAGGCTGGCTAATTAATTAAAAGCCTCAGAAGAGCTCTGCTGGATTATGGCCCCATAGTAACCAGAAGTCCTCAAGTATGGAGAAGATTGTCTCTTTTTCCACTTTAGCAATTCGCACTCAAACTAGGAATCGTGGCTACCTTTGTTCCGTCACCCTATCTCAGTAGGTGACTGTCTCTAATGGCTATAAACTCCACCATTTAAGTTCTTTCGGGCCTTAATGAATTAGTTTTCACTTTATTGCTGTTTCTTAATTAGTTTCCTGCTTGATATTAATCACTTCAGCCGTTTTATGGAATTTTTATTTTGTATTCAAATCCATGTTGGGCGTAAGTCATGGTAAGGAGAGGCCTCAAGGTATTTTAAATAGACAGAGGGCAAAGAGAAGAAGGAACAATAAATAGGAGCCATCAGTGTGGCAGCCAAAAAAGCCAATGCAGTCCTAAGTTGCATTAACAGAGGGATAGAATCAAGATCAAGGAAGGTACTACTACCACTCTATAAAGCCTTAGTAAGACCACACCTAGAATATTGCATCCAGTTTTGGTCACACACTACAAAAAAGAGGTTGAGACTCTAGAAAGAGTGCAGAGAAGAGCAACCAAGATGATGAGGAGACTGGAGGCTCAAACATACGATGAACGGTTGTAGGAACTGGGCCTGGCTAGTCTAGGGAAGAGAAGGACCAAGGGAGACAGGAGAGCATCTTCCAATATTTGAGGGGCTGCCACAGAGGGGAGTTAGGGGGTGAAGCTATTCTCCAAAGCCCCTGAAGGCCAGACAAGGAACAATGGATGGAAACTGACCAAGGAGAGATTCAACCTGGAAATAAGGAGGAATTTTCTGACAGTGACAACAATCAACCCATGGAACAGAAGTTGTGGGAGCTTCATCCCTGGAAGCTTTCAAGAAGAGACTGAACTGCCCTCTGTTAGAAATGGTGAAGGGCCTCCTGCTAGGGCTGGGGGGATGGGCTAGATGACCTACAAGGTCCCTTCCAATTCTGTTTATCTGTATCTCTGCCCTTCAGGGAAGAGCAGACACTGAATGTTTTTAGAGAGGAGCCAAGCGGCCATTTTCCACAGTCCTATTTCTCTCTCTCTTCCCTTCACTTCTCAGGGCAAACCTGTGAGATTGACATCAACGAGTGTGTTAAGAGCCCCTGTCGGAACGGCGCCACGTGCCAAAACACCAACGGGAGCTACCGCTGCATGTGCAAAGCTGGTTTCACAGGGGGCAGCTGTGAAACTGACATTGATGACTGTCAACCCAGTAAGGATCTCAATGAGACCGGGGAACAAACTCCCCCGTCAGGGTCCCTCCCGATTGAGCTTGGGGGGGGGGCAGCCGGCCAGCCGATCTGGTGCCTTTCAAAACTGCTCTTTCAATGGAGAAAACTGCCCCCTCCCCTTATCACCTGGGCAGGCAGGAAAGTCTCTCAGGCCGGCTGCTGGGGAAAGTTGGTTGGGGGGGAAAGATGCCGTCTGCCTTTGCAAAAGGGCTCAGTGGCTAAGACGCTGAGCTTGTCGATCAGAAAGGTCAGGAGTTTGACGGTTCGAATCCCTAGCCCCGCGTAACAGAGTGAGCTACTTGCACGTAAGAAACGCAAGTAGAAAAACAGGGACCACCTTTGGTGGGAAGGGAACAGCGTTCCGTGCGCCTTCGGCATTGAGTCATGCCGGCCCCATGACCACGGAGACATCTTCGGGCAGCGCTGGCTCTTCGGCTTTGAAACGGAGATGAGCAATGCCCCCTGGAGTCGGGAACGACTAGCACATATGTGCGAGGGGAACCTTTACCTGCCTTTGCAAAGGGGGTGGAGTGGGGGCATCCCTTCGCTTCTTATTCCAGAAACCCAGGGCGATGGATTTAAATTCCTGGAAGGCAGAGTCCGGACATGCTACAAGCAGGGACCCCGAGGCATGGGGGTCACCTTCGGGGGGGATTGGGGTTGGGGTAGGAGTTGTTGAAGAGGGCATGCACAGGGATATTACTGCACTCCTTGGGAGAGAGCCCCACCAGCCCCCTCCCCTCCTCCTGGTGCTGCGAATGTGACGCCAGTCTGCTTCTCTCTCTCTCTCTCTCCCAGATCCCTGCCACAATGGGGGCTCCTGTTCTGACAGCGTGAACGGCTTCTCCTGCAACTGCCTGGCGGGCTTCCAGGGCCCCGAATGCCAGGAAGACGTGGACGAGTGCGCCAGCGACCCCTGCAAGAACGGGGCCAACTGCACGGACTGCGTGAACAGCTACACCTGTACCTGCCCGTCGGGCTTCAGTGGGATCCACTGTGAGCACAACACCCCGGACTGCACGGAAAGGTACGTTGACCCAGGATGGGCCTTTCCAATCGTGACCATTTAAAGGTTCCAGAAATTCCCAGCCAGCCATGAACCCTGGGAGTTGAAGTCCACCCGTCTTAAGCCTGTCGAGGCTGAGAAACATTGATGTGGGATGGGCCCGATGGATCAAAACAGACCCCTCCTGACCCTGGTCCTTCCGTTTCATGTAAGGTCCAGCATCTCTGAAGCCGGAATGGGTGGGTGACTCTCCCTGCCATGGTAGTGATTTAAGAGCTGACCAGGTGCTACGATGATGTAATGATGTAATGATAAGCATGAGTCAGGAAGGTTTTCGGCTGTTATCCCTTTAAGAGCCTGTATAATAAGAAGAAGCCCTGTTACGGTGTCTTTCTCTCGCCGTGTTTTTTCCCCCTGCTGTAATTGCTGTTTGTTTGACTTCTGCCTATAGTACGTGTATGTATAGTATACGTTCTTTTGTAGATAAGACCAATATTTAGTACGAACCTCTGTTTGCTGTTGTTGCTCCTGGGGTGTCTCACCTAGCAAAGCGGTACGCACTCTGACGCTCTCTTCCTCCCATCACTCAGCTCCTGCTTCAACGGGGCCACCTGTGTGGACGGCATCAACACCTTCACATGTGTCTGCCCACCCGGCTTCACTGGCATTTATTGTGAGCACGACATTAACGAGTGCGACTCCAGACCCTGCTTGAATGGGGGGACTTGCCAGGACAGCTACGGGACTTACAAATGCACCTGCCCGCAGGGGTACACTGGACTCAATTGCCAGGTAACCCTCAATTCTGCTTCCTGCTCCAGGTGGAATATTCACTTTGGATTTTCAAGGAGGGGAGGCAGGCAGGCAGTCCTCATTTAGTGACCCCAATTGGTTCAGGCAATGTGGTAACTAAGCGAAGTGGTTGTTAGCCAGTCTCACTTCAGCTTTTCTTGTACGGACTTGCAAAGGTCACAAATGCAATAGTGAGAAAGAAATAGGAATATAGAGTATAGCGTATAGAATATAGAAGAGAAAATAGAAGAGAAGAGAAATAGAATATAGAATAGTATAGAATATAGATGAGAGATGATAGAATATAGACCATAGACTATAGAATATAGACGATAGAATATAGAATGTTGCATGTAGAATATAGAATAGAATAGAATATAGACAATAGAATATAGATAATAGTTGATAGAATATAGAATATAGCACGTAGAATATAGAATAGAATAGAATAGAATGGAATAGAATAGGGATATGGAATGGAATTCTTTATTGGGCAAGGCTGATTGGACACACAAGGAATTTGTCTTTGGTGCATAAGCTCTCATTGTACATAAAAGCCATAAGTGATAAATAATGGTCATAGTCATCATAAAAATACATTCAGTATAAATAATAAAATACTTAGAATGAACATGAATCGTACAAGGAAACCAAATAAAAGAAGACAGCTCTCACTTCCCGTCACCGCCAGCGTCTCTTGGGGACTGCCCTTTGCGGGGGGTTGCTCTCCACTTCCGCTTTGCCTATGGCAGCCCCAGCACCCGTGGAGGCAGCTCTTCCATCCCTTCACCCCATGCGCCCTCCTCTTCCCGCCTTCTCTGCAGAGCCTGGTCAACTGGTGCGACTCGTCTCCCTGTAAGAACGGAGGGAAGTGCTGGCAGATCAGCAATCACTACCGCTGCGAGTGCCCGAGCGGCTGGACCGGCCTGTACTGCGATGTACCCAACGTCTCTTGCGAGGTGGCCGCGCGACGGCAAGGTGGGTCCTCCTTCCTGACCTCGGGGGAACTTCCAGCGGGTGCCTCCTTCCAGGGTCCTCTGACCAGAACTCCAGCCAACTCCCCTTGAGGTCTTCTCCCTGATGGGCACTCTCCTGTATGGACCGTTGGGCGAGAGGGGGTGGGGTCCCTGGGCCCGAGACCACAAAAGGGCAAGGAACAAGAAAGGCTTGGGACCGGACACTTTGGCCGGGTTGTTTTGCTCCGATCCCCCCTTCCTGCCTGCCACACGTGTCCGATGGCTTCCCTCTTGCAGGACTGGACGTGGCCCGCCTGTGCAGAAACTCCGGCCTCTGCGTGGACAGGGGCAACACCCACTTCTGCCACTGCCAGCCTGGCTACACGGGCAGCTACTGTGAAGAGCAAGTGGACGAGTGCTCCCCCAACCCTTGCCAGAACGGGGCCACCTGCACGGACTATCTGGGCGGCTATTCCTGTGAGGTAGGCTTTCCCGCCCAGGAAGGATGCGGGCCGGTGGGTTTTTGTGGCTGCCGGGCATGGGGGCCGCTTTCAGGAAGGCAGGATTTCAACCTGCTGCTACCCAGGGCCGGGTTGGGGAGGTGCCTTTCCAAGTGACGTTCGGAGGCAGATGCCCTGGCCCTACCTGTGGCAGGAAAGCCTGGCTTTGCTGCTCGCTGTGTCTCCTCCTCCTCCTCTTTCTTCTTCTTCTTTTTCTTCTTCTTCTTCTACTACTACTACTACTTCTCCTTCTCCTCCTCCTCCTCAGAAGTGTTGTCTTTGTCTTCTTCTTGCTCAGAAGTGTCTTCTTCTTCTTGCTCAGAAGTGTCTTCTTCTCCTCCTCCTCCTCCTCCTTGCTAAGAAGTGTCTTCTTCTTGCTCAGAAGTGTCTTCTTCTTCTTGCTCAGAAGGGTCTTCTTCTTGCTCAGAAGTGTCTTCTCCTCCTCCTCCTTGCTAAGAAGTGTCTTCTTCTTCTTCTTGCTCAGAAGTGTCTTCTCCTTCTCCTTCTCCTTGCTCAGAAATGTCTTCTTCTTCTTGCTCAGAAGTGTCTCCTCCTCCTCCTCCTCCTCCTCCTCCTCCTCCTCCTCCTCCTCCTCCTCAGAAGTGTCTTCTCCTCCTCCTCTTCCTCCACCTCCTCCTTGCTCAGAAGTGTCTTCTTCTCAAAGTCTATTCCCCATGATCTTCACTTATCCTTACTAAACATTTTCCGTTATCTAATTAAACACTCCGTTCAATCTTGTCTATAGTTAGTTAATAATATCAGTTATTATAAACATCATATAAACATCACATTTGTAGCCATTGCCCTCTCTTAATCATAATGTTTACTTATCCTAATTATTCAATATTCATTATTTAATTACACACTTACTTCATCATTATTTACATATATCTTCCTCAATTCTAAATTTCTAATTTCTGCTTCTGTTTTCTATCCATTGATAGGATAATTCTCAAGTTAAAAAGTATTCTGTTTCCCCCTTATCCTTAATTTTCAGTGTTTAATCTATCCATTTCAGCACATTCTAATATTTTCTTTATTACATTTTCCTCTGTGGGTATATTTTCATTTCACCCCCAATTTTGTGCACATACAATTCTTGCTGCTGTTTCCACAGGTAGAATTAAATGTGAATTTATTTTATTATATTTCTCCGGTAAGAGGGAAAGTGTGTCTGCTTCTCCCTCTGCAGTGCGTGGCCGGCTACCACGGGCGAAATTGCTCGGAGGAGATCAAGGAATGTCTTTCTCAACCCTGCCAAAATGGCGGCACTTGCATTGATCTGCTCAACACCTACAAATGCTCTTGTCCCCGTGGAACTCAAGGTAGGAGGCTCCAGTAAGCCCAGCAGGGAGAGAGGATACTACAGGGGTGGGATTGGGAAAGTTTTAGCAACTAGTTCTCTGCCCAGTTGCTGGGTGGCCGTGGCCATGGGGGGGGGCGTAGCCTACTCGGCCTCCTCACGGTGGGGGTGGGAGAGTTTTCACCCTCCCCAGGATCCGAAGGCTTTCCTTGAGTCTCCAGGAGGGCAAGAACGGCCTCTCCCAGGCTCCAGAGGCCCTCCGGAAGCTGGAAATGGGCCCGTTTCCGGAGTTCCAAACTTCCGGGTGGTGCAGTTTGGGCGGGGCCAGCCAGTCCTTGCAACAACCAGTTCGGCGGACCAGTCCGAACCGGCTGAATCCCACACCTGGATCTAGAGCCTTGCTCAGCTCGGCTCAGCTACAAATCGGTTCCTGCAGGACTGAGTCAAAACAGTCAAACCGTCTCGGCCACATGGTTGTCATCATCCTCTTTGGCTTCTTTTGGCCCTGCCCCTGTGTGGAAACCAGCTCGGTTTGGATCCCATTTCTGGGTTTGGCTTTTTGAAGATTGGGAAGGGAGAAGGGGCTAAGATGGAGGGGAGGGGGCTGCATCTTAGGAGTTTGGGTCTCTGTCCCCGATTTGGGAGAACTGAAGTCTGTCTCCCTCTGATGGTGAGAGTTGGTCATGCAACTTTTCAAAATTGGACAATTTATTTGTCCAAGATTGTTATGAGGGGGTTGGACTAGGAGACCTTCAAGGTCCCTTCCAGCCCCATGATCCTGTCAATTAATTTGGTTTCCTCCACTGGGGTTCCAGTAACGCATAAAGGCTGCAGAGGAAACAAATTGAATGAGATGGTAGCCTTGAGTCGAACGGAATAATATAAGAGAGCAGCTGATTTTATTTGATATACAAAGAAAAGTTGGGTTGGACCTAACTTGTATTTGGATGGGAGACTACCAGGGGATCCCAGGGATGTAGGCAAGAGCTGAGGTGGCGCAGTGGTTAGAGTACAGGACTGCAGGCTCCTTCTGCTGCCTGCCGGCTGCCTGCAATTTGGCAGTTCAAATCTCACCAGGCTCAAAGTTGACCCAGCCTTCCTGTCAGGATTCCAAAAAGCACCCAAAATTAAATCAGAGTCCGAGGCAAAGGATTGCTCAAAGTTCCAATTTATTAAGAGAGCCATGTTGGCACATCTGGGAAAACCCGAATCTGAAAACTTCCCTGTTTTCCTCACCCAGTTGAAAGTTCAAGATCTTTCCCCACACACACCCACAAGTCCATCCCAATGTCCAATCTCCCACTGCCACGCTGGCAGCTTCCACCCATCCAATTCCAGTCAGGTGCAGAGACAAAGGATGACCTTGGCTTTCTAGAAAGAATGTTGTTATGGCTACATATCATCTAACTCCATATAATCCCCCTTCCCATTTTTCAACAATAGAAAATGCATAGTAGAATGACAGAAAGTGTGGAAGGCCAAAGATCCAAAAGGAAAGATGGCCGCAGGGCTGACACTTCCGTTCTTCCGAGGTCTGTAAAATGAGGACCCAGATTGTTGGGGGCTGACTCTGTAAACTGCTTAGAGAGGGCTGGAAAGTACTGTGAAGCGGTATATAAATGCTATTGCTATCCCGGAAAAAAGCAAGGGGAATGCACTTCTCCATTGCCACCAAAAAGACATGGAAAAATCGTTGGGTCAGCTTTGGCTCATTCTGGACAATCGGCCACACCGACTTGGTATTCCAGCTGAAAGACTTCAGCTCCCAGAATTCTGCTGGATGGAGAATCCTGGGAGTTGAAGGCCCCCCACCCTGAAGTGCTGAGGCAGAGAAAACAGGACATTCCTCGGCTCTCCCAAAATCAGGAGGCTGTGAGTTCGTTTTACGGGGTGACCAGCCTCAGAAATGAAGCAGTGCATAAATAAATGGGGAGGGTCCTGCCCGACTCGGTGTGAACTGATTGGCTCCCCCCCCCCCCCCCAGGCGTCCACTGCGAGATCAACATTGACGACTGCAGCCCTGCCACCGACCCCCGGACCCAGACCCCCAAGTGCTTCAACCAAGGAAGGTGCATTGACAAGGTGGGGGGCTACAGCTGCATCTGCCTGCCGGGCTTCGTTGGGGAGCGCTGCGAGGGGGACGTCAACGAGTGCCTCTCGAACCCCTGCGACCAGCGGGGGACCCAGAACTGTGTGCAACGAGTCAACGATTACAAGTGTGAATGCCGCCCAGGATATACAGGTGAGGGCCAAGTGGGATCCCGGAGGGCTGGAGGTGGAGTTGGGCTAAAGAAGTTGGGGTCTGGACAGGAGGGCAGCATCTTCCCTCCCTCCCTCCTTTCCTTCCTTCCTTCCTTCCTTCCTTCCTTCCTTCCTAATTCCTTTCTTCCTTCTTCCTTCTCATTTCCTTCCTTCCTTCTTTCCTCTCATTCTCAATTCCTTTCTTCCTTCTCATTTCCTTCCTTCCTTCCTTCCTCTCATTCTCATTTTCTTCCTTCCTTCCTCTCATTCTCAATTTCTTACTTCCTTCTTCCTTCTCATTTCCTTCCTTGCTTCCTCTCATTCTCATATCCTTCCTTCCTCTCATTCCCAATTCCTTCCTTCCTCTCATTCTCATTTTCTTCCTTCTTTCCTCTCATTCTCAATTCCTTCCTTCTTCCTTCCTTCTCATTTTGTTTCTTCCTCTCATTCTCATTGCTTTCCTTCCTTCTTTCCCTCCCTCCCTCCTTCCTTCCTTCCTTCCTCTCATTCTCATTTCCTTTCTTCCATCCTCCCTTCTTCCTTCTTCATTCTCATTTCCTTCCTTCCTCTCATTCTCATTTCCTTCCTTTCTTCCTTTCATTCTCCTTTTCTTCCTTCTTTCCTTCCTTCTTCTCCTTCTCATTTCTTTCCTTCTGTCCTTCCTTCCTCATTCTCATTCCCTCCCTCCCTCCTACCTTCTTTCCTTCCCCTCATTGTCATTTCTTTCCTCCTTTCCTTCCTTCCTTCCTTCCTTCCTTCCTTCCCTCCCTCCCTCCCTCCCTTTCCCCTTTCCCCTTTCCTTCCCCTCCCTGAAGGCAGCAGAACAAAGGGAAACAAGAAAAAGTTTCCAAACTTTCGTCACAACACCAACAGCACGGAGCTGGCCCATTTCCGCGAAAGCTTCCAAGCCCCAAGGGAGGCAGGCCCGCTCTTCATCTGGAACGGCCGAGGAGAGAGCTTGGGCCCCAAATTCACTCTGAAGCCCCCCTTTTTTCCTCTCCTTCTAGGACGGCGCTGTGAAGCGGTCTTCAATGGCTGCCAGAGCAGGCCCTGCAAGAACGGGGGCACCTGCGCCGTGGCCAGCAACACGAAACAGGGCTACATCTGCAAGTGTCCTCTGGTAAGTGGCCGGCAGGTGTCTGGTCAGAACGCAGCAGGATGCTGAAGTCCCCCCTTCTTCCTGGAGCTCTGCCCCCGCCCCCTCCAGTCCGGGAGCTCCTTCCTTCCCTTCTGAGTGGCATCTTCTTCCTCTCTCAGGGCTTGGATGGCGCCACGTGTGAAAACAACCTGCAGAGCTGCGGGATGCTGCGCTGCCTGAATGGCGGCACCTGCCTTCCCACCTCCAGGCAGTCCAGGTGCCTGTGCGCGCCGGGCTTCACCGGTCCCGAGTGCCAGTTCCCCTCGCACAGCCCGTGCCACTCCGGCCCCTGCGCCAACGAGGGCACCTGCCAGTTTACCCCGGAGCCGCCCCACTACCGCTGCCTTTGCCCCGTCAACTTCAATGGCCTCAACTGCAACATCCTGGACTTCGAATTCCCGGGGGGCCCCGGCCAGGACATCACCCCTCCCCTGGTGGAGGAGAAGTGCGAAATCCCCGGCTGCCCCAGCTTAGCCGGCAACAAGATCTGCGATGCCAAATGCAACAACCACGCCTGCGGCTGGGACGGCGGGGACTGTTCGCTCAACTTCAATGACCCCTGGAAGAATTGCACCCAGGCCCTGCAATGCTGGAACTACTTCAACGACGGCAAATGCGACGTCCAGTGCAACAACAGCGGTTGCCTCTATGACGGCTTTGACTGCCAGAAGGTAGAGCTGCAGTGCAAGTAAGTGGCCGGGTCACGGTAGCCAGCATGTGGCATCTCTCTCCTCTGCTCCGCTGGGCTTAGCTGGTTCAAAGGGGCTTGCTTCCTTGTATGATTTAGCATAACAGAGTTGGAAGGGACCTTGGAGGTCTTCTAGTCCAACCCCCTGCCTAGGCAGAAAACCCTACAAAACTGCAGACAAAGGGTTATCCAACCTCTTCTTGAAAACCTCCAGTGTTGGGGCATTCACAACTTCTGGAGGCAAGCTGTTCCACTGATTCATTGTTCTCACTGTCAGGAAATAGAATAGAATCTGGAAGGGACCTAAGAGGTCTTCTAGTCCAGCCCTCTGCTCAGGCAGGAAACCCTACAGCACTTCAGACAAAAGGGTTATCCAACCTCTTCTTAAAAACGTCCACCATTGGAGCCTTCACAACTTCTGGAGGCAATTTGTGTGTTTTCTGTAACTTTTCTGTGTTTAACATTTTTATAGAGTTATAAAGTATTGTAACATACAAAATGCAAAAAAGTAAATAGAAAAGCTTTTGGGGAGGGGGGAGGAAGAGAAGTGAGGAAAGAAAAGAAGACGAAGCATAGACTTCTGACTTTCTCTGTTGCAGTAAAATAAGGCATTAACATCAAATCACAACTTTCTGCTTCTTGGTATGACCCACCACGGTTTTTAAATCTTTTTGTGTCTTTTCACTCAAAGGTTTCAAGCTTTTTTGTTGTCCTGTGCCCCCACCCCCTTGTGTTCATTGCAAATTTTGAAACGGGGCCCCCCTTTTCTTGGCCCCCGATGATGAAACAGGGTGCAGGTACAGTATAGGTGGTACCTTGCTCAATAATTGTAACTGTGAAAGGGATCTTGGAGTCCTAGTGGACAACCATTTAAATATGAGCCAGCAGTGTGCAGCAGCTGCCAAAAAAGCCAACACAGTTCTAGGCTGCATCAACAGAGGGAGAGAATCAAGATCAGGTGAAGTGTTAATACCACTTTATAATGCCTTGGTAAGGCCACACTTGGAATATTTGCATTCAATTTTGGTCACCACGATGTAGAAAAGATGTGGAGACTCTGGAAAGAGTGTAGAGAAGAGCAACAAAGAGGATTAGGGGACTGGAGACTAAAACATCTAAAGAAGGTTGCAGGAATTGAGTATGTCTAGTTTAATGAAAAGAAGGACTAAGGGAGACAGGATAGCAGTCTTCCAATATCTCAGGGGCTGCCCCAACGAAGAGGGAGTCTAGCTATTCTCCAAGGGCACCTGAGGGTAGAACAAGAAGCAATGGGTGGAAACTAATCAAGGAGAGAACTGAGGAGACATTTCCTGACAGTTAGAACCAATGGAACAACTTGCCTCCAGAAGTTGTGAATGCTCCAACAGTGGAAGTTTTTAAGAAGATGTTGGATAGCCATTTGTCTGTAGTGTTGTAGGGTTTTCTGTCTAGGCTGGACTAGAAGACCTCCAAGGTCCCTTCCAACTCTGTTATTCTACTCTACTCTACTCTACTCTATTCTGCATTCTACTCTATTCTACTCTACTCTATTCTGCATTCTATTCTATTCTACTCTACTCTCATTCTATTCTATTCTACTCTACTCTCATTCTATTCTATTCTACTCTACTCTTCTCTAATTCTGTTCTCTTCCACTTCCATTCTCCTCTCCTCGGGTGTGACAGCAGACGGCCTAGGTGTGCCCAGATGACCTCTGACCTTGAAAGGGTCCCGTGGGCCTCACTTGTTTCTCCCTCCATCTTGGCAGCCCTCTCTACGACCAGTACTGCAAGGACCACTTTTCCGACGGCAACTGTGACAAGGGCTGCAACAGCGCCGAGTGCGAATGGGACGGCCTCGACTGCGCCAACCACGTGCCCGAGAGGCTGGCTGACGGCACCCTGGTGCTGGTGGTGCTGATCAGCCCCGACATCCTGAGGAACAACTCGCTGAACTTCCTGCGGGAGCTCAGCCGGGTCCTGCACACCAACGTGGTCTTCAAGAGGGACGCCAAGGGAGAGCCCATGATCTTCCCGTATTTTGGGAATCCGGAAGAACTGAAGAAGCACCGCATCAGGAGGTCGCTGGGCAGCTGGGCGGACGTGTCTGAAATGGTGCTCGGCGTGAAGGAAGCCGTCCACTCGAGGCTCAGCCGGAGGCCAAAGAGGGAGCTGGACCAGGTGGAAATCTACGGGTAAGCAGGAGTGAACTGGGGCGACTACAGCATGTGTGTGTGTGTGTGTGTGTGTGTGTATTTAGAGGTCATGCGTTGTGTGTCCCCTGCCCATTTGGAAGGACAAATCTAGCTGGGCCGATCAGTTGGGGTGAACAGACGTTGGGACCAGAGAGAAGAATATTGTGAGAATATCCAAGGAGAATTCTGTACAGGTTCTCAGTCATCCAGGGGCTTTTTTTCAAGAGGCAGCTGGACTTCTTTGTTGTTGTTTTTTTTCTTTTGAAGACGTTTCGTTTCCCATCCAAGAAGCTTCTTCAGCTCCGACTTCCCCACAGAGCCCTGGGGAAATGGAAGGATTTATACTCCTTGCAGAGAGCTGGTCGTTTGCATCCTTTTAGAGGGTCCTTGAGGCCACTTGGAGGTTTATCTACATGGCTACAGGAATCTCTACAGACTTTTAGCTACACAATTTGGGATGAAGACCCTTGGAATGGGGTGGGAGAAGGAACAGATTACCAGAGGGAAAAATTGCAGACTACAGAAACCATTTGCACCACTCAGGTGACCCTGAGGACACAGTGGCCTCAATGACCCCCTAAAAGGATGCAAATGACCAGCTGTCTGCAAGGAGTATAAATCCTTCCCTTCCCCACCATCCAGTCAGAGCTGAAGAAGCTTCTTGGATGAGAAGCGAAACGCCTTCAAAAAGAAATACAAGGAAGTCCAGTTGCCTCCTGAAAAAGCCCCTGTGGGGACATCCAAGGAGAAAAGCCCAAGGGCCGGGGCTGAATACCTCTTACTCAGCACAACCCATTTGATCCTCGACGTACGGCCAGAATTAAGCCCCAAATTTCTATTGCTAAGCGAGGATGTTAAGTGAGTTTTGCCCCATTTGATGTCCTTTCATGCTGCGGTTGTTAAGTGATTCACAGCAGTTGTTAAATTAGTAAGATGTTTGTTAAATGAACCTGGCCTCCCTTTTGACTTTGCTTGTTAGAAAATGGCCAAAGGGATCACGTGACCCCAGGACAGTGTGCGACCATCATAAATATGAACCACGCCGGCTACCAAGGGCCTGCATTTTAATCACGCGACTTTGAACGGCCAGTAAAAAAACTGTTGTAAGTCTGGCAGGGCTGGGCCAGGCCGCAGTTGGATTCGCACCAAGTCCTTGCGCTGAAGGGCCGAGAGGGTCTCCTTCCAGCTGGAATCATCATTATTTAACGGCCCTGTA
This sequence comes from Natrix natrix natrix, assembly GCA_029891615.1. Classification (NCBI taxonomy): domain Eukaryota; kingdom Metazoa; phylum Chordata; class Lepidosauria; order Squamata; family Natricidae; genus Natrix; species Natrix natrix. Next base: position 372,142 of record JAKRSK010012718.1, read on the forward strand.
ATCCCTTGCGGGGTGGAGTCGGGGCGACGGAATGGAGCTAGCAGAGCGTTTACTGGCCCGATGCCCTCCCCGTTGCCAATGAGGAGTTATATTCAGCAGATATATTCTCAACGTGCCCAGAGAGAGAAATATCTGCCTCTACCTAGGATCGAATTCACAAGCCTCCTGATTGTGAGGCGAGAGCTCCCCCTCTGGGCAAATTGCACCACTCCTCCTTCCCACTGGAATGATCCCGCTTATATCTGCACATTCTCCCTTCCCCAAACCTGCAGGTCCATCGTTCACCTGGAAATCGACAACCGCCAATGCATCCAGGCCTCCTCCCAGTGCTTCCAAAGCACCAACGACGTGGCAGCATTCCTGGGCGCCTTGGCCTCAAGCGGCAACTTGGACATTCCCTACAAGATTGAAGCTGTGAAAAGTAAGATATTCTGACCCAAACACAACAAACCCTCTGAAGTTAACAGATTCCTTTATTAGGAAGTTTTATCTCACAGGCTAATGGAAGATGAATAGATCTCTGCCACACCTATTCATCTCCACCCCCTGCCTTTGATCCCCAGAGCTAGCAGCAGTAACTTCCATCCCAAGGACCGGCCCATAGATTTCCACTGCTCTCCTCTCCTCTGCCTTCTGTGCATCCGTGCGTCAGCTGTTCCTCCTCTTCCTCGTCAGCCACCTCCAGACCTGGGGGCTGTTGACCCTCCATCTGAGGGCTGACAGACAGTCCAGGCTCTGCCTCTGTCTCTCTCTCTCCGCCAGCTCCATTCCCTCTTCCCCCTCGGAGCTCTCAGGTTGCCTTGATACTGACCTTCACTCCCACGCCTCCTCCTCCTCCTCTGATTCAGCTGCTGGAGGGGCCGGCGGCCTACAGGCCACAGCAAAAGCAGACTCTGTTTACCATCCCTTCTGGGACTGGCCTGGAAAGCCACTGAGCATAGGGAGGGAGGGAGAGAGACTGTGACCCCAATCAGGAAAAGGTCCCTGAAGCCCTCGGAGCGCTCAAAACGACCCTCCAAGCAAACAGGGAAGCCTCCTGAAGGTCCCTGAAGCCTTCGGAGCGCTTAAAACCACCCTCTGACTTCCGGTTTGCTCAGAGGGTCGTTTTGATTGTTCCAGAGGCTTCAGGGAAGCCTCCTGAAGGTCCCTGAAGCCTCCGGAGGGCTTCCGGAGGGGAGGCGGGGGAGGCTGTTTTCGCCCTCCCCGTGCTCCTATAAAGCCTCTGGAGCCTGGGGAGGGCAAAAAAAGCATGCAAAAAGGGAGGCGGGTCGCACCTGTAGTGCGCGCATGCGCACTGGGGGGGTCGCGCATTGCATTATGGGTGCGGCACGCCCGCACACGACCCCCCTGCGCTCCCCCCACTTATGGCAGGTGAGCCAAAAAAGATTCGCCATCGCTGACCTATAAGGTCTCTTCCAACTTTGTTAATCTGTGAAAGCAGTGTCATTTGGGGTAATTTTCCCACCAGTTTCCCAATAACAAAAACTTGTTTGGCTTCTAATCTTAGAGAATGTGAGTATTGCCAGTGACATGCGGACTTCAACTCCCAGAATCCCCTAGCTGCCCATGCTAGCTGGGAAGTTTTGGGAGTTGAAATCCACAGTTCTTCAAATTAGCAAGTTTGAAAAATAGTGGATTAAGTTAATAATGGATTTTATAGTTTGGGGCTAATTCCGCCAGAGGCAGCTCAAAAGACAGGCCTCAAATAAACATATGTGCCCTGCATGCCTAATGTACGACATACAAGCCCATTCTAAACCGTTCCCCCCCCCCCCAAAAAAAAAGCTTTAAAATGCTCAAAAATTGCAGGGAAGAGTCCCTTATATGCGATGAATGGAATGCCTTTTAACAAGAAAGTCCCGTTCCCTTGCTCTTTTGTGTGTGTGTGGGGGGGGGGGAAATCAAGTTTTCTCTCCCCTCCGGAATTTATTTCAAAATAATTATTGCTAGGATGGGAGGGAGGGAATTGGGGGGGGGGGGAGCTGTCCCAGACCTTGTAATCGATCCGTGACATGTGAAGAGCTGAAGTGAGCGCCTCTCAAATCCTCCTCAATCCTTTGGACTTAACCGCTCAATGTGGATCCAATGATTTGAAATGAGCTAATCCTTTTTCTCCTAAAGGAATGAAAGCTGTTTTTTTCCTCCCCTTCTCCTCCTCCTCTTCCTCCTCCTCCTCCTCCTCCTCCTCCTCCCCCTCCTCCTCCTGGGGAGCTGGATAGGGAGGGGGGGGGACGAGCGGTGGGTCTGCTTGGACCTCAGTTTGCCCGTCCTCCTGCTGGGGTGCACCTTCCCTTCGTCTCATCCTGGTCCTCCTGGCTTTTTGCATCCCAGGTGAAACGGCAGATTCCCCCAGGAGCAGCCAGTGGTATCCTATGTATGTGGTGGTACCTTCCCTCTTCCTGCTCTGCTGCATTGGCATCGGCGTTTTGGCAAGTCGCAAGCGGCGCAGGGAACATGGGCAGCTCTGGTTTCCCGAAGGCTTCAAAGTGACCGAATCCAGTAAGAAGAAGCGCCGGGAGCCACTGGGAGAGGATTCCGTGGGGCTGAAGTGAGTACTCCCCCCTCCCCTCCCCCCCGTCTTTCCCCTTGCAGGGATCTTGAGACAGAGGTTGGGATCTTGGGACCCGATCCTTTGACCGATCATTCGCTCTCTGTCTGTTTCCCGCAAATAGCATAGCGGGGATCCTCTAACTCTCGTCCCAATGGGGCTGAAGAGGGAAGGGGGTTGATTTGTTTAGAGAATTTTCTTTTAAAGAAGCACGTGAAGTGAGCACGGCAGCGGTGGCTGATTAACCCCAATTTAGCGTGTTGAAAGGAACACACCGTGGTGGGATTTTTTCCATGTTTGCGCCATGCCAACTTTGACTTCCACTTAGCAAAAGAGAGCTGGGACAGATCTTTTGTTTATTTATTTAGAAATTTTACATTGCCGGCCACCCGCGCTCAAGGCCGCTTACAAGGACATTAAAAACACTCCATCAAAGAAATAATAATAAAATATTATGTTATTTACGTTACGTTTCCAGGCATTTTGCATTTTGGCTTCCTTTTTTCAACCCAGGGGAAATAAGAGAGCAATAATAGTTTTGTGCCCCTCTGCGGGACAAATTGTAGGAAATACACCTTCTTGGCCCTGGGTGGAGGGCATCTGTTGGAAGCGGTGTGTGGGTCTATCATTGATTTGTGCTTTGCTTTGACTTCATTTCCCCTCAGTGGGGGTCCTGCGTAAATTTCAGGAGGTCTGTGAATATGGGTGGGCTCAAACATCTCAGCTTTATTTTCACTGGCTTCTAAAGTAGACTTCAGCTTTCCATTCAAGAATGATCGCAAGTGGCAAAGTAATGGGTTATATTTTATGGTTCTCTCGGGCTCTCCACATTAGCTTCTCTCTTTTTTAAGTGTCTACAGAAGCACGTATATTATTTGATATTTTTAACACCTGAGCACCCTTCGTAAGGCAGCCGACGTGCATTTTATGTTAGGTATTTTAGTACGTTCTCCTGAAAAAAAAGCATCCAACGATAGTACATTTTTTAAAAGCAAGGGTTTTTTTTTTAAAGGAGAGAAAAAGTTTTTACAAGATCCCCAAAAGGGTCAATTTGTGGAAGGTGATGAAGGAAACCTTTTTATTCTCCAGCTCATAACTCTGGAGGGAGCATTCAGCGTTTACACAAATGGACCGATTTTGTGTAACAAACTGAGAATATACACAAGCGCATCGCCCAAACTGCTCCGTTTCTAGAAAGTCTGACATTCCGGGTCTTCATTTTAATTCCTTGCTATTTTTAAAAAAAACTTAGTTTGACTTCCGTAGAAAGTCTCCAAAACTACTGAATTTTAGGAAGTTGGGGCAGGGGGTCACACACCCCGGCATGGTCGAAATGCTAGAATAATGGGAAGAGGCCTTTTTATTTAGTTTGTCTAGTCGTCTTTACTCCACTTCGTTTTGTGGACAGCGATTGCCATTTGTCGGCCGACTGTTTTCCCCCCGTGGATTTAATTCCTTGCCCCTTTCTTGCCCCCGCTGTTTCCCCCAACCCTTTGTCCTCCAGACCCCTGAAAAATGCTTCGAATGGGACCCTGATGGACGACAACCAGAACGAGTGGGAAGACGAAGAGGCACTCCACACCAAGAAATTCCGAGTAAGCTCCCCAGGGATGCTTAGCTTCTGGCCAGATATTTTTTCTTTCTTTCTCTCTGCTTCTCATTCAGTCTGGATTTTGGGCACTTGGGATTTCTGTCAAAGAAGACGAGAATTTCATAGAAGCAGCGTGCAATTCGCCTGTGATATATATTACAGCTTAATGCAGTGACTAACGCCGTCCATACTAAAACTCAACCAAGAACGACACTGGAGCCCGATTAATTATTGCTAATTCTTCACCGATGGCTTAAAGGACCGCCCCCCCCTTCCGTGGTGCAGCTCTATGCCCCATTTTCTGCAGACCCAGCTCCCCAAACACCACACACCCCCTGTAGTTAATTCAAAGATTCCTTTATAAGGAGCGCCAGCCAAATGTTTCTCTCTCAACGCAGGCTAGCAAGTCCATCCGTCTGCAAGATGAATAGTTTCAGGAAGCTCTCTGAACATCTGCATCTGCAGCTTTTTTTAAAAAAAAAAGATTATTTTTTATTTTCATAACAAATAACCACATGCATACTATTACATATATTGCCAACATCATATTGTATTATTAAATGTTTACATCAATTCATCTTACCCCAATTACGATTACTGGCTCTTCTGCTCTCCATACACCATATTTGTGCCTTATCCATCACTTTCTTCTCCCTCTCTCCTCTCCCTCCCTACCTCCTTTCTTCCCTCTGTCATCCTTCTCTACTTCCCCTTCCCCTCTCCTCTTTCCACTCCTCCTTTCTCTCCTCCTCTTCCCACCCACTTGCCCTCTCTCCTATCCCTCTCTTCTTCCTTTATCTCTCTCCTCTTCTTTCCATTCTTCATCTCATTTACTTGGTGTATTTCAGCTTCTGAGCGAGCTCCATTTTCTGTTGATGGTATTTATAATTCCTTTCCAATATACATATTTAATTTTAACATATATCCTCCTCCTTTATTTTAAAGAAATAGAACAAAAAAGTATACATATATAGTCATGGGGTACCACAGCTTTATGGATCGATTTCAAACATCCAGAAACCACTTCTTCGACCCTATGATTCTTCTTTTTCTTTCTCCTCCTCTGTCCCCTTCCTTCTCCACTTTTCCCCCTAAATGTCAGGTCACAGGATTACACAAAACCAACGTCTAAGTAATAGGTTCGAATCTCTAAAGGCGTAGCTCTGTGTTGGCCTTCCTCTGAGAACGAGTGTTTTGCAGGACGGGGGAACAGAGGCAGCCCTGGTGGTGGATCTTCCCCTGACTTCTCCCCCCCCCCTCTCTTCCCAGGGGGAGGAACAGGTCATGCTGCCCGATGACCAGACTGACCACCGGCAGTGGACGCAGCAGCACCTGGACGCGGCCGACTTGCGCATTTCCTCCATGGCTCCCACCCCTCCCCAGGGGGAGATTGACGCCGACTGCATGGACGTCAACGTTCGAGGGCCAGGTAGGGCGTGAACCGTTGGGCTTTTGGCGCACGAGTGAATGACGGGCAACTGCAAGATCCAGGCCATAACCTGGATTCTGGAAAAGATTCCCCCCCCTCCCCAAACTCCAGGTGCCCCACCCCTGGCTCTTTTTTGATTGCATTTCATAGGGTTTTTTTACAGCTTTATTGATTACAGGCCAGTGATGTCTGGCCTTTTTGTCCTTGCGTGCCCACATCCACAATGCAATGGGCCTAACCCCCCCTTTGCATGTGCCTCCCTGAAGCCTCCTGTGTTGCCAGGGGAAAAATTTCACCCTGAGCTAACGAGGTCTTAGACCGACAGCTTTCCAAACAGCATATCTTCAAGAAGCGAAAGTAAGATCCAGTAACAAGTCCTAATGAAAACAAACTTTTAATATGAAAATAAGAAAATAAACAAATCTATCTAATTGTTACATTTTGGCAAGAGCAGTTTGTCGCCCACCTTCTTGGCAGACGAACAGAAGAAAGAAAGTAAAGAAGTCTCTGGAATGTGTGTTGTATATGAAACGCGTTAGGAGGCATGCGCAGTAAATCATTGTCAGATAAGAAAAACCTCTCTACAGTATAACTCATAATAGAGGCTCAAAGTAGACAAACAAAATAACGTAGTGACATCCTGAAACCAAAAATGGGGAGTGAGGGGACATGCTGCACCTCCCTGTGCTCCCTCTCCGCCTCCCCCACATGCAGGGCAGAGACCTGAAAATCAGCTGGTCGGCGGGAGGCACACCCGCGTGCGCGGTGGAGCTGAGTTGGGTGACGGCTCTCGTGCCTGCGGAGAGGGCTATGCGTTCCACCTGTGGCCACCTAGGCACATCCCGACTAGCCGGCCTGGCCCACTTATAGTTTGACTCTTATCTCCTGGCGGATATTTTATTTGGGATAGCTTTTAAGGTTAATGTTTTTAACTTTTTAAAAATTTTTAAAAAAATTTAATCTAACTTAACTAAATTGTACAGGGAACTTCTACTACCTCCTCCAGTCCTATGTTTAATTTATTTATTGTATACTTATAACATGTATATTTACTGTTCAACTATTTTAATATGACTGTACACCGCCCTGAGTCTCTTTTGAGAGAGGGGCGGTCTAGAAATCCAATAAAGTTAAGTTAAGATCCCCACAGCTAGAGGCCATATCAAAGCAGGAGGTTCAAACGCATGTCGCCAATGGAATCCTATACAAACAATCTAAAGAGTAGGGTAAAATAGCATTGTTAGCGGATAAGATACGATATAAATTAATACATAATTATGTGAAATAGAATAAAGTGACATAAAATTATACATCTACCCCAATCTGTCCCACATATGCAGATCTCAGCAGAACCATTTTGTGCTGTGTTCAATTCTGGCCTCACATAAATTATGATGTTGCATTTCATAAAACACAATCCAAATGAAGATAAAGACAGCAGGGAAACGGGGAAGGAGGGAAAGAATAACGAAGTGGCAACGGCCAACTTTTTTCAGCCCAGCATAATAAAAATGTCAAAGCCTCAACTTTTTAATTTTCCCATACTTAGCGTATAACTAGCCATTTCTATAACAACAAATCTATCTGATCAGAACATTCTAAAGCCAAACTTTCAAAGTCCAGAAGGAGTTTCTAAGCGGGAAGAAAAATAGATGTCTTATTTTTTTTATTATTAAAAGAGTTGATTTGCCCATATCCGCCTCTTCCACCCAGCCTCCCTTCCATTTCGGGGAGTAATATCTCTTTCCATTTCTGCACATAAAGAATTCTTGCTGCTGTCAGCCTGTAGAAAAAGAAAAATCCCACATTCTTTGTCCAGCAGTCCAACCCTGACCGGAACTGGATGGGTGGAAATTCCAGTGTTCCAAATATCATCCAGAATTAAATCAGGCAGATCTTTCCTTAAACTTCCAATTCATTAAGCGAGACATGTTGGCGCATCTGTGGAAAACCCGAATCTGAAAGCTTCCTGGGTTTCCCACCCAGTTGAAAGTTCATGATCTTGTCCCCACACCCACAAGTCCATCACACAGTCAAATCTTCCTCTGCCATGCTGCATTTCCACCCATCCAGTTCTGGTCAGGTGCAGAGGTGCGGAGACAAAGGACGACCTTGGGCTTCTAGAAAGGAATGTTTTATTTTGACAACAACACATTCTACAGTTCTACTCCTTACTATTCCCCCTCCCACTTACCCCACTAATGAAACCGCATAGTAAAGAGAGAGAGAGTGGCAGGCCAAAGATCCTAAAAGGAATTAGACTGCAGGCTTCACATGGTCTGATGTCACCCACGTTGCTCACCATCTGTGGACTTCAACTCCCAGATTCCCCAGCCGGCTTGTCCCTCAGGCTGTTTGGTTGACGTCTCCCTCTTCCTGCCTTTTCAGATGGATTCACCCCCCTGATGATCGCCTCCTGCAGCGGCGGAGGGCTGGAGACGGGCAACAGTGAGGAAGAGGAGGACACCCCGGCCGTCATTTCGGATTTCATCTACCAGGGAGCCAACCTGCACAGCCAAACGGATCGCACGGGGGAGACGGCTCTTCACCTGGCCGCCCGTTACGCCCGCTCAGACGCGGCCAAGAGGCTGCTGGAAGCCAGCGCCGACGCCAACGTCCAGGACCACATGGGCAAGACTCCCCTCCATGCAGCTGTGTCTGCAGATGCTCAGGGCGTTTTTCAGGTGAGGATGGTGCAGAGTCTCAAACTGGCAGCTGTTGTTCTGATCAAGGCTTCCCCAAAAAGCAGGAGGCAGAGTCCTGGTCTCAACAAAACCCCTTTTATTCAACGAATGTGAAATCCTCTCATTCCCATTCAGCCAAGGCCTGGCAAGCAGTCTTTCAAAGGAGTATTTATGACCACGGACCTCATCTATCTCGGGAAGCTGCCATGTTAAATATTTTTCCAAATGAGGTGCTGTGCAAGGAAAGGCTGGGCACAGAGTCTCTGAGATTCACGGACAGATCTACACACTCCTGAAACATCTAACGAACAAATTGTTTCCTGCAAAAGCCCCCTCCTCTTTCGCTCTTCTTTTATTCCCCATGGGGGGGGCATTCACCGTCCACCTGTGACTTTACTCCCAAGTCGACCTTAATTTCTGAGCAGCTCTGCGCATGCGCACACTGGGAACAGGCTCCAGCTGCTCTTCTGCCCCACTGATGTCTGACTCCGAAGGCAGCTGATAACTGTCAGACGGCCCTGGCCCCCTCTCTGCCTCTGATGCAGAGCCCTCGTCCGAGCCTCCCCCAGCCTCCAGGACCAGCCCAGGTTCCTCCCCAACCTCCTTCCTGTCCGAGTCTGCTGCCAGCAGCTCCACTGGCGGGCCACGACCGACGTCTCTGCCCTCCCTCCCACAAAAGCTGGGGTGGGGTGTCCGTTTACCTCTCAGCCCTTTCGGCTATCCGCTAACTCAGGTGTTTCTTCCCTCCCCCATGACAGATCCTGATCCGGAACAGGGCCACTGACCTGGATGCCCGCATGCACGACGGGACCACTCCTCTGATTTTGGCTGCCCGCTTGGCGGTGGAAGGCATGCTGGAAGATCTCATCAGCTGCCATGCCGATGTGAATGCTGTGGATGACCTAGGTAGCTGTGGGTCCCCGAGCCGCCCCTGAGCAGCCTGCCGAAGGGGGGCTGCGGAACGGCCTGCTTACCGTCTCCCTTTTCCCCCTCCAGGGAAGTCGGCCCTGCACTGGGCTGCCGCCGTGAACAACGTGGACGCTGCCCTGGCGCTGCTGAAGAACGGTGCCAACAAGGACATGCAGAACAACAAGGTCAGTGGGAGGTCCTGCGAGAGACCCCCGACTGCCTTGGCTCACTTCCTCCCTCTTGCCCCAGCACCTCCCCACAGAGGTTATTGCTGGGGAGGGGAGTGGAACTGGCCGAGGGCCTCCCAGGTGGGAGGGAGGGAGGGAGGGGCATGGGCTGGACAGAGGTGGGCCAATTTGCTTGCTCTTCCTGGGGGGGGGGGAATAGAAGTAGAAGGGACCTTGGAGGTCATTTAATCCAACCCGCTGCTCAAGCAGGAGAACCTACACCATTTCAGGCAGGTGGCTGTCCAGTCTCTTCTTAAAATCTCTCCAGTGATGGAGCTCCCACGATTTCTGGTGGCAAGCTGTTCCACTGGTCAATTGTCCACACTGTTAGGAAGTTTCTTCTTAATTCCAGTTGCTTCTCTCTTTTATTAGTTTCCAACCATTGTTTCTTGTCCTGCCCCTCTGGTGCTTTGGAGAATAATTTGACACCCTCATATTCCATTCCCATTCCATTCCATTCTCTCATCTCTTCCATTTCTCTTCCTATTCCTATTCCATTCCATTCCATTCCATTAAATCTTCTCTTCTCTTCTCTTCCATTCTCTCTTCTCTTCCCTTCTCTTCTCTTCCATTCTTTCTTCCCTTCACTTCCATTCTCTCTTCCCTTCCCTTCTCTTCTCTTCCCTCCCCTTCCCTTCCATTCTCTCTTCTCTTCTCTTCCCTCCCCTCGCCTTCCCTTCCCTTCCATTCCATTCCAATCCTGTTCTCTTCTGTTCTCTATTCCCTCTTCTCAAATGTACCCAAGCAAGAGAAAGTCAGTTTGGTAGAGTGATTAACGCACCAGAATAGAGACAGGACGGTGGGGAGTTCTAGTCAGGAGGCCAGCTGGGTGACTGTGGCCCCTCGCTCCCTCAGAGCCTGAGAAAGAGCCCTGGGGGGGGGGGGGGGACGCCTGTGGAGTAACCTCCCTCTGAAGGAAATCGCGCACTTGGCCTCACCCAGGGCGAGTCAATGGGGACGGCTAATGGATTCTGGAGAGGGCCCTGAAGTCCCGCTTTCCTCTGTTTTAGGACGAGACCCCCTTGTTCCTGGCGGCCAAAGAAGGCAGCTACGAAACGGCCAAAGTCCTGCTGGACAGCTACGCCAACCGGGACATCACGGATCACATGGACCGCCTGCCCCGGGACGTCGCCCAGGAGCGCCTGCACCACGACATCGTCCGCCTCCTGGACGAGTACAACCTTGTGCGGAGCCCGGCCTTGCACAACGGGGGGCCTCTGGGGGGCCCTACCCTCTCCCCGCCACTCTGCTCACCCAGCGGCTACCTGGGCAACCTGAAGCCCGGCCTGCAGGGCAAGAAGGCCCGGAAGCCCAGCGCCAAAGGGCTGAGCTGCAACGGGAAGGAGCCCAAGGGGCTGAAGGCCCCCCGGAAGAAGTCGCAGGAGGTCAAGGGCTGCTTGCTGGACGGCTCCGGCGTCCTCTCACCGGTCGACTCCCTGGAGTCCCCGCACGGCTACCTGTCGGACGTGGCCTCCCCTCCCCTGATGACCTCCCCCTTCCAGGCCTCCCCTTCCATGCCCCTCAACCACCTGCAGGGCATGCCGGACTCCCACCTCAGCGCCAGCCAACTCAACCTGGTCAGCAAGGCGGATCTGGGCCTGGGGGCCGGCCAGATGCAGCCCTACGAGCCGGGGCCCCCTCGCCTCTCCCACCTGCCCGTCTCCAGCGCCAGCGCCCTCCTGGGAAGAGCCTCCCTCAACTTCGCCGTCAGCGGGAGCCAGTGCGATTGGCTGAACTGCCTGCAGAACAGCATGGTGCCCGGGCAGTACAACCCTCTGAGGAGCGCCCTTCCGCAGGGCACCCACCCGGCCAGCCAGGGCCTGCCCCACGGGTTGCTGGCGCCCCTGCACAGCGGCCTCTCTGGCGCCCCTCTGGCTCCCATGATGACCTACCAGGCGGTCCCCGGGGGCCTTCTGCCCACCCACTCCCAGCCACACTTGCTGCAACCTCAGCAGCAGCAGCAGCAGCAACAGCAGCAGCCCCCATCGCAAGGCCACGGCGGGGCCACGAACACTGCCCCTCAAGTGGGGGCCAGCTTCCTCGGGAACGAGCTGAGCCAGGCGGAGTTGCAGCAGCAGCCAATGAGTAGCAGCACCCTGGCTGTCCACGCCATCCTTCCACAGGACACCCAGGTGCTGGCGACTTCCCTGCCTCCCGGCCTGTCTCAGGCCCTGACCACCCCCCAGTTCCTGACCCCGCCTTCCCAGCACAGCTACCCCTCCCCCATGGACCACACACCCAGCCACCCGCTCCAGGTGCCCGACCACCCCTTCCTCACGCCCTCGCCGGAGTCGCCGGATCAGTGGTCAAGCTCCTCCCCCCATTCCAACGTCTCAGATTGGTCGGAAGGGATCTCGAGCCCGCCCACCAGCGTGCAGCCCCAGGTGGGACGCATCCTGGAAGCTTTCAAGTGAAGGGGAGGGGGCGCCTCAGCGGCCCTGTGAGATGGACGGAGCCCCTTGGCTGAACTGGAGGAGTCCCCGTTTTTTCCTTCCTTCCTTTTTTTAAAAAAAAATATTTTTGCATACATCGTAAGTTGGAAACGTCACTGCATCCTTCCTCCTTTTTTTTTTAGTATTTATTTATGTACTTTTTTTCTTTTATGTGAAAACACTGCCATTTTTTTATTTATATGTTCTGTTAAGAATTTCATGGGCTGCATTTACTATTCCAAGAAATAGAAAAAAAAAATCAATCTATGAACGGGGACTTTTTTTAAATTGACATTTTTTTAAAAAAACAACAACAACAACAAACATTTGTATCATGCTTTATTTTTATTTTTTTGGGCCTAGAGAAAGATTCTTCTGTAAAGCAATAAGCAAAAATCCATAAGAGTAAAACGACCCGTATTTATTGATCAGGATATATGTTTTCCTGTTCATTTTTAAAAAACAGAATAAAAAAGGGAGAGGGGCAATTTTGTTTCTTTAAAAAAAATGTACCTATATGAGGAAAAATAATTTAAATATAAGATGATGGTTTATTTTTAAAGAGCGCTTTAAAATATTCCCTGGGGGTTGGTGATATATAGATGCATAGACATATTGGCTTTCTACAACTGCAGGCTTCTAAATGTCTTAGATTCCCCTCCCAAAATTCCTCGCCCACCATGGCAGGCGGGGATTCGGGGAACGAGTATCCGATACACCCTTGCGCAGCCCAAGGATGTGGGAGAGATTGAAATAGAGCCGTGTTTCTCAGCCCTGGCAAATTTTATTAAGGTGTGTCAAAACCAATTCAAGCCGAATTCCACCCATCTTAAAGCACGCTGCCTGGGGTGGAAATCCACGGCGGAGAAACACGGATAATACGCAGCGTGAATCTTTGTATTAAAGTTTCAGTATTACATACTTTTTATCCATCTTTTTTTTTTGCATGAAAGCTGAACGTTTTATTTATTTTAAATCTGCCTATGATCAAAAACCAGGATGGGAGGTTTTAAGCTGCAAGGGGTTTCCAGAGGCTTCTCCCCTCTCGCCCACCCCACAGAGAGGGCCCCTGTGTTTCTTGCAAACGTTGAAAGGAAAGGGGGGAAAAAAATCTGCCCCTGGGCCGAGGGTGGAGTAAGAAAATCATGCCCTGTCTTTTTTAACACACGGCGCTTGTGATCCTGAGTCAGACAAAGGAAAGAAGAAAAGATGTTGAGATAACTATGAAGAAAGTTTGAAGGTCTGTTGGCCAAGACAGTCTCGTCGTCTCCGTGGGACTCCCGCGTGGGAGCAAGACACATTGGCCATGCGTCGCCTAGAACCCATCAAGAGAAGGAGGTGACTTTCCATAAGAAGGGAAGATTGGGAATCTCTTTCCTGGACTTTCCGGCACTTTGCCTTCTGTGGGGCAATGGCTGGCGGTTGACCCAGAGTTTAGGAAGTCCCCAGGTTGGGAAAAGTTAAGGGAGTTTGGGAATGAGACTTCCCATGGGTTGAAAGTCTCCAGAGGTTCTCATTCATCCTGGCCATGGCTGTCCCAAAGGTGCTTCCCCCCCCTCCAAAAAAAAGCAACCGGACTTTGTTTTTCCTTGAAGACGCTTCGCCTCTCATCCAAGAAGCTTCTTCAATTCTGCTTCCTTAGTAGGAATGGATGCATTGGCCCTGGGGAAGCTTCTAATTAACATCTTTGGGTCCCCCCCCCTTCTAGAGACAGGCACTCTAGAGAGAAAATGAAGCTAGATCAGTGTCTTGAAGCTGTAGTCCGTGTGGATTAAAGATGGTCTCAAATCTGTGTTGTATCCCTCAATAGAGTTGGAGGGGGCTGGAAAAGACTTCAAATTTGGGGTTTCCAGAGGGGTAGGCGGTGGGGGGGGGTTGTCCTTAGCAGGCTGGCAGCTGGAAGGAGCCCCTGTTGAAACCCCTAGGAGGTGGCTTAGCAAAACCTCATCACAGCTTGACCACCGTTGATCAGCTTCCTACCCAATTTCAGAAAGCTGACATCCCTGCATTCGATTTGCGGGAATCCTGCTAATTCCCAGGACAGAATTGGCATCAGAAAGCAAGTTTTTGACCTTCAGCCTCCTGCTGTTTAGGATTGGCGCCTCTTGTTTTTGCGATGGTTGTGTTATTTTCTTTTTAGAGAAAAGGGGAGCTAGGCGGGCTGGACAAGTGGAGCAGCAGCTGAATTTGTATACAAATATATATATATATACAGTATGCGCCTATGGCAAAGCTAATGTTTTGTAAATATGGAGTCTTTTTGGGTTGTTGTTTTTTTTACCTAAAACGATATGGCTGGATTTTGTTTAAAAAATCTATGAAAGAAAGCATTGCACTGGTGGGGGGGGGGGGGGGTTGAAAAATATTGCTCAAGGGAGGGAATGAAACAGGCTTAGCCGGCGAGGTTGCAAACCTGTGCTTGTGTCCTTTGGAGTAAATGCTGCACGAAAGCCTCGGATTTAGTCGTTAGTCGATTAACCGTTCAAAACTCAGTAAGTGTGAGACTCACAGCCTCACGCTTGCTGAAAATCGCAGCAGTTTGGTGAGCAAAATTCAGACACTTTGCAACCAGCACATGTGGATGGATGGTTGCAAAGTCACTATTTGCGGCCTTCCCAGACGTCAGTGGGGGAAACATGGATTTGCTTAATGACGGTGGCAACAAAAGCAGTAAAATTGGATATAACTCAATGAGCACCTCGCTTTAGGGATGGAAGCTATCCCAGTCCCAATTGTAGTCGTATGTTGAGAATTGTCTTCAAAGGAACATCCTCCGAGACGCCCAGGTAGGACTGGCCTATAACTGCATTGGCATCTTTGGGCAAGATGGTACACATGTTTTATGAACTATAATCCTGGGGAAAATGCTCTTCACGCTTCGGATGTTGAACACACTGGCGCCTTCTTTTGGGGAATCTGATCACCCCCCCACCCCCCCATGGTTCCCTTTTTTTGCTCCGAAGACCCCTGGAGACCTCCTCACCCTTAGGATACAGGAAAGTGCTGGCACGTCTCTACGATGAGTGGTTTTTAACACCCGCCTCTTGGTGTCAAATCTTTTTACGTTTTATAAATTAGACTGTAGTTTATGTCAGAGATGTGGGAGATTAAAAACAAACAAACTTGTAATTTAAAAAAAAACCCATGCAAAAGTGTAGTTTGCAAAAAACGATGCCTTTAATTTTATTTTGTTACATGATTTGCAATAAACAATGTCAGTAGGCATTCAGACGTGTCGGTCCTGGTCTTGCTTTTCTTTCAGGTTAGATAGCTTAATTCACGGGAGGAAATGCGTGGAGTCTTTTCCAACACTGGAGGGGCTCAGGAAATCCTTAAAAGCATTCATCGTCTTTTAATGACCCCGTAATCCCTTGCGGGGTGGAGTCTGGGTAACTGAATGGAGCTGGGCGTTTACTGGCCGGATGCCCTTCCTGTCGCCAATGCGGTGTTATATTCAGCAGATAATTCCCATCCTGCCCAGAGAGAGAAATATCTGCCTCTGCCTAGGATTGAACTCACAGCCTCCCGATTGTAATGCAAGAGCTCCACCTGTAGGCCACTGCACCACTGAAATCCTTAAAAGCATTTTACGTAAGACAAACATTATTCCTCTCTGTTGATTGTGAGAGCTCGTTAAGGTAATATCTTTAATCAGGTTGACCCAAGTTCTACCGAGGTACTACGCCCTTTCTAGTTTCCAGAAAACTTAACCATGGAGGAAGAAAGTTGGGGGAAGAAAGAAGTAGTTAGGAAAATGAAACTGATCTTAAAAATCATCCCACCAGCTTACCTGCAAAATGGAGTGGGGACTTCGGCACTTTAGGCATGCAAACTGGAACTTAATCTGGTCCAAATGCATCAGACTCTTTTAATATCTTCCTGGGGGTAAAAAATCGCAAGTAAATGTAATCCTTTTTTTTGGGAAAAATCCCCAGCTATTAAAAACCAGTGGTTTTCCCTCCAAAGAACAATTGGATCTTTTGACCCTGGGAAACGAAAGGGAAATCAATTCACATGTTTATTAAAAAATCAATTCCTGGTACTTTTACAGATACAGCCATGTCATTTTTTTTTATTACCGCAATACAAAATTGTGTACCATAAGCACCTTCATTAATTTTCCAGTCCAGCCTAATATTCTGAAAGTTACAAAGCCATAGGTAATTACCTATAACATAGGTAATATTAAGATTTGATTTGATCGTAAAGGCCAAATTCAATAAGGTGACCCGTGGTGGGTTTCACATTTTGTTACCACCAGTTCATGGGCACACACGAGCCTTCCACACATGCACCCAGCCTCAA
Source organism: Natrix natrix natrix (assembly GCA_029891615.1). Classification (NCBI taxonomy): domain Eukaryota; kingdom Metazoa; phylum Chordata; class Lepidosauria; order Squamata; family Natricidae; genus Natrix; species Natrix natrix. The sequence continues at coordinate 388,267 of JAKRSK010012718.1, forward strand.
AAACATGCCTAAATAGGATGGCATTTCCCACCCACGATTTTCACTATTGAATATCGCCTCTGAAGGTGACCAAGGAGGCGGAGAAATCGGACCCATGAAGTGTTGCAACCTTAAGTACTCCCGAGTCTAAAGTAAGAAACTTCAAAGCAAAAATGAAACGAAACAGATGTTTTCCTAAAGCAGGGGTTTCTATCCAGCCTCATCAATAATACAATAGCAGAGTTGGAAGGGGCCTTGGAGGTCTTCTAGTCGAGCCCCCTGCCTAGGCAGGAAGCCCTATACCGTTTCAGACAAATGGCTATCCAATATCTTCTTAAAGACTTCCAGTGTTGGGGCATTCACAACTTCTGGAGGGAAGCTGTTCCACTGATTAATTGTTCTGTCAGGAAATTTCTCCTCAGTTCTAAGTTGCTTCTCTCCTTGATTAGTTTCCACCCATTGCTTCTTGTTCTACCCTCAGGTGCCTTGGAGAACAGCTTGACTCCCTCTTCTTTGTGGCAACCCCTGAGATATTGGAAGACTGCTATCATGTCTCCCCTAGTCCTTCTTTCTCTTAAGCTAAACATACCCAGTTCCTGCAACCGTTCTTTATATGTTTTAGTCTCCAGTCCCCTAATCATCTTTGTTGCTCTTCTCTGCACTCTTTCTAGAGTCTCCACATCTTTTCTACATCATGGTGACCAAAACTGAATGCAGGATTCCAAGTGTGGCCTTACCAAGGCATTATAAATGGTATTAACCCTTCACGTGATCTTGATTCTCTCCCTCTGTCGATGCAGCCTAGAACTGTGTTGGCTTTTTGGGCAGCTGCTGCAAACTGCTGGCTCATATTTAAATGGTTGTCCACTAGGACTCCAAGATCCTTCTCACGGTTACTACTATTGAGCACGGTACCACCTATACTGTACCTGTGCATTTTGGTTTTCTTGCCCAAATGTAGAACCTTACTCTTTTCACCATTGAATTTCATTTTATTAGATAGTGCCCAATGTTCAAGTTTGTCAAGATCCTTCTGTATCTTAAGCCTGTCTTCTGGAGTGTTGGCTATTCCTGCCAGCTTGGTGTCATCTGCAAATTTGATGAGTTCCCCATTTATTCCCTCATCCAAATCATTGATGAAGATGTTGAAGAGTCCTGGGCTCAAAAGAAGTGAAGACTTTGGCAGATTTTCAATTGTCCGTTTAAAACAACAGGGACGGTTGTCTGTCCATCCCCCCATATGCCATCATTCTGCTGATTCTAATTAGAATCTGAACCTCTGAATTCTCACAGTGCTGTGTAGTGTCTGTGTTTGCACATGCAATATGGCTGTAGTATTATTTCATCATCATTTTAGCCGTGGTCTATCCACTGCAGGATGAAGGCCTCTTCCACATGTTTCCAACCAATTTGGTCCCGAGCTTTTGCCAATTGGGCCTGCCATACTTGCTGATTTCGTCAATCCATCTTGTTTTAGGTCTCTGTTTATCAAGTGGGATCTCTTCTATCACCACCTCAGTCCACCTGCCATCAGTTCCTCTTGCTATGGGACCAGCCCGTTTCCATTTTCATTCTTTTACTCTCTTGATGATCTGGTTTACTTTTGTTTGTTCTGTATAGGATGTCCTTTCTATCTTGTCTTGTGATGATGCCCAGCGTGGATTTTTCCATGGCTCTTTGCGCCACTCATAGCTTTTGTATCAATTGCAAGGTTAGTGTCCATGTTTCGCTATGTTAGAAGAGGTATTATCATTTATCCTTATTATCTTCTATACTCCCCCCCCCCTTTTACTGGTTTTATAATTATCACTAATCTGTTGCTTTGCATGTTCACTTAGAACTTCTGCACCTGAGACAAATTTCTTGTGTGTCTAATCAGACTTGGCCAAATAAAGAATTCAATTCATCTAATTCAATCAAACTTCAATTCAATTCTAATTCCAATTCCAAATTATTATTATTATTATTATTTATTAGCGTTTATATACCGCCCCCTCTCCCGAAAGGGACTCGGTGCGGTGTACAGTCCGTATCCAAATAGAACAGATTAAAACATAGGAATAGTTACATAAATACATGTATGAGAGGAGGATAAAATATACCAAACTGTACAGCTAAATAAATAAATCAATACAAAAGTTTAAAATATCAGGTTAAATTTAGAACATTATCCCTCTAAAAACCAGTACGAATGTGTATGCCAGGAGGTAGACGTTATAAATTATGCCAAACCAGCCAGTCGGAACAGGTGTGTCTTCAGTTTCTGTCGGAAGGAGCGGAGGTCAGTAGTGGTTCTAATGTCGGGGGGGAGGTCATTCCAGAGGGTTGGGCCCATCACAGAGAAGGCCCTACTCCTCGGTGTCGCCCGTTGGCATTGCCTCGTGGACGGCACCAGGAGAAGGCCCTCCCTGTGAGAGCGGATTGGCCGCAGGGATGTATGTGGGAGGATGCGATCCCGCAGGTAACTAGGCCCTATGCCATGGAGCGCTTTAAAGATGGTGATCAGAACCTTGAAACGCACCCGAAAGACCACAGGCAGCCAGTGCAGCTCGCGCAGGAGAGGTGTTACGTGGGAGTACCGAGTACTCCCCATGACTACCCGCGCGGCTGCGTTCTGGACTAGCTGCAGTCTTCGGGCGCGTCCCAAGGGAAGCCCCATGTAGAGAGCGTTACAGTAGTCCAGGCGAGACGTCACCAGTGCATGAGTGACTGTGCGTAGGGCATCACGGTTCAATTGAATTGAATCAATTCAATTCAATTCACACTGCATCCAGTTTCGGTCACCACACTATAAAAAAGATGTTGAGACTCTAGAAAGAGTGCAGAGAAGAGCAACCAGGATGATGAGGGGACTGGAGGCTCAAACATACGATGAACAGTTGCAGGAACTGGGCATGGCTGGTCTAGGGAAGAGAAGGGCCAGGGGAGACAGTACTTCCAATTCTTGAGGGACTGCCACAGAGAGGAGAAAGGGGTCCAGCTATTTTCCAAAGCACCTGAAGCTCAAACAAGGAACAATGGATGGAAACTGACCAAGGAGCGATTCAACCTGGAAATAAGGAGGAATTTCCTGACAGTGAGGACAATCCACCCATGGAACAGAAGTTGCCTTCAGACGTTGTGGGAGCTTCATCACTGGAGGCTTTCAAGAAGAAACTGGACTGCCATCTGCCAGAAATGGCATAGGGTCTCATGTTTGGGCAGGGGGTTGGACTAGATGACCTCCAAGGTCCCTTCCAACTATGTTAATCTGTAAAAATCAATTCTTTTCTGACCATTCGAGATGTCAGGTCAAGCCCCTCTTATGTATATCTTCTTTTGAATTAAAGTAAAAGTACAAATGATACATCAAACCGTAGCGCTGTTTGCTACGGACATTATCATCACTGGAGGTTTTCAAGAAGAGACTGGAGATCCCTTTCTCCGGAATGGTACGGGCAGTCCTCGACTTATAACTGAGCCCCAAATTTCTGTTGTTAAGTGACACATTTAAGTGAATTTTGCCCCATTTTACAACTTTTCTTGCCCCAGTTAAGTTAGTAACACGATTGTTAAGTCAATCCGGCTTCCCCATTGATTTTGCTCTTCAGAAGTTCACAAAGGGGATTGCGTGACCCTGGGACGCTGCAACTGTCAAAAATACGAGTCAGTTGCCAAGTGTCTGAATTTTGATCACATGACCACAGGGAGGCTACAGTGGTCGGAAGTATGAAAAAAAGTCACATTTCTCAGTGCCCTTGTAACTTTACAATACAATACAATACAATAGTAGAGTTGGAAGGGACCTTGGAGGTCTTCCAGTCCAACCCCCTGCCTAGGCAGGAAACCCTATATCGTTCCAGACAAATGGCTATCCAACATCTTCTTAAAGACTTCCAGTGTTGGGGCATTCACAACTTCTGGAGGCAACTTCTTTTCCACTGATTAATTGTTCTAACTGTCAGGAAATTTCTCCTCAGTTCTAAGTTGCTTCTCTCCTTGATTAGTTTCAACCCATTGCTTCTTGTTCTACCCTCAGGTGCCTTGGAGAATAGCTTGATTCCCTCTTCCTTGTGGCAACTGAGATATTGGAACACTGCTACCATGTCCCCTCTAGTCCTTCTTCTTTGAACGGTAGTAAATGAATTCCAGGAGGTGCTTTTTTCAGGAGGCAACTGGACTTTCTTTAAAGATGTTTTGATTCTCATCCAAGATGCTTCTTCTGCTCTGACTGGATGATCTGCAAGGGAAGGATTTATATTCTTTGCAGACAGCTGGTCATTTGCATCCTTTTAGAGGCTACTTGGAAGTTTTCTCTGCGTCCTCAGGAGGGTCACCTAAATGGTGCAAATGGTTCCTGTAGTTTGCAATTTTTCCTCTGGAAATCCATTCCTACTCCCACCCCATTCCAAGGACGTTCATCCCAAATTGTGTAGATAAAAGTCTGTAGAGATTCTCCATCATCCAAGGTCGTGATTGTCTCAAAGCTGCTTTTTTTCAAGAGGCAACTGGACTTTCTGGTTTTTTTTCTTTTTGAAGATGTTTTGCTTCTCCTCCAAGAAGCTTCTTCAGTTCTGACTGGATAGTGGGGAATGGAAGGATTTATGTTCCTTGCAGACAGCTACTCATTTGCATCCTTTTAGAGGGACGTTGAGGCTGCTTGGAGGTTTATCCCAGGTGTCCTCAGGGTCACCTGAGTGGTGCAAATGGTTCCTGTAGTCTGCAATTTTTCCTCTGGAAATCCATTCCTACTCCCACCCATTCAAGGGTGTCCATCCCAAATTGCATAGCTAAAAGTCTATTCTCCGTCATCCAGGTCATGGTTGTCCCAAAGGTGCTTTTTTCAAGAGACAACTGGGCTTTGCTTTAGGGATTTCACTTCTGAGACATTTCACTTCTCACACAACAAGCTTCTTCAGCTCTGACAGGATAATGGAGAATGGAAGGAGGCCAGTGACGATCTGTCTGCAAGGAATATAAATCCTTCATTCCCCACCATCCAGTCAGAGCTGAAGAAGCTTCTGAGAAGCGAAACGTCTTCAAAAGAAAAAAAAAACCAGAAAGTCCAGTTGTCTCCTGAAAAAGCACCTTTGAGACATTCATGACCTGGATGACTGAGAATCTAGACAGCAAACAAACTGTTGTAAGTCAGTTTGTTTAGTGTCTAGAGTCTCCCCTAGTGTATTTAGGGGAGACCCTAAGTCCTCGACTTACAACTGTATTTAGGGTCTCCCCCTTGCACTAGAAGACCCTCCAAGGTCCTTCCAAATATTTCTGCTCTTCTGTCACCAGGGAAACATCCAGGGTCCTCTTTTGCCCCGTTCTGCCTCCATTTGCTAGAGCAGGAGTTTCCAGAGTTGGCCACTTTAAGACTTGTGGACTTCTATTAGCAGAATGGTATGAATTAGTAGAATGAAATGAAATACTGTAAGCAAGGTAATAGCATGTTTTATTGGCGATGCGTGTGAGTTATATCAATACTTGTAAATGTGCAAAGTAACTACGTTAAATGTTGATCATATAAAAATTGAACTTGAAGATGTACGTTGCTAACAGAAAATAGGTGGAAAAGAAATAACTTGATTTATTTCCAAAGAGAAGAAGGGGGGGAAATGACATTGTTTATATACGTTAAAAATTAGAAATTGGAAAATAGGAGAAGTATAGGGCTAAAATTGGAAATTAATGGAAATAGAATGTAGAATGAATTTTGTGTTTGTGGAAATGGTAAAGGGGGAATCTGGACAACCCTCGGTTCACAAAAGAATTTTTTATGATGTAACAAAAAAAAAAAAACTTTTTATTTAAAAAAAAAGAGGCTTGTGGACTTCAACTCCCAGAATTCCCCAGAAGTCCACAAGCCTTAAAGTGGCAAACCCCTGTGCTAGAGCGACAGGCTGCAATCGCCTGGGAACGAAAATGCTCCAGGGTTTGTTTGTTTGTTTTGCCGAGAGCAGGAAAACGTGGACACATAGGGACACTTCCGGTTCTCCTTTGAAAGCCGCCCAGACAGGCTAGTTAGAGAGGAACCTCTCTAGCCCCAGAAACTCTTTGGCCACGGATATTCGGTTGGATCTGGAAGCAGCTGTTGAGGCATTTAAATAAAAAAAATGGTTGGAGATGTCTCCATAGAGATAGGGATTATAGAGAAAACTATCTACAGTCGGGATCAGAAACTTGCAAGTCCACTCTTATACTCTTCCAAGGGGGGCGACCCTCAGAAAAGAACGCACACAGGACGTGTGGAAAAGCAAACTCACGAGAAATTTTTTCAATGGAAAGTTGCCGTCACGCGTCGACCTACGTCTGGGGGCCGATCTCACGGAGCGGGCGACTCTTCTTGTTCTCTTAGCTCTAGGCGCGCCCGCTCTCGCGTAGGGGGGCAGGACTGGGCGGGGCCCCGCGCGGTGACGTCACGCGCAGGGGGCCAACGTGACACGTCAGCGCTGCCGCTGGAGCCGGATGTTGCAAGATGGCGGCGGCGGCAGCTGGGCTCGCTGCTGCTGAGGCGACGGAAGGCGCCGGCGCCGGCGGCCGGGCGTGCTGAGGGAAACCCTCCCCCGCAGGTGAACACGGGTTGAAGGAGGGTCGGGGACCCCGGGCCCGGCTGCGGGGGTGGGGGGGCTTGATGAGGGTAGGAATGGAGCCTCCCGCTTCAGGAGAAGTCTACCTCATTGGGCGTCGTGGATGGTTCCTGGCTCCTCCCTGAGCGGGGAAGGTCTTCCCTCTTTTCGGCCAAGGGGGAGAGGCGACCACGGGCTCGATCTGCCACGTCCCCGTCCCCCCCCGGCGTTAAGATCTCCCCTTCCCCTCCCTTTGCGGGTCCCTGAAGGCCCTGGCTTCCCTGGCTCTGGTGGTCCTCGATTTACGACCACCCACGGGGGTCCTCGACTTACGACCACCCAAGGCGGCCCCTCCCCCAAATCTAAGTGAAGCCAGACCTGTGAGTTTTTGCTTCGCTTTACGACTTTTCTCGCCCCAGTTCTTTTAAGTGAAACGCTGCGGTTGTTAAGTCAGTAACCCGGGTCATTAAGCGAATCCCCATGGACTTGGCTTGTCAGAAGGTTGCAAAAGTTTTGATTAGGTGACCCAGGGACAATTATACGACCGTCGTAAACGTGAGCCCGTTGTGGAGCGTCTGAATGTAAACCGCGTGGCCAGGGGGATGCCACGGTCGTAAGTGCGAAAAGTGGTCCTTGGTCCCTTTTTTCCCCATGCCGTTGTGACTTTGAACTGTTACTAAGCTGTTGTAAGTCGAGGACTATTTTGCTTTTTTTTTTTTTTAAATGAAACTGGCTGTTTGCAGGGAAGTCCAAAATGAGGGTTTTCTTGGCCCGTGAAGCATAAGCGCCATCTGCACGCAGACCCAGCAGCAGCCGCCCCTGGGGTGCAAGAAGCGGAAGGGGGTGTCAAGTTGGCTGACCCCCCCCCCCCATGAGTGGAGCCCCACCCTCTCGAGGAAGTGGCGTTCCTGGGGCGAAGGGGGGCAGAGCCACAGGTGGCGACTGTAGTCCCTGGGCATAATAATGCTCAGCCTCTGAAACTGATGACCTGCGACAGGTGATGTGTCAGGTACTGGAATACAGGTAGTCCTCGACTTACAACAGTTCATTTAGTGGCCAAAATTGCGACAGCGCTGAAAAAAAGGGACTTAGGACCAGTTTCTCACAGTTACGACCTTTGCAGCCTCCCCGTGATCGCATGATGAAAATCCAGATGCCTGGCAGCTGGTGACCGCTGGTGTCTCCAAAGCCCATGGAGAAGCCAGATTCACACTGAACGACCCGGCTACTAACATAACAACTGCAGGGATTCACTTTACAACGGTGGTGAGAAAGGTGGTCAAATGGGGGAAAACTCACATAACAAATATCTCGCTTAACAATGGAAATGTTGGCCTCCATTGTCATAAGTTGAGGACTACCTGCAAACCCCCGTCTCCTGCAAAACAACAACAACATCATAAATCATGGTGATGTGACCCCAGGACAAAGCACATAGCCGTCAATGTCATTGCCTGAGCGCCCCAAATGAAGTCACATGATCCCGAGGAAGGCAGATGTCGCAACTTCAAATCTGGGCCCTCACTTAATGGAAATTTTGGGCTCAATTGTGATCGTAAGTCGAGAACTACCTGGATCTGGGTTTTAGCCTCGGCAGCCTGGCCTCCATTGAAAATTTTATGTGGTTATTTTTCCTGATCCCTTGTCTCCATCCACACGTCACGCAGCTGGGAAAGGAGCAGGAGTGGAACAATATCTCAAGAGTTATACGCATGGAGGGTTGTTCCAGGCTCTGCCTGAAGTCTGAACCCATTTCTGTGGATGTAGACAATGTGAAAATAAGGGTCACTCCGAGGAGAATGAGGCCACAACAGGATCTGAGGTGCTACAAACCCTTTGAAAAGTTTGGGATTATATCTATATATCTATAAACCACATTTGGAAGGCTTACGCAACACTTGTAGTGAAATGCACTTGTGCATTCTGAAAGATCAGGATGTTCGAGTAGAGCACGTTTCCCTTGGCCTTCCCTTGTTCAGGTTGATGTTCTCCGCAATCAGACAATTAGTTTAGTAATTAGATTTCCTTGGCGAATGGAGGTGTGTTAGGTTGTGTTCACTTTTGACTTTGAATTGTTGGTCTTGCTAGAGAAATCAACCACATTCAGTAGTTGTTGTTCAGACTTGAACAAGATTGGATGGGTTGTCAGTGTTTTTGGAAACTCCGTCGGGGTCTCTTATCACAGCAGAATCTTCTTCTTTAAAATGATTTCTGTTCTTTTTCATTATAGTTAATTAAATCAATTAACTAAACCTAATATGGGAAGTTCCTTATAAATAGTGTAACAGCCACTTGTCTACCCTCTAGTAAGAGGCTTGTTAGACCTGTTCAAGGCACTGAAGGCAGAATAAGATTTTTTTAAAAAAATTTTTTGCAGCATTTATAATCACCAGCAATAAAACCAATAAAACAATTAACAATAATTTCTAATTAGAGAGCTTTAATGAAAAAGATTAAGAAGTAAGTAGGGAGTTCCTATTAAAATAAATCATCTTTCAGACAGCAGAAAATAACACTTGAAAAGGCCTCCTTGGTGGAATGAGATAGAAATCGGAGTTCCCACAACTCAAATCTTAGCTGCTGGAATTTGGGGGACACAGCAGTTGCTGTGATGAGTGTGTGTCTGTCTGTCTGTTTGGCTGGTTCATTTACCAGGTGTTTGAAAGCAGCTATCACATTCCATTCAGGTTTCTTCCCTAATGAATATGCCCAGTTTTTAAATAGTTCTTTGAGGAACTTCCTCTACGGCTGAGTACCTTTGTGCTTCTCCTGGCTTGCTTTGAGTATAGGAGCCAAGATTGCATGGCCAGCACTTCAGATAAGATTTGTTTAGTGCTGAATAAAGTAAATGACTACAGTGCCTCTGATTTGGAGACCAGAGTTTTATTGATGCAATCTAAAAAATGCACTAACCTTAGCTGGGTCACTATTAATGTCTGATCAGCTGTAAGTCCAGGGACTTTCGTGATGCTTCAGGTTACAATTCCGCCACTGTTGTCTTTAAAGCGAAGATAACTTTAATTCATTTCTCTTTAATCCATTTCTTCTCGTCCCTGCCTCCTTCCAGTTCAAAACTGCGATATTTTTGCAATTATTTGCAAAATGGAGCAAACGTTTTCTGTGACATTTTCACATTTAACATCTGTCTTTTGCTCTTAAGTCATACAGGTAGTGAGGAAAAAGGACAGGGGCTTCTTTTGAATGCTTTTCCTGTTTTTTGAGGAGCCAGTGAGAGAATTACATGGCCGAGCAGAATTTTGTATTAAGCAAAAGATGTGCTTTAATGGGAGTTCTTGTTACAGTGGTGGGATCCACCCCCCCACCCCCACCCCCCGAACCAAAGTGTAGTGCATTATGTGTGAATCTGGTGTTCAGTTTTCCAGCCCACTGACATGCATGCTATCTGCCTCTTGCGGAGATGGCTTGTGATGTAGGCACTACAGAGCACAAGGTGTAACAGGCTTCTTAGAACAAGAAGTCTCAGCCAATAGTAACAAAATCTGGGAGTACTTTCTTTTGCTTTGCCCGAGGATTTCCAACAACCAACAACCCCCAAACCTGGTAAAAGAGAAAGGAAGACTAAATTAGTTCAATAGCTCAGATGTGTCCCTTAATTCCAATGAATTGCCCACCCAAATATTTGCTCCCCGGGTCTCGTGATGTCTTTGTGGTTAAAAGTTAATTTGTAAGCAAATGACAAACAGTAACAGATGCAAATCCATATCACGGGTGGAAACATGTCCCTTGTCTCTGGAGTTATGCCAGGATCCTGGCAAAGGTTTTTGGGTACCTGAAAGGCATTGATTGACCTACTTTTCAAGTCCTGTTGGGAAGAAGTAACAGACGGCCCTTTCGATCAGGGCAAGAGATGGGTGTCATTCAAAACCCCAGAGAAGGCTTCTGGGAGCACGCTTTTCTTTCTTGCCCTGCCCCATAGCTGAGTCTGATGGAGTTGGGAAGAAAAATCAGGCCTGCAGCCCATTACTAGCCGAAGTGAAAGTACTGTTCCCTTGATCGGAAAGCACAGCACAAACAAGCAGAGCCTTTATCAAAGAACATAAACGATAGACCAATAAGGAAGCAGATAAGCTTTTCAGGTGCCAGAATCCCTTCTGGGTTTAGCATTTATAGGATGAGAAAGTCAAAATAGAGGCCTTGTGCCACCCGGTCCCAGCTCCATCCACAATCGCGGGTATTGTTTCATGGACTGAAAACAGGCGGGTGTTGTGCGGAGGAAGAAAAAGAAGAGACTATGGATTGAGAGATTCCTGCAAGACGGCCAGTCCAGTTAGCCTATGCCAGGGGTGTCCAAACTTGGGAACTTTAAGACTTGTGGACTTCAACTCCCAGAATTCCTCCTCCAGTTATGTTGCAGTGAATTCTGGGAGTTGAAGTCCACAAGTCTTAAAGTTCCCAAGTTTGGACACCCCTGGCCTATGCAAATTGTGCTTTATAAAACTTTACATACTTCAGATTTCCCCCTCCCTCAAAGATGATATATTTCATCTCCACTAATCCATATCCTTTATGGAATAACAAGTGGACGCACGGTAGGTGGTCCTTGACTTCTGATGTCAGTCGGGACCAGAATTTCCATCATGAAGGGACGTGGTCGTAAATTACAACTGCATCCCTGAATGACAGCAATCTCTGCCATCCTGGTTCAGCCATCATTAGCTGAATTTCACAGTCGTTAGGCGAGGCAGCTTCCTGCCAAAGTTAATGAAGAAACTGGCAGGAAGTCCCAAGCCCCAGACTGGAAGGTAGGTAAGTGGCTGCTGCTGGGTGGGGAGAGGTGCAGGAGGGGCCCCCCACGAGGCCTGGGAGGATGCACGAGGGTGCCATGAGTGTGGAGAGGTGCGCAGGAGCGTGGGAGGCACAGGGGGGCTGAAGGAGGATGTGCGTGTAAGGAAGTCCCATTCCAGAGGTGTGCAACCTTCCCTGCCTGCTTCCCCACTGACTTTCTGGGGAAGCCAGGATAACTTGCAAATGGCCATCATCCAGGAGTGGAGATGCTGGAACAGCCGGAGGGCCAAAGGTCGGTTGTAACCACGGCTTGTTCAGTGCTGTCACAACTGGAATGACCTTCCCCCCGACATTAGGACAACTACCGATCTCCACTCCTTCCACAAGAAACTCAAGACCCACCTGTTCCAACTAGCCAACTAGCCGGCCTGGCTTAAATTAAATTAGAACTATATTCTCTAATCCCCCTGGCAATTTTAAATGGTAAATTTCGGGTATTTTAATTGTTTTAATTTTATTGTACTGTTTTTTAACTTTATGGCTATTTTATTTATGAATTGTAAAAATGTTTTATGTATATACCTCCTCCATGCCATATGTTTATATATTTAATTGTACGCCGCCCCGAGTCCCTTCGTGGAGAGGGAGCGACTTATAAATTGAATAAAATAAATAATAAATAAATAACTTCACATGATGGCTGAGCGAGCGGTTATAAAGCGAGAACAATGCCAGTTACTAATTCCACTTTTCTGTCTTCTTCACTCCAGCTTGTGCACATGAAGGCAAGGCCGCCTCGCTCCGTCTACTGCTTCTCTTCAGGTGGCAAGTGACTCGGCTCCACTTTGATCATGCAGCCCCCTCCTCAGGCAGCCCCCCCGGGGGTCGGAGGCCCTCCTCCTCTCGCCCCCTCCTGGAACATGCAATGGCGAAATGGCCCCTACGGTAGGCGTGCAAACGCCCCCACCTCAGCAGCAGCCGCGCCAACTGGACCTGTGCAACCGGTGACTGACCCCTTCGCCTTCGGCAAACAAGACCCCCGCAGCTCTCCACTGAGCACCGAACCCCACGGAGACCCAGGCTGCTCTTCATTGGCATTCCCTCCATCAGCTGCTCCCCTTCACCTCTCCTCTGGGCACGCACCTGCTCCATCGTTAACGTCTGTCTCGGCCTCCCACTCGGAAGCTGGGGGCTCATTTTCCATTCCTACGGCCTCCATGTCAGTCTACCCCAAAGGGGTCCCCAACAGCACCGAGATGCATCCAAGCACAGAACACGCCTCACGCCCCCCAATGGAACCGCCTCAGCCCGTGAGAATCGGCCCCGAAAATCCCCTTTCCGCTTCTGTCCCGGACAGGCCGCCGGGTGGGCCTGAGGGGAGTAGGAATCCAGGCAACCTCGGGGCGGCCCCCCCACCAATGCCGGCCTTCCCCCTCCTGCAACAGATGGTGCCTCAGTGGATGCCTCCCCAAAGCTCTGCGTATTTACCTTCCCCGGAGCCCCTGTCCCGGAACGCCTTTGGGAGTGCTGCCCATTCCAGCATCTCCGTTTCCCAGCCGGGCCCCCAGCTGGATCGCCACCTGACTCCCCCTCATCAGCCTGGGTTCCCCAGCGCCCCCCAGGTCCCCTACATGCTCGCCGAGGCGCCCAATGTGACTCTGCCCCCCAGTAGCGCTTGGCAGAGCCCCGGGGGCCCTGGTGCGTGGGCCGGCCAGCTCCCTCAAGAACACTTTTACTTGCAGCCCCTGGAAGCAACGTATCCCTCGGGCCACCCCACTTCTCAGGAAAGCAGCCCCCCCGGCCAGGCCCAAGGGGGGCCTGAGGGAGGGGACAGGCAGTGCACAGACGAGGCCGACGTGGGGACGATTGCCATGTTCTTCAAGGGAGACGAGGCCGAGAACGAGGAGATCCTGTCATCCGAAGCCAGCAGCCACGCGGCCAGACCGGAAGTGGACGCTTTCCAGCAGACCATGGGCCACACCTATTACCAGCCTTTGCACGGCCCGCAAGGGCTGCCGGCTCATTTTGCGCCAGCCCAGGCCAGTGCGGCTCTGGCAGCAGAGGCAGCGCCCAAAGAAGCGGACGCCCAGCGCTTCCTCAGAACGGCGGCCGCTCAGCAGGCCAGCGAGAAGGCGTCGCCCTTCCCGGGAGAGGACCGAGCCGGCCGCCTCGTCCCGCAGGCAGGAAGCTGCTCTGCCAGCGGGCACTACGAAAATGTGGAGAACCAGGAGTGCGTTCAGAACCAGGAGGTCTTGCCAAGGGAGCCCCTGTTGCAGAACCCTTCCTCCCCAGGGGCGGCATCGGATTCCAGCCGCTACGCCTCTCTGGCCCCGCTGCTCCCCAAGAACCACGTCGGGAGCCACCTGGAAGGAGGACCCAACCTGGAGGCCCTCAACGCCTTCCCACGGCCCGTACGGCCCGACAGCGTCTCTTCCAACTATAGCAACCTGAGCCCCAGGAGCGCAGCGGTCACTGCCCGGACGCAAGAGCCGGGCACATTCATCCAGCAGGAAAGCGGGAAGCCCGAACAAGAGGCCTCCCGCGGCTTTTTTAAGCAGATCGACTCCTCTCCCCTGGGAGCAGACGTGGGGGAGCAGGAGCCCGGCAAGAATTACCACAGCCCCCCCTCCCAGGTGCCGACACCGAGCCCCCCAAAACCCATGGGAGTCTTTCACACCAGTGTCAACAGCTCCTTTGAGCCCGTCCGGGCCCACAGCCTGGGGGTGAAGCCCCCGGAGACCGATCAGGCCAAGGTGGTGGCCGAGCTGAGAGAGGATCGTCCCAACCAAAGGGGCACGCAGAGAAGCTCCGCGATTGCCGTGGCCTCCCCGGGGAACCTGGAGCAACCTCCGGACAACCTGGAGACCCTCTTCCTGCCCCCAGCCCACTCCTTGCCCCTCTCCCTGGTGGGCGGCAGTGGGAGCCCCCGGCAGCTTCCTTCTGCTGGGGCAGGGACGGAGAAGAGAGCGAGCACCAGAGCTCAGGGCCTGGGGAAGAAGTGCGAGAGCCCAGCGACCACCCTCTGGGCGCACAACGAGCTGCCCAGTTTTGGGGGCAACGTGCTCCTTGCCCCCGCCGCCCCTGCGGTGTACGTCCCGGCCAAACCCTCCCCGCAGGTGGTCCAGCCCCCGGAGGAAGCTTTGCCGAGCAAGCCGGGGGCGTCTCAAGCCGGAAGCCTCCCGTCCGAAAATTTGGAGAACCCTCCCAAGCTGGGGGACGAAGAGGCGGCCAGCTCTCAGGGCAGCCTGGGTTACGCCAGCCTCCTTTCCTCCCCGCCGACGGAGGCGCTTCAGAACCCGCCGATCCTGCTCGCCCAACCGAGTCAGTTTGGCAACTTGGCTCCAGCCGCCAGTTCCTCTCATGCCCTTCAGATGGGCCAGCCCGAGAAGAACCCCTCGGCCAAGGAGCTGGGCGCCGGTGGGGCTCCTCTGCTGGGGAAGAACTGGGGCTGCAGCTTGTCCGGGGAAAACCCACCTGGGGGCTTAGTTCACTCAAGCGCTACTTTCTTCCACTGCCCGCTTAGCGCAGCTGAGACTGCTCCCCACAAACCCCTGGGTCCGTCTGGGCCTCAAGCCCCCCTCAACTTAACCATGGAAGCCCCCAAGCCTCCTTCCGCAGAAGGGCTGCCTCTGGAAAGCGCTGGCCAGCCAGCAGCCGGCGTTCCTCTCTCCCACATCAGCGGCGGGACTCCCGTTGTGGGGCCCAGCGGTAGCCTTCCCGGCTGGTCTCCGAACGCTTCCCTTTGCCAGGAGCTTTCCAGACCTTTGGATCTGGCTGGAGCGAAGCCTCAGGAGCACAGCAGGGCAGGGCCCGGCCCTCCGGGGCTCAGCCAGCTCCATTTCGGTGGCCAGGCGTTTCCTCCAGCCCCTGGACTGGCTGGCCCCAGCGACCCCCAGGCTCGAGGCCCGCAGCAGTTCTATCGGCAGGTAACGACGGACTCGGGGCCCGCAATGCCCTTCGACCGAGGGGCGCCCTTGGAGCAGGCCCCGGCAGCTCCTCGCCACTCTTCCGTTTACCCCAACCTCCAGATGCCTCCCGGAAACCTCCGTGCCCAGGCGCCGAGTCCGAAGCCTTGCCCCAGCGGTCCCTTGGAAGGCAGTCCGGCCCCTCCACCGCCCAGCCATCCTCAGCCGGGCACCGACTTCAGGCAGGATCCCCGCCTCCCCCCTGACATGGGGCCTCCTCCTCCTCCTCCTGGATCAACAGCCCCAAGTGGCCCCCAACCTTATCGTCCCCCTTCACGCCACGAGCAGCAGTACCCCCCTTCGCAGACCGCCTACGCCCCGCCCCCCAACTCCTCCTCCTACTACTACCGGTACCCGTACGACGGCTACGCCTACCCACCGGTGGATCCTAGAGCTGCTCAACTTTACTACCAGGTAGAGTAGTAAACGTTCTCTCTTCAGTCATCCTCAGGAGGAAACCTCCCCGGGGGGGGGGGTGCTGTGGGGGGGGGGGGCAATCCTGGGTGGGATGGGGATGAGGCTTTAGACCAGGTGTGTCCAAACTTGGGAACTTTAAGACTTGTGGACTTCAACTCCCAGAATTCCCCAGCCAGCCATGCTGGCTGGGGAATTCTGGGAGTTGAAGTCCACAAGTCTTAAAGTTCCCAAGTTTGGACACACCTGCTTTAGACATTCTGCATGCGTTCACATTCGGGGTGGATTTCTTCAGTGAAAACTCTTCCCACCAATGCCCAGCGATTGCAGAGGGCATTTTTTCAGGCTAGGGGTTCCTGCTGAAGGCCGGAACGATTGGCCAGAGAGGAGGAGGAGGAAGAGGAGGAGGTTCTGTCTTCCATGGCCTCCTCCACGGGTGGCAGGTGGTGACAATCCAAGCCCTCCCCCCCCCCCAAACCCGTCAGAGCTGTCCCATGCTTCAAAGGCAACAAATAGCTATGAAAAAGAAGAAGAGAACACCCATAGAAGAAAATGGCTTATAATCAGCATGTGATTGTTTGATTTTTTCACCCTGAATTTTGCTTTTGGATTCTTTTTCTGACGCTTCTAAAACCACCTTCGTCAACGTGGAATTTAGGTGGAAGCACAAATGGTTTGGGTAAGAGAAAGCGCTCAAAAAATTGCTGGGGGGGGGGGAGGGAAGAGGAGATTTCGGGCAAAAGGGCCATCAAAACATTTCATGTTTTAAAACAAGTATACAGGTAGCTCTTTGACTTACATCAAAGCCACGACTGGCACTGAAAACAAGGCAGTGGTCTCTCTGTCTCTCTCTTTGCCCAGCCTACCCCACAAGGCTGTTGTTTTAGGGGAGGAATCGGGGAGGGCCCCTGAACGTGGGATATAAACCCCCCGCCCATCTCAGCTCAGCTCCTTACCGACTCGTTGATTTATTTCTTCGTTGGCCTTTGGGCAGCCGGGTTACTGCTCCTGATCATTCGATTTTTCACCCTGAATTTTGCTTTTGGGTTCTTATTTTTTTTCTCTGATGCTTCTAAAATCTCCTCCGTCAACGTGGAATCGCATCCGCTGAGAGAGGAGCCTGGCTAAACATTTGGCTTGCCTCTCGCCTCGCTCCTGAGTTAATGTAACCTTTCTTGTCTCTTGGAGGATGCATACGGCCAGTACAACTCTTCCTACAACCAGTATGATCAGTCTGCTGCCTATCGAGACACAGGAAGCTACTGGTATCCGGAACCGGAGCGCCCCAGTTCCAGAGCCAGCCACACTTCGGAAAGGCCCCAGTCAAGGTAAGCAGGCTGTATTTTTGTAAAAGAGAGAAGAAGGAAGTGGGAGCACTTCATATAAACGCTTTCGTTTGCCCCACTCTGGAAAGTGCATGTTGTGGCCCACCAGCGGCCAGCGGAGCTGGTGGCCGACTCAGAGATTGAGAAGGTTGGGGAGGAGCATGGGCCAGTCCTGGAGTCTGGGGAAGGCTCTGATGAGGGCTCTGTGTCGGAGGCAGAGAAGGGGCCAGGGCTGTCTGACAGTTATCAGCTGTCTTTGGAGTCGGAGATCAGTGGGGCAGAAGAACAGCTGGAGCCTGTTCCCAGTGTGCGCATGCGCAGAGCTGCCAAGAGAAGGGAACAGCTAAGGAACAAGGCCGACTCAGGAGTAAGGCCACAGGTGAACAATGAATGGCCCCTCCTGTAGGGAAGCGAAAGAGGAGCGAAAGGGGAGGGGAGTTTGCAGGAGACAATTAGTTCATTTAATTAGTGTGAAGATTTGTTTGGGACTCTCAGAAACTCCTTGCCAAGTATTTTCTAGTACAGCTGTTGCGTTTGGAAGATATCGGCCTGGCAGCTCTCCAAGCCTGATAAGGTCTGTGGTTGTAAATCCACCCTTGAAAGACGGTTTGCCGGGACTTTGCCGGAGGTGAATGCGAGGAATTCACAGGAATTCACCTTTGGGACTACCACGAGCTCCCTGGGTGGCTGAGAATCTCCCTAGACCAGGGGTGTCCAAACTTGAGAACTTTAAGACTTGTGGACTTCAATTCCCAGAATTGAAGCTGGCTGGGGAATTCTGGGAATTGAAGTCCACAAGTCTTAAAGTTCTCAAGTTTGGACACCCCTGGTCTAGACAAACTAGCTGGTGTGTTTCAGCTGTAAGAGACCCCAGTGTGCTTCACACCTGTTTGTGTTGGTAGCCTAAGTTGGGACTTACGAATTTCAATCATTTCTCTTCTCTCCCCCGCTAGACAAGATTATCCCGATGACTATTACAAAACGAAAAGTGGATGGAATGGCTACTATGGAGACTATTACTCAAACCCGTATGCTAACGGAGGTGAGGATGTGGTCCTAGAGCAAAATATGCCACTTTCAATGTACGGACTCCCCTAGCAGAAGGCTGATATTTTTCTCTTTCATCTCTGTAAAGGCCATTGAAAGATATTAAAAGTTTGAGCAAGCTACAGGTAGCCCTTGAGTTACAACCACCATTGGGACTGCATTTCCGGTCTTAAATTGCTACCGTCTTAAGCTGAGGCACCCATGGGACCGGCTCTGATTTGGATGACATTTTTTTGCATGCATTTTTTTTTTTTGCAAACTCTACAGTTGTGTGGGTCCATTCTTCCAAATGGTTGGTTTTTTTTTTTTTGGTGGAAACCAGCAAAAATAATAATAATAATTGCAAATTTCACGGGACTATGCGACATCGCAACGGGCCCTAAAAGCAAGCCCATTCCCAAGCTCCCAAATGTGGTCACGTGATTGCAGTGAGAGATGTTGGCACAGCATTTTCCAATTGCCAGATGTGATTTCAAGCAATGTGTCGTAACTCGAAACCTGCCTGTATTTCAGGAACAGAGACAGCACTGCGTTCGCACGTAAAAAGATGCCAGATAATTCTTCTTCTTATTATTATTATTTATTAGCGTTTATATACCGCCCCCTCTCCCGAAAGGGACTCGGGGCGGTGTACAGTCCGTATCAAAATACAACAAATTAAAACATAGTAATAACTACATAAATACATGTATGAGAGGAGGATAAAATATGCCAAACTGTACAGCTAAATAAATAAATCGATACAAAAGTTTAAAATCCCAATGTCATATCAGGTTAAATTTAAAACACTATCCCTCTAAAAACCAGTAAGAATGTGTATGCCAGGAGGTAGATGTTATAAATTATGCCAGACCAGCCAGTCGGAACAGGTGTGTCTTCAGTTTCTGTCGGAAGGAGCGGAGGTCAGTAGTGGTTCTAATGTCGGGGGGGAGGTCATTCCAGAGGGTTGGGCCCATCACAGAGAAGGCCCTACTCCTCGGTGTCGCCCGTTGGCATTGCCTCGTGGATGGCACCAGGAGAAGGCCCTCCCTGTGAGAGTGAATTGGCCGCAGGGATGTATGTGGGAGGATGCGATCCCGCAGGTAACTAGGCCCTATGCCATGGAGCGCTTTAAAGATGGTGATCAGAACCTTGAAACGCACCCGAAAGACCACAGGCAGCCAGTGCAGCTCGCGCAGGAGAGGTGTTACGTGGGAGTACCTAGTACTCCCCATGACTACCTGCGCGGCTGCGTTCTGGACTAGCTGCAGTCTTCGGGCGCGTCCCAAGGGAAGCCCCATGTAGAGAGCGTTACAGTAGTCCAGGCGAGACGTCACCAGTGCATGAGTGACTGTGCGTAGGGCATCACGGTCCAGAAGGGGGCGCAATTGGCGCACTAGGCGAACCTGGTGGAACGCCCCCCTTGCCACGGCTGCCACATGATCATCCATTGACAGCCGGGCATCTAGGAGGACGCCCAAATTGCGCGCCCGTTCCACAGGGGGCAATTGTTCGCCCCCTATGGCCAGTGATGGAATCAGCTGGCTGAACCGAGGTGCCGGTAGCCACAGCCACTCAGTCTTGGAGGGGTTGAGTTTGAGTCTGTTGTCCCCCATCCAGACCCCGACGGCTTCCAAACACCGGGACATCACTTCGACAGCCTCGTTGGGGTGGCTTGGGGTTGAGATGTACAACTGAGTATCATCAGCGTACAGATGGTACTCAACCCCAAAACCACCGATGATCTCACCCAGCGGCTTCACATATGCGTTGAACAAAAGGGGCGAGAGGACCGACCCCTGTGGCACCCCACAAGAGAGTGGCCTCGGGGTCGACCTCTGCCCCCCAGTCAACACATATTGCATCCGGCCGGAGAGGTAGGAGCCGAACCACCGTAAAACGGTGCCTCCGACTCCCATCCCCTCCAGCCGGCGCAGTAGGATACCATGGTCGATGGTATCAAAAGCCGCTGAGAGGTCTAATAGGACCAGGATAGAGGAGCAACCTCTATCTGGCCCTCCAGAGATCATCCACCAACGCGACCAAGGCTGTCTCGGTGCTGTGCCCGGGTCGGAAGCCGGACTGGCGTGGGTCTAGATATACGGATTCGTCGAGGCGACGTGGAAATTGCTGCGCCACCACATTCTCAACAACCTTCGCTAAAAAGGGGAGGTTGGAGACTGGACGGTAATTAGCTAGCACCGTTGGGTCAAGTGAAGGCCTCTTGATCAGGGGCCTCACCACCGCCTCTTTCAAGGCAGCCGGTAAGGAACCCTCGCTCAATGAGGCGTTCACCAGGCCCAGAAGCCAGCCTCGCGTCACCTCCCAGGATGCCAGTACCAACCAGGAGGGGCACGGGTCCATTGAACATGTGGTGGGTCGCAGCCGTCCACGCAACCCGTCTAAATCCTCGGGGGCAACAGAGTCAAACTCCTCCCAGAGTGGGCTCACAAGACTCACTGATGACGGCTCGTCCGGTCCACTGGGGGGGGGGCATCCGCTCCGGATCTGAGCGACTTTGTCCTGCAGATATTCCCCAAACTCCTCTGCTCTTCCCTGCAAGGGTGCCTCCCGCGTCTCCTGCGACAGGAGAGAGCGGGTCACCCTAAACAGGGCGGCAGGGCGGTTATCCGCAGATGCAATGAGAGCGGCACAATGTCTACGTTTGGCCGCTCTCAATGCCACAAGGTAGGTCCGTAAATAGGCTCTTACCTGTGTTCGGTCAGATTCGGAGCGTGAGGACCTCCACCTGCTCTCTAGACGTCTCCTATGGCGCTTCATCACCCTTAGCTCCTCGGTGTACCAGGGAGCCTGGGTGGGTCGCTGCCGTAGGAGAGGTCGCAGAGGCGCAACCCGGTCCAAGGCCCCCGCCGTCGCCCTATTCCAGGCGTCGACTAGGTCCTCCGACCGAGCGCGGGTCAGGGCTACAGGTAAAGGCCCAAGCTCCGTCTGGAACCTATCCGGTTCCATCAAGTGCTTGGGGCGGTACCAGCTTGAGCAAACTGGCTCCGCCTCCTCTCGGTGGAGGGTAGCGCCAGGGAAGTCCAGCCGGAGACATGAGTGATCTGACCATGACAGGGGCGTAATCTCTAAATCCCCTATTCCCAGATCACTCGTCCACTGCTCAGATACAAAGACAAGGTCCAGTGTGTGGCCGCCTTCGTGTGTGGGGCCCTGAATTAGTTGGGTCAGGCCCATGGCTGTCATGGAAGCCATGAACTCCCGAGCCACCTCGGACGCTGCTCCCGTCGACGGCAGGTTGAAATCCCCCATAACCAGAAGTTTGGGTATCTCAACCGCCGTCTCCGAGACCAGCTCGAGGAGCTCGGGCAGGGTCGCTGACATATAGTGAGGAGCCAAGTATACAATCAGCAGACCCCACTGCCTCCCTGGGCCCCATTTCATACCCAGCGACTCACACCCGGGTATCTGAGGAACAGTGAACTCCCTCGGCTCTAGACAATCCCGTATAACTACCGCCACCCCACCACCCTTACCCAGGGCCCGAGGCTGATGGAATGCACGGAAACCCGGTGGGCACATTTCCACAAGGGGTAAACCACCCTCGTGACCCAACCAGGTCTCCGTTATCCCTGCAAGGTCCAGCTCCCCCTCCGAGATCAACTCGTTAATGAGGGGGGCCTTGTTGGTTACGGACCTTGCATTGCAAAGCATCAGCCTCAGGCCCTGGCTCTGTAGTTCCCGACCACCTAGGCTGCGGGGGTTGGTACAAACGACCGGGCGTAGCCAGCAGCCGCGGTCTCCCAACCGACCTTGCGATCTTTTCTTGTCCTCGCATCCCCCCCTCCCCGCGACCGTTGTAATAAAACAACCCTCTGCTGGAATAACTTGTTCCCTCTCCCCCCTCACCCCGCTCACTTCCTTCGTAGACTCACCTGTTCGTCTGGCGCTGGCTTCCCTCCTGGCCTGGTTATCCCCCCTCCCCTTCCTAGAACTCCCTAAAAACACAATAAAACATTTTGATAAAAAGCCCCTCAGCTTCCTTTTCTTCCACCTCTCGGGGTTCACAAACCCGTCATCAAGGCTGGCCCTTGAAAGAGCCAGGGGCCATACCTGCGAGAGAGGGGCTTCTCGCAGGTGGAGCAGGTCTAACCTCGAGTAAATTGTTGAATACTAAAAGTCCCAGTAGGGTAAGGTGCTGATAAAACAAAGTTAATAGGTGATAGCCGGCAGGGCTAGGGTCTCAATGGAGGACCAAGAGTCTTAAAGTCTAGATGGTAGATAATGTCTAGATGGTAACTTCAGAGGAAGGGGGGGGGAATGGGAGGTATTCCAGTGTCACAAATGGTGGAGAGAGGCGAAGATGGTAAATGGGAGAAAGATGGTTCAAATGGTCCCAAGTGAATATAAATTCCTTAATGGGTGGGTGGGGGGGGCTTCTTGGCCCGATTGTTTTAGGCTGGGCAGCTGCTCAAGCCTGTCCATAGCCCCAAGTCAAGATCTCCAGTGGCCTCAAGGCTCCAAGTCATCCCCAGCCATTATTTCCAGTGCCTCACCGATGTCTTTGGTGCCTCTCCGGCGCTCTTCGGCGCTCTGTTGTTCCTTCCTTGTTCCTCCCTGTGCCCCCGATGCTGGTAGTGACCCTCCGGTGCCTCCGGTGGCTCTCTGGGGGCTCTCCGGTGGTTCTCGTTCCTTCCTTTTTTGTTTTTCGGCTTTTCCGGCTTTTTTAAATTTGCCGGCGTCAGCGCCACCCGCGCAGCTGCACTGCGCCGTCGCCATGTTCACAGGCTTCTTCCCAGCCGATTCCCGCTTACGATCTTCCACTCCTTCCTGCCCTCCGATCTTCACCGACCACCCTGGAAGGCCAAAACTGGCCCAAAACAAGCCAGGGTGGTCGGGCTATCAACTCTCAGCCCCCTCTGATGTCATAGGGCCGGTTGCAATCCTTTACCCGGTCGGGCGCTCCATAGTTCACTCAGGAGCTCAGGAGGCGACCGCCATCGTTGGAAGCTCCTCCTCCCTTTCTTGGCTATCCTGATTTAAATCCTGCCGACTTAGAGGAGAGATACAGGCTGTTTTCCCTTTTGAAAGCTGTATTTCAAAGCAGTAAAATGGTTTGAGGGATCCTGGCCTAACTCTTGCTCAGTTAAGGACTTCAAGCATCTCTTATTAATGGTCAAGCCAAGGGTTTCTGGGAATTGTAGTTCAGCAGGATCTTGTGGATTGCAGAAGACAGGATTCTGAACCCCTTAGAGGCAGAATGGCATTTCTCCACGCCAGGGGAGCAGCTAAGATTGACATCCTTACTAACGCCCTGTCATCTGCAAGGAAAGTTAAGATGGCCATTCTGCCTGCAGAATTAAAACACAACGCCTCTTTAAAAAAAGAGAGAGAGATGGGGCTTCGATCACAGTTGCGGCTATTCCCGGCCTCACACTTCATTTTGTGAGGGTGTATTTAAATAATAAAATGAGGCAATTGCAGAGATGTGAGAACAAAGACAGACCAAAATGTGAAGGATTTAATTCTTCACCCTGCAGCAGCAGGCTTCCCCGTATCAACCGACGCAGCAATGGGAATCATCAGAATTAAGTTCTAGTACAGGGGTCTTTTAAGACTCGTGGACTTCAACTCCCAGAATTCTGGCTGGGGAATTCTGGGAGTCGAAGTCCGCAAGTCTTAAAGTCCCCACGTTTGGAGACCCCTGCTTTAGCACCTCTGGGAGTTAATGATATTCAGAAAGCATAGAATCCATTTGGCCTGCTTGTTCAGCATTGTTGTGAGTATTCTTGTAAAAATGAAATGACTAAATGAAACGCTCTTTTCAAACTCTTGGGTTGTAATTTTTGAGCATTTGTTTGGGAGGAAATTCTGCTGAACTCAAAATTTGGAGTCCCTTGTTTGTCAATGGTGGAAGATAGTGTAAGCACCCTAATAAATTTGTCTACTGGAAATTATTTTCAGGGACACACGTCATCATCTTTTAAAGACCCCCATAATCCCTTGCAGTGTGGAGTCTGGGCAACCGAATAGAGCTGGGTATTTACTGGCCGGATGCCCTTCCTGTTGCCAATGCGGACTTTTCCCCCCAGCAGATATATTCTCAGTGTGCCCAGAGGCAGAAATATCTGCTTCTACCTAGGTTCAAACTCACAGCCTCCTGATTGTGAGGCGAGAGCTCCACCTCTAGGCCACTGCCCCACTCATTTTCAGGGACACACATTTCTGGGTAAAAACCAGTTGATCAGAAATGTGCAGTTTTTTTAGCTCAAGAAAGGGAGACTGACTCTAGGAGTACAGGATCCCTCTGTTAGCCTTCAGTTACTACTCTCCGTCGAGTCCAAATCAGCGGTGAAATTCCAGAAATTTTACTACAGGTTCTGCGGGCGTGGCTTGGTGGGCGTGGCAGGGGATCCCCATTCCCACTCCCCTCGGGAGCCAGCCAGAGGTGGCATTTGCCGGTTCTCCAAACTACTTAAAATTTCCGCTACCGGTTTTCTCCAGAACCTGTCGGAACCTGCTGGCCCAAATAATCCCCTGGATCTTTCTAACACGCACAAGCTGGATTCAGACATCCTCCCAAAATTACAAGGTTAGGGTTTACTTAGGTGAATTATGTTGTTTATAAATCTTTTGAGGCCAAAGGGCCCATTTGGAATTTGAAAACACGCAAGGCCTACATTTAAAGCTGGCAAGCGGTGCGTTGCTTTGCAGAATATCAGCTTCCTGGCGTTTTAATTCAATGCATGTTTTAATTATTTGGGGGGGAGGAAAGAACCCGAGTGCCATGTTGGAGTCTTCATTTCTGTAGCTGAATGCTGCATGAAACACCAGCCCTGCATGGTTTGCTCAGCGGACTGTAGTGAAGGTAACTGCTCCACTGGAGAGTTGAAAGGCGGCATGTTAGCGGATGTTCCTAGGGATCTGATTCGGTGTAAAGAGTGCAGGGCCTCTGTGACGACTGACTGTCCCTCTCTTCTCTCTTAAGAGCGTTACCCTTCCAATTACGATGCCAGGTTCCGAGACCCTCGGCTCTATGATCAGAGGTATTGGTACAACACGGACCAGAACCTTTACCCAAAGAGAGAAGCCTATCAGCAGGGAAACAGGTTGGTGAACCTCCCAATTCCTCTGGGCTCCAAATGGATTTGGGAACGATGGACCTTTTGGGGGTTATGAAAGGCAGTTGGGATAGCAAGAGCAGCAGAGACATTCCTCCCAACAACCTGATCCCACAGCAGAAAACTCTGCTTCCCCGAAAATGCGGCCTGTCCCCAAAACAAGCGCTAGCCCAATTTTCACTCCTGCACCTAATATAAGCCCTACTCAAACAATAAACCCTCATTCAGCCCTGCCCACCATCTGGTTATACGGGGTGGGGGGAGGCACGTGCATACAAATCAAGCTAGGGTGGGGAGATGGAGCCTTTACCTTATGACCGCCGCAGACATGACGCTGACACCTGTCACGTTGCTGCCCAACTTCTTCTGCAGCTGCTTGAGGCCCACTTGCTGCTGGACGCCACCTGGCACACCACACCGGTGCCACTGCTTGCGGCAGGACGAGCGGTGGCACCGGTGTGGAGAGCCACGCGCCACCTGGCCATGCGCCGCTGCAGAAGAAATCGGGCATCAGCACGACAGGTGTCAGGGCACGAGAGGCCTGGCTGCGGTGGTCCTAAGACTTCCCCTGAAAATAAGGCCTGGTGCTTATTTTTTAGGCCCAAATAAGACCAAGTCTTATTTTCGGGGAAACACGGGTAATTAGAATCTACTCTCTTCCTGGATTGATAGCAGGATTGGAAGTCTTCCAGCAGCCCTGTGGAATTCATGTGATGGCAGAAATCAAAAGAGATCCAGAAATGTCAAGTCGAATAGCCTCCAGCTTACGGGGAGGATGGCAACCTCTTAATGTTGTAAATTCCCCTTATCTTTTTTCTTTCGTTCCTGCCTTTTTAGCTTTTTCTTTTAAAAGAAAATACTGGAGCTTGGATAGTTGAGGGATGAGGGTGATTTCGAATAGTCCGAGCTTCCTAGTCACATCCCGGATTGAGTGGATCTGGCTTTTCACGGTTGGCAGTTAAGAGTTCCTATTCATCATAAAACGTGGCTCCTCTTCCCTGCCCTCGGTGACGGTGGGGCCCTGCACGCCTTCTGTCCCACACTGAGCGTCATTTGAGAAGGGTGGCTGGTGTCCTTTGCGTGGCGCATTTCGCCATGAGGCTGTTTTCACTGGGCTTGAAGCACCTCTGTTTAGGCATCCATAAAAAGGCTCTGGGGCTATTTGAGCAAAAGAACAGAGCTTCACAGAGTTTCACAGTTCTGCGGGAAGCGTGGATACGTCACTGATGCAAATTCGAAAAGTTAACCATTCCGTATCCCGAGTGCTGTCCTTTGGCTGAGAGGAGCATCCCAGCTAAAGAATGGGGGAAGGCAGACCCAAATAGCCTGTTTTCCTTCCGTGCTCGTCGGGTGTGAGCCAGGGCTCTTGACGTGAAAGAAAGGGAATGGCCAAACGTCTCAACAACAAACCTTCCCTCCTTGCTAGTGGCTTCCTAATAGTATTAATCCGTGATTATCCTCTGGCATGAAGCCGGTTGGTGGTGAGGAAAGGGTAGGCGCAGAGTGCAGACTCCTGGCACACGTCTTGTGTTCTTTGGAGCTCTTGTGCAAACACAGCCCCTGTCTGTCCTCCCGGGTCTCTCCGCCTCTAGTCCTTGAAGCGTGACTTTGCCCTGAGGCCATGGGGCCTGCTTCACACAGGGAACATGAACATTAAGCCTCAAGGCTGTTTTAATTTGCTTTGTGGGGCAACAGATCTATTCTCAGAGAGAGAAATATCTGCTCTCTGTCTAGGATCGAACTCACAGCCTCCTGATTGGGATGGCCACCTCTTGGCCACGCCCCCACTCTGATGACTTCCCTTTCTATCCCCTCGTCTAAGCCGCGTACGTAGACCTTGGCGTGTCCCTGGGCCTAAGACAGTGTCCCTTCTCTCCCCTCCCCAAGTAATGAGCGGTATGAAGACCATTGGCGATACGACCCTCGTTTTGTGAGCAGCTTCGATGACGACCTGGAGCCGCGCAGGGATCCGTACGCGGATGACGGCGACTGGCGCAGCGTCCACAGCGAGCATTCGGGGCACAGCCTGCACAGCTCCCACAGCCTCCGCAGCCGCCAGAGCAGCTTCAGCTCCCGTTCTCAGCAAGTAAGGAGGCCTTTTCAACCTTCTGAGCCGGCGCTTCAAGATGGGTGGACTTCAACTCCCAGAATTCCCCAGGCAGCAAGGCCAAATATGATGGGGTCCTTCCTTCCTGTGGTGTCGGATGTGCCTACCTAGGGCACTCCCCCCCCCCGCCCCTTTCCAAATAATCTTGGCTTCGTGCTTCTGTTGGGGTCAAAGGGCCTCTTTAAGCTGCTTCACCTGAGCTTCCTTTTGCGGCTCAGAGGAAATGAAAGTATGCTTCCTCACAACCTCTCTGCCGGGGGCATAGCTTTGTACGCCTATTCTTGGGCTTCAGTTCGTGAGAAAGGGGGCCTCCCAGTTTATCTGTGACAGGAGTGTCGAACTCAAGGCACAGGGGCGAGATCCGGCCCACGGGTTGTTTACAGGCTACCCTGGAAACCGCAAGGGAGCGACCCACAGTGCCTCTACCAGAAAAGATGGAGGGGCTGCGGTCCTCCCACCTCCATTGTTGCTGGCAAAGCGGAAAACAAGTGCCTGGGAGCCCATTTTTGTTGGCAGAGCCAACCACCATACGTACCCCCCGACACAAGTGATATTGAGCTGCCCATGCCCACCCCGTCGGTCCCCTGAAGTCTAACACAACCCTGATGTGACCCTCCATGAAATTGAGCTTGACACCCCCACCCCCTCTGATCTGGGACATGGCAGAGCGTTCCTTGATTCAAGATAAAGGCCTTCTAAATAGCATAGTGGAAGTCAGCAGTTGTTTGCAAATAACAGAGCATCTGGGTTGCCTTCTGCCTGCCGCTCGGGTTTGATTCAGACAGTTACATCAGGGGTCCCCAATCTCTGTCCCGTGGTCCGGTATCAGTCGGGGCCTGTTGTGAACCTGGGCACTCATCACACAGGCGATGGAGGTGGGCACGGAGCTCCATTTGCACAAGTGATGGGTGTACATGTGAAACCATTCCCCCCCCTCCCCCCCCTGCCCCCACTGCTGCCCATCCATGGAGCTGGACTCGTTGGGGACCATTGATTCACATGACACATAAATGACAAGGAGGAAGGACTTCCTTCTGCATTCTCTCGGGAGACGGTCTGTTTTCTGGCCTTGAGGTTCAACACAGCATCCAGACCGAGGACAGCAATAGCAGGGGCCCTTAGACTTATATACCGCTTTACAGTGCTTCACAGCCCTCTCTGAGCGGTTTACAGAGTCAGCTTCTTGTCCCCAACAATCCGGGTCCTCATTTAACCGACCTTGGAAGGACAGAAGGCTGCATCAGTCTTGAGCCAGTGAGAATCGAATTCCTGGCAGTCAGCAGAGTTACCCTGCAATACTGCATTCTCACCACTGTGTCACCACAGCTGATGATTGATAGATGGGTGGGAAGGAAGGAGGGAGGGAGGGAGGGAGGGAGGAAGGAAGGAAGGAAGGAAGGAAGGAAGGAAGGAAGGAAGGAAGGAAGGAAAGAAAGAAAAGAGCCCTTGAGCCTGGAGAAATTCGAACTGCCAAATTGCAGGCAGTCGGCAGGCAGCAGAAGGAGCCTGCAGTACTGCACTCTCACCACTGTGTCACCACAGCTGATGATTGATAGATGGGTGGGTGGGAAGGAAGGAAGGAAGAAAGGAAAGAAAGAAAGAAAGGAAAGAAAGAAAGTAAGAAAGAAGAAAGAGAAAGAAAGAAAGAAAGAGAAAGAAAGAAAGAAAGAAAGAAAGAGCCCTTGAGCCTGGAGAAATTCGAACTGCCAAATTGCAGGCAGTCGGCAGGCAGCAGAAGGAGCCTGCAGTACTGCACTCTGACCACTGAGCCACGGAGGCTCCTCCTGTGAGGCTCCTGTTTCCTTGACTCTTACATGCCCTTCTGCCTTCTCCTCCAGAGCCAGCGGTATCGAAGCAACCACGACTTGACCGTCAACGCCTACGATGGAGACCCTCAGCCAACCTCACTCCGTGCGGACTATTCCTCCGAGGGATACTACATCAACCAGCCTCCTTTGAACAGTTACAATTCCGTAACCCAGATGCCTTGGCCAGGTGTAGAGCAAGGTATTTGTTTTTTTTTAAAAAAAAAATACTGTAGTAGTGCTGGGGGGAGGCTAGTAATTTCACCCCACTTTGTAATTTATCTCCCAAAAGTTACCGTATTTTTCGGAGTATAAGACCCACCTTCCCCCCCCAAAAGAGGGTGAAAATCTGGGTGCATCTTATACACTGAATACAGCATTTGGGAGGCTTGCAAAGTGCTCCTGGGGGCTGGGGAGGGCAAAAACAAGCAAAAAAATGGACCATTTTTGCCCCCCCAGCCCCCAGGAGCACTCTACAAGCCTCCCAAAGCTCTGCATGCCCCCCCCCCCTTTTTGTGTGCAAAAAACGAGGCATGCGGAGAGTTTGGGAGGCCTGCAGAGTGCAAAAACCTTTTTTTTATTTACCTCTTCAAAATCGTGGTGCGTCTTATAGTCTGAAAAATATGGTATGTACCCTTCCTGGCGTAGGGGTAGTTCTCAACATACACCCACAATTCTTAGCACCAGAATTTCTGTTGCTGAGCAAGACAGTTGTTAAGTGGGTCACAATCTGATTTTGCTACCTTTTTGCCATCGTTGTTAAGCAAACCATATGGCCATTAAGCGAATCCAGTTTTTCCCATGAACTCTGAACACACCCCCCCCCCCCCCCGGGAAGGTTGCAGATGGTGAACACATGACCCCAGGGTGCTGCAGCTGTTGTCAATGCACAATGTGGGGATTGCTGCAGTGGTCGTAAGTTGTGAGGACTGGTTGGAAATCGCTTTTTTTAGAGTGCCATTGTAACTTTGACCAGTCATTTAAAAAAATGGTTGTAACCTGAGGACTACGTGTATGAGAAGAATGTGGTGTGTTTCCCCCCCCCCCCCCCCTGTGATTCTTGCAAAGCTTCCATGGTCCAAAGCATACGGCTGCCCCTCATGGGATCCCAGGACTCTTAAGGTGGCACTTCTCAAGCCCTGTAACTTTAACATCTGCAGACTTCAATTCCCCAAATACCTGTTAGGACCCAGATTTTGGGGGGCAGCAGGCTAACTCTGTAAACCACTTAGAGGGGGCTGTAAAGCAGTGTGAAGCGGCATATAAGTCTAAGGGCTATTGCTATGTCTGTCTGTGTCTGTCTGTCTGTCTGTCTGTCTATCTATCTTATCTATCTATCTATCTATCTATCTATCTATCTATCTATCTGTCTATCTATCTATCTATCTATCTATCTATCTATCTATCTATCTATCTATCTATCTATCTATCTATCTATCTATCTATCTATCTATCATCTATCTATCTCTAAGAGCCATGGTGGCGCAGTAGTTAGAATGCAGTATTGCAGGCTAACTCTGCCCACTGCCAGCTGTTCGATCCTGACTGGCTCAGCCTTCCGTCCTTCTGAGGTCAGTAAAATGAGGACCCACATTGTTTGGCAAGAGGCTGACTCTATAACCCACTTAGAGAGGGCTGTAAAGCACTGTGAAGCAGGATATAAGTCTAAAGGCTATTGCTTGATGTCTGTTTTTCTGTCTATCTATCATATACATATATGTATAATTATATCTATCATATATCTATATCTATATCTATCTATCTATCTATCTATCTATCTATCTATCTATCTATCTATCTATCTTATCTATCTAGATAGATAGATGATAGATAGATAGATAGATAGATAGATAGATGATAGATAGATAGATAGATTGATAGATGATAGATGATAGATAGATAGATGATAGATAGATAGATAGATAGATAGATAGATAGATAGATAGATAGATGATAGATAGATAGATAGATAGATAGATAGATAGATAGATAGATAGTTGATAGATGATAGATGATAGATAGATAGATAGATGATAGATAGATTGATAGATTGATAGATAGATAGATAGATAGATGATAGATAGATAGATAGATGATAGATAGATAGATAGATAGATGATAGATAGATAGATAGATGATAGATAGATAGATTGATAGATGATAGATGATAGATAGATAGATAGATGATAGATAGATAGATTGATATAGATAGATAGATAGATAGATAGATAGATAGATGATAGATAGATAGATGATAGATAGATAGATTGATAGATTGATAGATAGATAGATAGATGATAGATAGATAGATAGATGATAGATAGATAGATAGATAGATAGATGATAGATAGATAGATTGATAGATGATAGATGATAGATAGATAGATAGATGATAGATAGATAGATGATAGATAGATAGATGATAGATAGATAGATAGATAGATAGATAGATAGATAGATAGATAGATAGATTCAATCTATATCTATATATCTATCTTTTTATCTCTATCATCTACGTATCTATATATGTCATCTATTATCTATCTCATATATATCAGCCTTCCGTCCTTCCGAGGTGGGTAAAATGAGGACCCAGATTGTTGGGGGGCAAGAGGCTGACTGCAAACCGCTTAGGGAGGGCTGCAAAGCATTGTGAAGCGGTCTATAAGTCTAAGAGCTATTGCTATATGGGGTCATAGAAAGGATGCCGATTATTGGTAGTTTTAGAGCAGGGGTGTCCAAACTTGGGAACTTTAAGACTTGTGGACTTCAACTCCCAGAATTCCCCAGCCAGCCATGCTGGTTGGGGAATTCTGGGAGTTGAAGTCCACAAGTCTTAAAGTTCTCAAGTTTGGACACCCCTGTTTTAGAGTAAGAATTGGGCGCATTTTTAATTAAATCTGTACTAAAGAAAGTCCAAACCCATTATTATTTTTCCTTTTTCCTAATTCCCTTCTTCTTTTTTGTGCTTTATCTTATTTTTGGTTGGATTCTTTCCCATTTTTTCTCTATTTTTTTTTTTTTCTGCTTACTTTTTTCCCATATTTTTGAGATTTAATAAAACCATATTAAAAAAAAGAGAGAGAGAAGGGAAGCCATTCTTCATTCATCAGCTCCCCAGGATTGGAAGGGAAATTATAGGGGGAGATTGGATGAAATCTGGATGTGGAGGTAATTCCTCTCAGCCACTTCCCATCCTCCCAGGATTTCATGGTTGCGTTCGCTTCTGACTTGGCAACTCCAAGACTTCAACTCTCGGAATTCCCCAGCCGGCATGGTGGAAGTCTTCACGGCTCAGTGGCTAAGACACTCAGCTTGTCGATCAGAGAGGTCCGCAGTTCGGCGTTCCAAATCCCTAGTGCAGGTCTCCTGCGTGAGCAGGGGGTTGGACTAGATGACCTCCCAGGTCCCTCCCAACTCTGTTACTGTTACTAATCTGCTAACACTCGAAAGCTGCGGAGATGGAGAAGTGCAGCTCCTGGGGGTTGTATGAATTCTCGTTCTCCTTCGAAGGGCGTTTTGCAAAATTGTAATGAAGCGGTTTTCTACCTTAGCTTCTCCGGCAAGAAGTGAAAGCAAAAGTGGCAGATATGCTGGGCCTCCTCCAGGTGCCGTCCACCAGACAGTGCCGGGGGGCGGCGCCTAGGAGTAGAGCCTTCTCTGTGGCGGGCCCAGCCCTGTGGAATGACCTCCCTCCGGATATTAGGAATACCTCTGACCTCCGCTCCTTTCGTGTAAAGCTCAAGACCCACCTTTTTCAAGTTGCTGGCCTGGCTCAACTTTGATCCAACTATATCGCTCCTGACGGGTTTTTTATTTGGGGTATTTTAATTGCATTCAATTTATTTAGGGGTTTTTAAACATTGTGTTTTTACTTGTTTTTATCTATCAGTTCACCTGCTCCTTGTATATGTTGTGTATATGTCTTGGTATATGTTTTGTTATATGTATGTCGATATATTTATTTCCTATGTTTTGTTGTACGCCGCCCCGAGTCCTTCGGGAGTGGGTGCGGCTAAGAAATAAATATTTATTATTATTATTAATCCATGCTGGGAAGGCAGGGTGCTTCAGTAGCCCAGTTTGACTTGAGGGTGGTTAGCACTGGGCCAGCCAAAACTGCATGGTGATTTTTCTGTCCTATGTTTAAAGCAGGGGTGTCCAAACTTGGCAACTTTAAGACTTGTGGACTTCAACTCCCAGAATTCTGGGAGTTGAAGTCCACAAGTCTTAAAGTTGCCAAGTTTGGACACCCCTGCTTTAAAGTGTACAGTACAGTACGGTATAGTAGTGTAACCTTTATTGTCACTGTACATCCTGTATGCAACGAAATTGGTTTTAGCCTCACTGGCGCAATCCATGACAAAAACATTCAAACAACACAAATAGCATAAAGAATAATCCCTGTGCAATTAATTACGGGAGGGGGGAGAAAAAGAAAGAACAAGAAAACTATGTTTCCTACGTTTCCGCCTGTGCGTGGAGTGATTTGTGGTGGTGTTTAAAGAGTCCCAACAGCCCAAGGACAGAAACTGATTTTCAACCGATTTCTTCGGCTGGCTCTGCTTCGATGTCTTCCTGCCTGATGGTAGAAGGGCGAAGAGACACTGAGCAGGGTCTCAACCGTCCCTGAGTCTCTTCCTTCCTTAAACCTCTTTCTCCTCTCTTGTTTCTTTCTCGGCTGCAGTCCCTTCCAGGCCTTTGACTCCCGAGAAGTTCTCCATACCCCACGTGTGTGCAAAATTTGGGCCTGGGGGCCAGCTGATAAAAGTGCTGCCCAACCTTCCCTCTGAAGGCCAGCCAGCCCTGGTCGAGATCCACAGCATGGAGGTGAGTGAGGAGGAGCAGCCAGCGAGATGGCGAGCAGCTGCTTCATCTTTAGCTCTACAGGCAGCCTTCGAGTGGAGCCCAACACGCACGTTGCTAAGCGAAGTATTTGTTAAGTGAGTTTTGCCCCCCAATTTAGCACCTTTCTTGCAACAGTTGTTAAGTGGATCATCGCAGTTGTTAAGTTAGTAACACGGTTGTTAAGTGAATCTTAACAAAAAGGGGATCGCGTGACCCCAGGAACCTGCGACTGTCGTAAATATGAACCAGTTGCCAGGCATCTTTGATCATGTGAACGTGGGAATACTGCAGTGGCCGCGTGAAGGACGGTCATGTCATGTTTGTGCCGTCGTAATTTTGAACAGTCACTAAATGAACTGTCATAAGTTGAGGACTACTTGTGTTCATATATCGAATTTAGGCACCGTCCATCTCACTTAAGTGATTCCGGGCAGTTAATCATGAAAAGGTGTAAAAAAAAAGGATACAGTTAAAAATTAGACTGAAAACAGGATGAGGAATAAGTAAAAACAAAGATTAAGAAATAATTTAAAAGGTCTCAAGGCACCAAAGACTCAAAAGCTGCACGGCACTCTATGAACCCCACACGCTCATCCAGAAGGCCAAGAGAGGGGGGACCTATCCCACTTTTAGGGGGAGGGTGTTCCATAGGGCAGGGGCAGAGAAGGGTCTCTTCCAAGATCCCACCAGTCAAAATTCTTCAATTGACGGGGTTAAACCTTCCCTGCCTGACTGGGTGGGACTGATCAGGGTAATAAGGACAAGATGCTCTCCCATGTGGATTAGCCTCTTACGTAGCTCAAGATTGATTGTTGCAAGGCAAAGGCTAGGGAAGAGAAGGACCAGGGGAGACAGGAGAGCATCTTCCAATATTTGAGGGTCTGCCCCAGAGAGGAGGGGCTCAAGCTATTTTCCAAAGCACCCGAAGGCCAGACAAGGAATAATGAATGGAAACTGACCAAGGAGAGATTCAACCTAGAAGCAAGGAGGAATTTTCTGACAAGGAGAACAATCAACCCCTGGAATAGAAGTTGCCTTCGGAAGTTGTGGGAGCTTCATCCCTGGAAGCTTTCAAGAAGTCTCAAGTGATGAAGCTCCCACAACTTCTCT
Organism: Natrix natrix natrix; assembly: GCA_029891615.1. Taxonomy (NCBI): domain Eukaryota; kingdom Metazoa; phylum Chordata; class Lepidosauria; order Squamata; family Natricidae; genus Natrix; species Natrix natrix. The sequence goes on from JAKRSK010012718.1 coordinate 423,216, forward strand.
TCCACGGGTTGATTGTTCTCACTGTCAGAAAGTTCCTCCTTATTTCCAGGTTGAATCTCTCCTGGGTCAGTTTCCATCCGTTATTTCCTCGTCTGGCCTTTGGGTGTTCTGGAGAATAGCTTGACCCCCCTCCCCCTCCTCTCTGTGGCTATTCTCCACACTTAAGAAATTCCCTAAGCCTAACCCTTTTTTGCAACCCTTGCTGCCTATCTTCACCCAGGTCATCTTCTCGGCTCTCCACAGAACGTTCTCAAGTTCATAGTTCTTTAAATATTAGCGTAGGGCGACCCGTGCCACTGTGTGAGTCAGGAAGGTGAGCTCTGTGGCAGTCATCTTCCAGGCAGCACCTCGCCCAGGGAAGAGGCCCTGTCCCAAATGACGTTGCTGATCCTTGTCTCTTCACAGATGGTCATGCAACACTCTTCGGAGCAAGAGGAGATGAGAGCTTTTCCCGGCCCTCTCACCAAGTAAGTTCCCGAGGCTTTTTAAGGAATCGAGTTCGGTGCATTTGGTTCTGGTGTAGTTCACCGATGAACTCTTGGTAACGCTCAAAGGCAGGGAAATCATGGGGCAGGTTATTTGCTTCTGACCCTCAAAAGGGATTTCATCCTTGGAGCCTGTCCCTTCTCCAGACTTTTCAGCCGGTTCGGGTGCACTGTCCTTTACGTGAGAGTTGCCTGCAAGTGTGTTGTAGGCTGTACACTCGATGCATATGGGGTTGGTCTCGGGTGATACGCCGATCCAAAGTGAAGGCAGTGTAGAAGTGCTTGGGTGTATCCTCGACGTGTCCCTCGCTTACAGCCCCCCCCCCGCCCAGAAGTTATTTGTGTGTCAGCCCCAATGTGTTTTTGCATGTGTTAGAAACCGCAGTTACGCCTGCGCGTCTAGTAGTAGCAGTGCACGTACGTCGATCGGGATGGGCTCTGTGCTCAGATCAATGGCTTGCCTCACTTAACACTGTCTCAGATCAGAGACTGTATCAGACGTCCTTTACGGACCATGCAAGTGTTGTGCGATGATGAATATTGGTATACCGAAAGTGAAGGCGTGCAAAGCTTTTGGGTCAGCCCAACGTGTTCCTAAGGGGCAGCACAAATGTTTTTCGCACGTAGTACAGAAACCGGCTGTTGGTGCTTCGAACTGCTACAGTGGTAGGATGTGGTCCCGACGTGCATTTAATTATCGACATAAAACCCTTTTTTTAGTTTAAAAAAGGGAAATTCCTCTCCAGCAAAGTCTGGGGAACAGAGAGTCCTTCCAGTTTATCAGTCAATAGGCACATTGTCCTATCAAGTGTCTCGCAGACAACTTCCATAAGATAACTTATGAGAGGCATCCTAGGAGCTCCGTAGGACCCTCGCATGTGTGCCAGTAATCACACCGTGTAATTAGTGAGTTAGTGAAGATTTAACATTGGTGGTCATAGAGCATTTCCTACTCCCATGCCCGTAGACGAGTCCTCGCGCTGTTAAATCACACGTACTTCGGGCAGGAGCCATGCACATTTTCACATGACTCCGCACCTAGGGTCGGCTTTACTGCAACTGAATGTATCTTGACCTCCGCATGTGTGCTGATGCTTCACTAGAGGGCATGTAACCCTCTTCTACCCCCCCCCCCCCACACCCCCCCCCTCCCCACCCCCCCTCCCCCCCCCTCCCTCCCCCCCCCTCCCCCCCCCCCCCTCCCCCTCCCCCCCCCTCCCGCCCCCCCCCCCCCCACCCCCCCCACCCCCCCCCCCCCCCCCACCCCCTCCCCCCCCCCCCCGCCCCCCCCCCCACCCCCTCCCCCCCCCCTCCCCCCCCCCCCCCCCCCCCCCCCCCCCCCCCCCCCCCCCCCCTCCCCCCCCCCCCACCCCCCCCCTCCCCCCCCCCCCCCCCCCCCCCCCCCCTCCCCCCCCCCCCCCCCCCCCCCCCCCCCCCACCCCCCCCCCCCCCCCCCACCCCCCCCCCCCCACCCCCCCCCCCCCCCCCCCACCCCCCCCCCCCCATCCCTCACTCCCCCCACCCCCCCCCTCCCCCCCCCCCCCCCCCCCTCCCCCGCCCCCCCTCCCTGTGGTCCCCTAGAGCTCGACTGCCCCTAGCAGTGTCGCACTATTTCATGCTGTGTCGCCTAGCCTCAACTGGACTGTGAACCTTGCCTGTTCACTTGTCCTTCACCGCACTGCATGCGGGTAAAATTGGCTCACATACCGCCCTGCATAGTCAGCTGCCCCCTTACTGAACTCCGACCACCTCCAGAGGTTCTGGGCACCTGTCCGCACCCATGGTGCACTATGTCCCTGTATGATCGAACTGTCAGCACGAGCCACTGCTTCCCAGGCTACTCCAGGTGCACAGGTTGTGCTGCTCGCATAGGAGAGTTCCTCCCCCTATTCCTGTCACCGACCTCGAGCTAATGCCGTACTGGAGTCTGCCTAGCCAGATGTCTTCCTGACACGCGGCCTGCAGGCAGAGTTGGCCACTCGCACGGTCCATGCAAATCCTGCTCCGACGAGGGCGAAACTGCAGCATAGGATGGCTCGAGACAGCAGTCCAGACTCTACGCCGACGAGTAGCAGCTGTAAATCCCCGGTAGAATGCAGATGAATTCGGTAGACGCCAGCCTTCGTAGGAAGCAGTTTATACTATAGACGCTGGCAGAATTGAATCGAGACATTTAGAACAAGGAACTCAGAAGCATTCTATTTGGCTTGCTGCATTCGATCCATGACATCCTTAATCTCAACAAGTCGCCTGGAACACGCATATGCTTTGCTGTTGCATATCACCTCACACGAACTAGTGCGTGCACTATCTAGGGTCTTGTTCACGAAACTCGCCCCCCCACTACTCGACTCGCCATGAGGCGAAGGCACGTGTCCACTTTCCGACAATTGGTGTTGTCAAACATGACTCTAGAAGCGGATCTTTAGTGCGGACTTCCTGACGGGCATGACCGATAAGACGCTCTTCTGTGTCCCATCTACTCACCCAGCTGTCTTCTCTCCTAGCAGTGCTGCTGTAACTTGCTCTTGCTTGTATCGCTAGAGTTGGATGCGTCTCTACGTCTATCAGTATGACTTACGCATACCCAGTCGGATCCGCTTCCCTCGCTAATTTCATGTCTGCCTAGAAGGATGGAGCCACCACATGAAAGCAGACCAGACCCCCCCCCCACCCCGCCCCCCCAACTGGTCACGGTACTATGGTAGGCTTCATGCCGCATTGAGCAGAAGTGAAGTCGCCCAGCCTGCGGTCTGTGCTCTGGCAGACCTTACGACTTGCGTCTGTCTCTCTCTGGAGCATGCGCAATCGGAATATCAGGGCTGGCTGTGCTTAAGGGTAGCTGTTCGTCGTGGCTCTCTCTCTGTGACATGGGCAACATAATGTATGGAGCGTACTGTGCTCCGACGCGCCACAGGCATCCTTGCCTCTAATGTAAAACATCTGTATGGAACGTCTGCTGGAGAGCTCTCGAGAGAATTTCCAAAATCGTAAATAGTATACACCTAGTGAGATCTTGATGCCTAAGTTTGCCAAAGAATCATCCTCCCTACCCGGGACTGGTTAGATCTTGCTATTTGATTACTTTACCGGATACGGCCCGCAACGGAGAAAGCTCCAATCAATGCATGTTTGGTCACCGTCTCGTACATCCTATACGGAACAAAGCCACCCAATTACTCTGACCGCATGAGTCCACCCCTCCGTCTCCCACCTCCTTTATCACAGCACCATACCACGCCAACCAGTTATTGGGTACCGCTGGTCATCCCCTCATCACCCCTGCCCTCAATCTTCCATACTTCAACCCCAGGGTGGCACTTTGCGGTTGGGCGTGTCATGAGATTCATGCAGCCCACTTTCCTGTCGCAACGTGCTGAGGCTACTATTTCCGTGGGGCTGTATCCGAGATCATGTCTGCGTCGAGGAACAGCTGACTAGAGTGAACGCTTCGTGAATGGATGACACTGCCGTTTGAGAAAGTTAGTGCGGTGGCTCATGTGCTGGCTTCTGTTTCCTGTTCCCCCCCCCCCCCCCCACCCCCCCCCCCATCCCCCCCCCCCCCCCCCCCCCCCACCCCCCCCCACACCTTCCCTCATCCTCCCTCGTTGCCTATGCCTGGCACTGTGACACGTCTGAGGTCAGTACAGGCACCTGATTCCGGGCTCTGACACTGACCCCTCGTTTGCGCTTCATCAGGCGCAGTGATCTCGCACGATGTAGTGCAGGACCTTCCTGCGTGATTATTGCAACGTAAATGGCCACTCTAGTCTCCGCATCGCAGTCCATATATCATGAGCGCATTCCGATTGATCTGAGTCGGATAGGCTAGCACAGCATGGCTTCAAGCCAGTCTGGGCGCAAATTGACGACGCCACTCGACAGCGCAGCTCCCCTATAGCTTGCTGGAGCAGCGCGGCCCCCTGGTGCCGACATACAGCCCCACCTCCTCCCTTCTACCTCCCTCCCCCCCCTCGCCCCCCCCCCCCCCTCGCTCCCCCCCCTGCCTCACACACGCTGTCTAATCCGGCGCACTCGCCCGTAATTGGCAGGTGTGTCTCAAGCGCAAGATGTGGTGTCGAGAATATCAGTGCCTTTGATATGGTCTCTTAAGTTTAGAGCTCTAAGTGCAAGGCCGAGATATGTGGAGAGTTGATTAACCATACCTGTTTTGTTATCCTTGCTACTTCATATGCTGCGACACCTGAGTATAGATGTATGTAGACTCAGCTCTATTGATATATAAAGCCCTCGCGTGACTGTATGCCTGCTATGCTTAAGTTAGGCCTTCTCTGGCGTTAGGATTATTTTGACAATGCCTAAGAAGAAGAATCGCCACCTTGAATCACTGCTATGGCACATTCGCCCGCTGTAACACATTTCTTCTCGTCCCCGCCTGAGTATATCCCCATGCTTGGTCTTCTCCTTTCTTCTTGAATCCCGCCACTCCGCGTTCCATGATACCTAAGAAACCAGACTCTACAGAGATACGCCCCCACCTATCAACTAGGTTTTTGATCGTGAACCCCAATCGTCCCCATACCGGACGTGTCTTGTCTGACTTGCACGCGCGCCACAGTCTCCTTGACAGAAGTGTCTTCACGTGTGTCGCTCCCCTTCTCTAGATGTTTCTCCCAAATATGTATGTGTTCCCCTTGCCCAACACCGTATATCCCCATCAAGAGTCCGTCCGCATAACAGACTTCCCCCTTCCACTTACTGCGCAGGAACACCTGTATGACCATACCACAAAGCAGACATAACGTCCCGCGCATTACAGAAGTGTCATAAGAAACCATATCACGTACCTTCGCAGTTGCCCTACACTATACATCTGAAGCCCCCACCAGGTCATCTATACCCCCCATCATGCATCAAAGAGTCGCTAACCCCCTCTTGAGCGATCAACCACCGATAAGATATAATGCAAATCTAAATGACCATGGGTGTGAGAAACCTACCAGAAATCTCCCTTCAGTACAAAGATAACAAGTAATGCAACCTCATAGACTCATACACTATCATCCATATTCGCCACCCCATTCCTCGCAGCCAACAACCCCATCCTCAAACATCAAGGTATAGTCATAAAAAGATCAACCTCATTATGCAGAGCAAGTTGTCGACTACGCCGGCCGTATTTGCTGGTCATACCCCCTCAGCCCCATCGGAGCTATCTCCCCCCATCCCCCGCCGCTCGACCCACCCCGTCGCGCCCATGCGCTCAGCTCCCCATCTCTGGCCTGAGTCCCGACTCGTTAACCACGCGCATCGCCCAACTCCACACCCCACACCCCACTCTACCCCAGTGCTCCCCCATGCAAACTCATTCGTACCCACAACTCGCCTACCCATCTTCGCGCTCTAGAGCCCCGATCCGCGCTTCCTACCGCGTCTCCCCGACTGCAGCTCTCCAACGCCCCCCCCAGCCGAGCTTCTCCCACGATAACCTGAACCGCTCCCGTAGACAGTATAACACGAACTGCTTCCACGGGTACTCCCCACGCGACCCGTCCACGGCACCCTTTTGCCCCTGGAGGTTCGCCCCCACCTCCCGACCACCCCCCCCGCACTTTTTCCCCCAGCCGCAGCTGGATCTGCCCACACTCGCCCCCACCCTACAACCCGGGCCAGTGGAGCGTTTGCACATCCCTCACTACTAGCCCCTTCCCCCGCACCCGCGCCCCCTCAGGCATCCAACAGCCAATAGCTGAACCCTTTCTTGCTCCCGCACAGTTGCACCCCCCTCCATAACGGGGCGGCTCGGCCAGCTCGCACCCCTGCAGCTGCCGGGCTGTTTGTTTCCCCCCCACCCACCTAGGTACGAGCGCTTGTCCATCTTATTCCCGCACGCTAATGCTTCCACACACTCGCGCACCGCGACCCCCAACCCACCCTCGCGCGTCGCAATGCGCCCTCCACCCACTACCCACCTCCGCGCCACACTCCCTGACCCCCCCCAGCTTTCTCGTGCCATGCCCCTCCGCCTCCCTTTGTCGCCACCCACCTCACCCCCCAGGCCTCAGAGCGCCTCCTTATGGCAGCCCCCTGCGCCCGCCCGAGGCACGCACAAACCCCCCCACATATAATAACCAGCCCCTCCGGAGGCCACTTCAGGCGTCGACTTCTGGACGCTCTCCCTGAAGCCTCCGGAGCAGTCAAAATGAACCGCCGAGCAACCCGGAAGTCCGTTCCTGAACTTCTGGTTTGTCCGTAGGGCTGGTTTTTTGCGCTCCGGAGGCTTCAGGGAAGCTCATGAAGCCTCCGGGGGAGCGGGGGAGGCTCTTTTCGCCCTCCCTAGGCGCCTATAAAGCCTCTGGAGCCTGGGGAGGGCAAAAATGGCTTTAAAAAAGGATGAACTCAGCTGTCCGGCACGCGTGTGCGTGCTCCCCAGCTGACAAGGCAGCGCCTCGCATGTCCTGACAAATGTCTCCGCGTGCCACGTGTGCCACAGGTTCACCATGACTCCTAGAAGATGGCTCTGCTGCTTTATCTGCCGTTGGGGCATAGAGCCCTCTTCCGCCTTCCAAACCGTGGACCGTCTTCTCCCATACCCTGGGAAGGGGCCCTTACGAGGTGCTCCCAGCCGGGCCAGCTGGACCAAGGTTTTTTAAGGAGGGGTTACTCCTCCATCACTCACCCTTTGTCCTGGCTTGTGACAGGCAGAGCCTGGCTTCCCAAACGTTGGGCCCAGGATGGCGACCCTAACATTAGTATAGTGCTTATTGGGTAGGTTGTATGATGGGGAGGGACACAATTTATTGGGGTGTTTTCAGGATGAGTTCCACTCAAAGGTATGGGGAACTTCGCCAAGGTTTGTTCTGGGGAAGTTTGAAGAAGATGCCTTGGGTTTCATTATTGCAGGGGTGTCCAAACTTGGGAATTTAAGACTTGTGGACTTCAACTCCCAGAATTCCCCAGCGCTCTGGGGAATTCTGGGAGTTGAAGTCCACAAGTCTTAAAGTTCCCAAGTTTGGACACCCCTGCATTTATTGTGTTACCAAAACGCTTGGAATCACCCCTTGCCTTCTGCCCCAGAGTTTCCGTAGCTTCAGTCACCTGGAACAAAACGTGTTTTCCTGCAAGCTCTCTGTCTCTTCTCCGTTATGTCGGGCGTAACTGAGGTAATAGTTGGGGCTAGAACATCCTGGACTTTTCATTTTACCCAGGTTGCTGATTTCAGCAGAAAAGTTCACCCTCCCCTCTCCCCTTGATTTATGAGTGATACATTCTACATGGTTCTGAATTAGCACCCTCCTTCGCTGAGTGTCGTGAGACGTTACCCACACCTGAAACTGAGTTTAAAGAGCTCCACTGATAAACAGTAGGCAGGCTCGCAAGACTTTCTCCTAGAGCCACTCGCAATCTCCTAGTTAGAATGTCACGCTCAGCGTTGCGGTATTGGAATGAGCCGCGCACAAGTACACGGATCACCTCGCGCCTCTCGCACTCAATCTGCTGCTCCTCTCTGCTCCCCCTATCCTCTGACGCCTCCGCCGCGACGCTCCTCGCCTCTGGGCTCCACCACGACTCACACTCTATAGACCTCTTGCTCCTAGGGATGTTCTGTAGATCTGCCTCTCCCTACAAGACCCACGTTCCCTAGTCTACACAGGTTGCGTGTCTAATCAGGTGCTAAAGTATTTCAGGCACTGTGATCGCCCTAGAGGATGTGCTCGCTCGATTGTTTTTACTAACAATGTCATGTCCACACCATATGCATCACTGGCTAGCCCGTTCCCGAATAAGAGATGCTGCTGCTCTTCTTGCTTCTTGTAGGAGGCAACTGGGCTGCTTTTTTCTTTTGAACGACATTTTCGCTATGTTCTGCAGTCCATAGTGAAACCCGGTATTTCTGTGTATTTCTCATGCGCAGACAGAGGATGCGGTGGTCCATTTGTGCGGAAGTTCTAGAAGTGGACTTTGGTTGATTGCATGCTGTGTACATCGAGCAGGTGGTTCCTTTCTGCGTCGCTTTCCTCAGAGAGAGATGTTGAGGCTAGTGTGGAGCATGTGTTCTGAGTCTGCTACTGTGTACCCAATAATTCCCACCTAACCCAACCGCCTTCTTGCCCCCCCTCCCTTCTCCCCCCCGGTCTTCTTCAACGACCCAGCTCATCACACGCCAGACATTGACACTCGAGATCGCCGCCCAGACCTGTCTACCGCTGCTATTGCCACCGTCCGACCCCATTGCACCTCCTCTATTATTCCTCTCACACCCTAAACGCCCGCACTCACCCCGCATGCCCCCTCTTCCTGTCACCTCTCCTACCCCCTCACCCACCCCATCTATTCCCCACGGACCAGTGCCACACTGCGCCTGTTCCACGTCGCGTCTTCATTAGCTTACTTTTGACTAACCCCCCCCCTCCTCTAGATAAGGCCTATCCACGTCTCCCTAGCCTTGATAAGACTCCAAAGGATTATTCAAGGAGCACCACTTCTAACGTCCCTCAACGTCCAGCAAACAGATCTATCCTCCCAGATTCCCCTCCAACCCCCCACAACACACCCAACCAGACTACGAAGAAAGAAACTTAACTCATAACTCCCTACAGATACATCCTCCCAGCATAGAGAAACGCCCCTCACAAGACAGTAGAAGGCCTCGATGTCTAACGATACCGCACCTCCGGGCTTCATCCTCACGAGAGTTAGCCCCCCTACTTTAACGGCTGCCGAGATAAGCGACATCTCTTCACCATAACCTCACACCAGCATCGCGATCCCTCTGTTTTAATAAGATAGAGACACTCTAGTGAGCCAACGCCTACTTCGGCCACAGACAGAACCCGCTGGCGTCGGCAGACAAGGACATATTCAGACCCTAGCAAGACCCACTCTATCGATATCTCTGGAGCACTCCCTAGATACCCCTAGTCCGATTCTCCCGCCTGTGCGACGCGCACACCCCACGACAAAGCGCTACCCCATGCTCGCCCCCCCTACCCTCCCCCCCCGGATTGACATCCTCAACCGCCGCCTCCTCGCTATTTGTCTCCCTACCACGAGGCCACTGTCCCGCACGCAACCCACTTCCGCCCACCGAACGAGCTCGCCGGCGGCCTCCCACTGCCGCCCACGCTGTCCCCCCTCGCCCTGCACCCGCCCCCCCCCGACAACGCACACCTTCATCGCCCACCCACCCCATCGACACAGCCCACTACGAGAACCGCCCCGCAAACGGAGCCCCCGGCCCCTCAAGTAGAGCTGATGCTATCCCTATGGACGAAAAAGGTCGCCCTGTCTCCACCCGCTCTCGAGCTTCCCTTGCACCCTTCTTGCAGGTTGGCCTTTGCCCAAACGAGAGGAGTCCTGCAAAAGAATAATGATTATCCTGCATTCGTTCCCCATTGGATGCTTTTGGAATCTGCCATGAAATCACGGCGCTGTGGGGCCATGCATTTGCTGCTTGCCAGATAAAATGGACAGCAGGACGCCATGCTCGTGTGATGACCCAGGTAGGAAGAATGAGGACCTTCTGTGTGCCTCTGTCTCCTCAATCGGGGGACGGAGCTTTATTAAAAAACCGTAGTAAGGCCACACCTGGAATACAGCAGCCAGTTTTTGGTCACCGCATTGCAAAAAAGCATTGTTGAGGCTTTGGAAAAGCCTAAGAAAAAGAGCAACTAAGATGATCAAAGGCCTTGGCAGATTAATCTTAGGAAGAACAATTGCAGGGAATTCCAGTATGGACGGTTTGTAGAGAAAAGAAAGGACTAGGGGGAACATGATTAGCTGCCATTCCAGTATTTGAGAGGACTTGCCACAAAGGACGAGGGAGTGGGTCAACTTATTCTTCCAAAGCACTGAGGGCAGGACAAGAAACGACGGATGGAAAAACTAAATCAAGGAGAGAGCAACCCTCGACATTAAGGGGGGAACTTCCTAACAGTGGAGGACAATTAAACCAGTTGGAACAGCGCTTAGCCACAAGAGGGTTGTGGGAGCTCCATCACTGGAGGTTCTTAGAGGGACTAGGCAGTCTCTTGTCTGAGATGGTATAGGTTCTCCTGCTTGAGCAAGGGGTGGATAGAAGACCTTCAGAGTCCCTTCTAGTCTTCTATTCTGCTCTGTTGCTCTGCCTATGAAGATCTTTGGGTGAGATCTGATCAGGAGGCCATTTGCAACAACCTCTTTCCTGGCTTCTGGGCCTTGCATTGTCTCTCCAAAGAGCGTATCAAGGCAGTTTTCCTCCTTGGAAGGTTGATTGCTGACCATTTGTATATTTTCTTTTTCTTTTTCAACCTGTTTTTATTTTCATTCAATACACAGTTAAATAATGAAACATATAGAAGTAAAAAAAAAAAATCCAAAAGGACAAATGGGATAAAAAAAAATCACACAAAACATTAAAAAAGTTGCATTTTAAAAAAAGATATTTACACATATTATCCCCTCTGGTTGAATACTGATGAATATATTGCTACAACATTAGTTCCCACCCCTGCGAAACGAGTCCTTCCCAATAAATTTGAAATGACTGAAATTTACTATATTTAATTATGCAACAATTGACGAGAAACGATATTTAGAAACAAACATGAATATTTGACCCTGGGACCAATGTTTCCCTCTAAGGTGCGCGGATCTACGCGGGTGCGCACGTGGCAAGGAAAACCACGAGCAGCAGTTTTCAAACTGCGCGCAGTGATTTCTACTGCCACAGGCCTCAGAAGCTGGGGAGGTCCTTTGCAGGCGGCTAGAATGGCCACCTGCAAAGGACCTCCCCGGACTTGCTTTGATGAGCCGTGGGGCGACTGAGGGTTAGTTGTGAAGCCCAAAGCTCCCGCCGCCACCGGAAAAACTGCTGCCACCCCTCCTCCTCCTCTAACAGCACTGCCGGATTTGCCGCCCGGCGCTGCGGCTGAGGTGAAGCCGCCAAAGCTCCAGCCGGCATCCCCGCGCTGTGGCAGCGGCGCTCCCCCTCCGCTCGGAGCACCTGAGCTGAGCCCCGCGTCACCCCTGCCCCCTCCTCCTCCGCCGTGCTTTTGAGGAGCCATGAGGCTGCGGGAGCCAGTAGGAAGGCGAGGAGGGGGTGGGAGCAGGGGAAAAAAAGGCCTCATGGCTCCTCAAAAGCATGGCGGAGGAGGAGGGGGCAGGAGTAACGCGGGGCCCAGCTCAGGTGCTCCGAGTGGAGGGGAAGGGGCCGCTGCCACAGGAGGGGGGGCAGCGGGAGCTTTGCCGGCTTCACCTCAGCCGCAGCGCCGGGCAGCAAATGTGGTGGTGCTGTTGGAGGAGGAGGAGGAGGTGGTGGCAGCAGTTATTCTGGTGGCGGCGGGGGCTCGTCAGCATCTTCAGCGGCAGCCCTGCCCACGATGAAGAAACCAAAATGGAGCAGATCCATGCAGATGACGTCGCTGCAACATGACTGGAGGAGGAATTCTGGGAGTTGAAGTCCACAAGTCTTAAAGCTGTCAAGTTTGAACACCCCTGGGGTTTTTTTTTCTAAAGGGTTAGGGGTGCAAGGGTCTTATAACTTGACAGCTTTAAGACTTGCCTGCTTCAAATGCCAGAATTTCTGAGCCAACATTTTGGTTGCTAAGCAGGAGCGTTGTTAAGTGATACTGATATTATATAACACTTTGAATTAAGCGGGTACCTTGAAGAAACATAACTTTGAGTTTCAAATAATACTGATTTCGTTGTTGTCTTAGGTGACATCTGTGAAAAAAATTCAGGTGCTCAGGCATGAAAATGTGCCTGCTCAAACACTATACTTTCTGCTCACATTGAAAAAAAAATTAGAAGGAACATTGCCCAGGACAATTTTATTTATAAACTTTCTGCGGATGATTTGGGATAGATAAGACTGCCGGATACAATTTTTTGTAGGATGGATTACAGTAACAGCCTGTTATCAGAGAGTTTTGAAACTTGAAATTTTGTTTTGTTTCACTAATATTGTTTTTTCTGTTAACTGTTGGGTCATTATCCCAAAGGTGCTTTTTCTTCAAGAGGTAACTGGACTTTCTGGTTTTCTTCGATGACGTTTCATTTCTCATCTGAGAAGCTTCTACAGCAGTCTTAGCAGTTTAAAACGTTTTGCAGAGCTGAAGAAACTTCTTGGATGATCTAACAGATTAACAGAATTGGAAGGGACCTTGCAGGCAGGGGTGAAATTCAGCAGGTTCTGGAGAACCGGTAGCAGAAATTTTATTTGGAGAACCAGCAAATACCACCTCTGGCTGGCCCCTGGAGTGGGGAGGGAATGGGGATTTTGCAGTATCCTTCCCCTGCCATGCCCACAGAACCTGTAGTAAAAAATCCTGAATTTCACCACTGCTTGTAGGTCATCCGGTCCAACCCCCCCCCCCCCCCAAATAATAAATCAGGAGACCCTACACCATTTCTGACAGATGGCAGCCCAGTCTCTTCTTGGAAGCTTCCAGTGATGAAGCTCCCACAACTTCTGAAGGCAACTTCTGTTCCATGGGTTTGGCTCGTGTTCTCACTGTCAGGAAATTCCTCCGTATTTCCCCGATTGAATCTCTCCCTTGGTCTGTTTCCATCCATCCTTGTCTGGCCTTTTGGCGTGCTTATGACCTCCAACCCCCCACCCCCCGCCTCATGGATAAGTCTTGACTCCTACAACACTTCCTTGTTCCGGTTGGCAAGCCTCCGTTTGCTACGTGTAGATCCTGCACGGCCCTAGACCCTATCTATAGACAGTTGCTCCCTCTCCATTGTGTTGTCTATGTTCCCTGCGCGCGAACACACCTAGTCTAATTCAGACCATGCCGATCTGTTAGCCTGTCTGCCCCGGATGTGAGAAGACGAAAACTTTCTTCTGTCGCAAGAAAACTCCCGTTATAAAAGTCCACTTGTCCCTCTTTGGCCGCTATTCTACCTAAACGCCTCCCTCCTTTGTGTCAGCAACAACCATGACCTGGATGACTGCAGGAGTCCCCATTTGGTCCGAAATCGCCCCTGCGAATGCGACATGCGATGAAATACATAGTATTCTACCACGTAGTAAGACTTCTCCTGTAGCGTAATGTACTTTGTGTCCCCGCTCTTGCATCTGTTTTATGATTCGCCTCATACTGTGTCCTCCCAGATGAACGACCGCTGATCGTGTGTGACCCCCCGCGCCCTCTATACAGTGCCCGTGCTCCTGTGCCCCGTGTGCTCAGCTAGATGCTACTCAGCCAAGACAGTCCCCAATACATGACACCTACTGTTGAGGCACCCCCACTCAATATGTAAGAGAGAGAGAGATCGACCCCCGCCCATCTCGATGTGACTCCTCTGTGATCCAGAGGGAGCTTCCACAGGACTTAACCAGTTTCATGACCCCTCTCAACTTTCCTCAGCGAAATGTAGAGTCTAGTGATAGGACCTAAATAGCCTCTCGGCTCCTATCGTCTCCTCCACCCATTGTTGCGCCGACAGCCCTATCCAAGGCTAAACCCACGCCTCGTGCGTGCTTTCCCCCGAGTTCCAATATTGCCACCAAGTGCCGCCCCTGCTCCTAGCGTCCGAGATGCCTCTATCGAGCATCCAAATAATACTTGTTTAACCAATAATAGTATCTGTGCTCCAACCCCTTGAGTTGTTTTTAATAACATCATTCACTAACTAAGATCTACGAAGGTTGATACGTGTTTGCTACTCTGCATTGCGCCCTCCCCTAGAACCCTAAAGCTTCAGTCGCAAGAGTGGTGTAGTTCTAGACACATGTACGCCTGCACAACACTCGTCACGCTGAGTTCCCGAATGAGGATCATATCTTCTGCTACACTCGTAAACTGACAGTATCTCTAAAAATGGATTCACTTACCTTTCTATAGCCTCAACCTAAGCTCCGCCGTCCTCCACGCGACAAACCACTCGTTTGCTCTTCCATCATTGCAGCACCGATACCGGCCAAACTGAGTCTATGCCTTTCTGGGCGAGCGCACGCCAAAGATGAGCTAAATTGTAATTTCATCTGCACACTATCCTACCTTCCCCTCTGTGTTCTCCTACCGGCCCCCTGTTCTTTTGTCCCAGAGAACGCTCTCAGATAGTGCAGCCAATAGACTGCGTTGTGCCTATGTTCTCATACTTTGCCCCAAGCTAGATACGGCCTCCTGTGAGATAGACCACCCTCATAGCCCCACGTCGTCTCGTTCCTGTCTCATGCTCTTTTGCGTGCGTCATTGTGCGTGCCTCCTCCCTCCGGTGCATGCCGGCGTTACAACCAGATGTTATTCCTCCCTATCCTCGCCACTTCTTACCATCGTCTCTTCCCATCAATGACTCTTATGCTTCTCTCACGACCCCTGGTCGGTGACTTGTTGACTCTGATTGCCAAGTGTCTCTCGTACCGGTTTGCAGGAACAGTATAGCCACCCCGCTAACCTAATATCTGCACCCACCCCACACTTCTCCCTTGTACTGTCTCGTTGTCACCTCAGCTCAACTATATCCCTCCCACCGTGTAACTTGTCTCTTATCAATCGTGCTCTAGACCCCGATTCCTCTACTTTTCACCTTGTGAGCTCTCAGGTTCTTAAGCCTTAGAGTGTAGAGCCTCTAGTCCTCGATCCACTCCTCACAAACAGCCTTGTCCTCCTCTCATCCTTGTTTCACCTCTCTTCGGATGCTGGTAGCCCCGCGGTCTCCAACCAGGCTACAAAGTCAGCAGCCACGACACAGTCATACACCCTTACAGTCTCTTCCGTCTAATCCCTCTGTCCACCTCACTCAACCCGCTCCCGAGGTTGTGTATATCCATCATTGATCAACTGAGCCTCACTGATCCCAACTCGCATTTAGACGCCCTCAAAAGACGTTTTGTATAAGTAGAGAATGTAAAGTATTAGTCCCTTTGTTGTTACGTTGTGTGCCTTTTTACTGATAGACTGTCATGTGAAAAAACCTTCTTATCTCGGTACTCTGCCCTTCTATGCACAAAGTTACTTTCTCGTGCTCATCCTGGCTGGCGTGCTTGCACTATCCTGTCATCTCCCGTGCCTCATACCACTTCACCCGATGCCCCCCCCATAATGCTCGAGTTCTGCCCCTCCCCTAGAGCGGGAGCCCCACTCGTTCTGTTCATCCCTCCCCCAACCCTCCTGCCCCTCGCACCTCTCCCTTACTGTAGACCTGTTGTCGGTCTTCACGGCGGCACTCTTGATATGCCTCTCGCAATGGCCGCCACTCCCTGTCTGTACCCCCTGTGCTTCTGCTGCTTCCTCTCACAGAGAGCTGAATGCAGGCTGAGAGAGTTATCAGGTGTGGTCGGAGACCTGGGTGCTAACGTCCACCACAGGCCCGCTCAATGGTGTTCACATAGCCATCCAAATCTTGACTCGATGTAGAAACTCACAGATACGACGAATGTATTTGCTCCATAGGACCAACGATTGTCACCATGGGGGACACGCTGGGTAATCCTGCCAGGGCAAAGGGTGTGGAGGGGGGACAGTGAATCCGGGGGGGGGGGGAGTGGTTGCGTCAGGATCTTTTTTTATTATTTTTTATTTTTAAACAAATAAATATAAACAGACATAAAACATAAAAACCGTCCTCCAGTTACCTACCGTGTGTCGATTGGTTACAGATTTTTTGTGCTCCCTCACCACAGTCTTCACTTACAATTTACATAGAATCTCATATTATCAATCTATTATATATGCATACAATTATTATCATTATTAAACATTTATTTGACTACAACCATTATTACTTATGTGAGATATATAAGTTTAGAATAAATTTATATTATGACATTTCATCACATCATCCCCAAACCATCCAATAATATTACATCTTTCTACTTTATTCTGTATAAAATTGTTTATCTTTGGTTACAGAATTTTTATGTATCCTCTCCATAGTCCTCACTTATAATTTATATAAAATTTCATATTATCAATCTAGTATATATATATACATTATTATCATCGTTAATCATTTATATGACTATAACTATTATCACTTCATTTTATGCATAATATTCTAACTAAATTTAAATTATTTGTATTATGCATTCCATTACATCATCCTGTATCCATCCAATAGTAATACAATCTTATATCTCTTGCCATTTGTAGTATTTGTGTTCTAATTGTTTTCTTGGTAGTCCATCTTATATGGACTTCTCTTGGCACCTTGTTTTTCACTGCATATCTTGTAAAGAATCGGAACCCCTTGTCTGTTCCTTCCATCAACTTTCCTTTGGTTATCACAGATGCTTCTGCCAGAATTTCTATCATTAATTCTACTAAATTTTCTCACTTTTCTTCTTCTATATTCTGGAATCTGAGATAAAATTCTGATCTGTCGCTCTCCCATTCCAATATTCCACTCTTGTCTTTTTCAACAACGCTCAATCTGCTGTCAATATCTCCAATGTTATTATCTCTTTGTTCACCTTTTTCTTCAGTTTTTTGAAATTTGTCCTCATTTTCCATCATCGCTTGGTAAATATTCTCAATTTTTCCATCTATTTTTCCTGTTCTTTGTTCAGTATTCTCCATTCTCTTTTCAATGACCTCTGTTCTTACTTGTATTTTTTGAATTTCTTCCATAATCATCTGCAAAGTCACTTCCTTTTCTTTTTCATGTTGGAACATCATCTGTATTGGTCTTTTCCTCCAGATAGTAATCACTGTCACTATATAAAATCCAAGGCTTTTTTATTAAGTTCCAAACAAGTTCACTGCAATCTTCTCTCTTTCAAGTCAAGCTTTCTTTTCACTCCAGTCCAGCTACTGATAGTACCCCAGAGGAGCACCTGTATAAATAATCCGTGCTCATCCCGCTATCATTTTCAATAAACAAGCTCAGAGACCTTGAAATGTAGATCAAACGCTCAAAGGGAAAGAAGAAAAACAATGTTTCCAAGCCTCCAAGCCTCTAAGTGGCAGTGTTACTTCTTTTCCTCTGCTTTTACTTTCCTCTTTATATTCCAAACTTAAGGGGGAAAAAAAATCTTAAAAAGAAAATGCAATAGAGCATTGAAAAAAGAAAAAGAAAGGAAGTCTTAATAAGTATTGAAAAAAGAGAAATAGAAGAAAAATACCCAGCAGTTTAAAAAATAAGCATTTGGAAAAATTCCATCAATAAAAAGATTAAAGAAAAATAGCATACTAAGTTTGACTTAGGCTTAATCTCGCCACTTAACCTCTTCTGTCTTCAATTTTAACTTTACTTTTGATCTTTTGGGGTGTTCTCTTCTCTAATAATAAAATTTATCTCAGCTATTTGACACACTTTCTCTCCCGCTTTCCTTCCGTTCTGGAGCAGTCCCAACTTTCAGCAGTTTTAATCGCTGCTTCTCTGTCGCCGGAAAAAAGGGCTTCTCCTGGATCTACCAGGGACTTTGCCATGTCCGTGGGATCAGCAGGATGTGCCCCTTCTCTATCACCATCTCTGCGGGATGGTTTAGGTCCAAAAGGACCGTCCAGCAGCAGAGATATAGACGGCGATCTTGGAGCTTCAAGATTGCACGTCGTATCATAGCAACGTCAGCCCCGCCTCTCCGGTTGCATCAGGATCTTGTGGCCCCAGCAAGCTGGATCTTCTTTGTAAGGGTTAGTGACGGGAATCCCAGAAAGTGAACAATTTTTATTTATTTACTAGCTGATAACCCGATGTTGCTTCTGTATTTATAGGGGGAAAATGTCCAGACCAAACATAATTTCTAATGTTGGATTCCCCCCCCCCCTTTACCAGAGGGAGCCCCCTTATGGAGTACTGTGAAGCCGTTACTACGGCAACTCCATTGCACTGTACAGTAGAAGCCATTTTACGGCAGTACAGTAGAAGTCGTTTTAAGGCACAACAGTCTGTATCTTAACAGAACACACACCCCGAGGGGTATTAGGGATGTCTTACCCCACAGTATTTGTTTCCAGAGGGTACGTCATCTGTGGACGAAGTTTGGTTGAAATTGCTTGAGGCGTTCCAGAGTTCTGGAACATGTACACACACACATACACACACAGTCATTTGTGTGTGTGTGTGTATGTGTATATAGATTGACACTTATCATGTTTAGCCATCACCAACTCCTTCATAGAGGCATTCTGGGCTTTGTACAAATAAAAGTTAAAATACAAAAACTGAATATAAACATTTAAAGTCGGGGCAGGGGTATTTAAAATGTGACGTTAAATATGATTTAAAACAGGGTCTCCAACCTTGGCCACTTTTAAGACTTGTGGACTTCAACTTCCAGAATTCCTCAACCAGCAAAGTCCACAAGTCTTAAAGTGGGCAAGGTCGGGGGCTTTGCTGGCTGAGGAATTCTGGGAATTGAAGTCCACAAGCCTTAAAGTGGCCAAAAGTGGCAGCTTTGCTAGCTGAGGAATTCTGGGAGTTGAAGTCCACAAGTCTTGAAGTGGGCAGGGTTGTAGAGCCCTGGCTTAAAAGGAAAAGGGGGGGGGGCTTTCAGGAGGGCAGAGCCAGGCCTTGAGGTAATTTCGGTGGGGCTGCAAAGAATGCGCTTAGCAAGGATCCCGCCGGTTGCCCTCAGGGGACCCCTTGTAGGTTTTTTAGAATAATCTTTTCTGGTTTTTTTTTTAATATGCAGGCAGTCCTCGGCTTACAACAGTTCCTTTAGGGGCTATTCAAAGTTACAGCTGAAAAATCTGCCTGCCGCATGCCACCTCTGGCACACGTGCCATAGGTTTGCATCATGGGTATAGGGTCTCCTGCTTGGGCAGGGGTCGGACCAGAAGACTTCCAAGGTCTCTTCCAACTCTGTTACCTTCTATTCTCTATTTTGCCTTTTCACAAACAGATAACTTAGACATTTCCAAAGATCCTTAATATTTAGAATAGTATCGCTTTTCCAATTTCTTAGAATAATTCTTTTAGCAACTCCTCCCTCTGGACCTGGCTGGTAGAACCGTGATGCCCGAAAGACGACCATATTCCAGAGTTTCCCGATTCAGTGTAACTTTTATATTGTTAGCCTTAAGGGATTTCTCCATAAATCTTCTTATTTATAGTACGTTATATATGTATGTATAAAAAGTTACCATTTACCGTTCAGAAGAGGCAGTTTCTTCCGAAAGATGGGACCAGTAACACTAAGGAAGCCCATCATACAATCTGGGAGCAAATCTGGAATAAGCTTTTTTTTTTAAGTAAGGAAGGTGACACTAAATAGTAAGAAAAATTCTTGATTTTTACAAATTTTTCAGGGAAAAAGGGTACATAGGGATATAAAAAAAATTTTTTTAGACAGCTACATCGTGCAGACGAAAAGAGAATCCCCCAAATCTCACTACTTTTACAATATATAAAAAAAAAGTTAAAAAGAGCATCAACATTAAGTAATAGCAGTTCAGGCCTAACAAATAGTCATTCTGTTTCTATCATTTCTTTTTTGCATCACTTCATAAAAAATACATTATAACAACAATTGCGGTAATGTTTCAAATCATTTTTGTGATCTGAGTCTTCTAGATGTTGCTTCTCCCCCCCCCCCCCCCGGTCTGTTGGCAGAGCCTCGGCCGCTCCCTCCCTCATCTCTTGTGTAAGATCCCGTATTCCATCTAGGAGAGCACTATACTTCTTCATAAAAGCCTCAGCTTCCATGACTGTAGTGATTCTGGTTCTACTGCCCTCCCAGAAAATCAGCATGCCTTCTGGTAATATCCATTTGAACCAGATCCCCTTGTCATATAATTTTTTAGCTAAAGAGGAATATTTCTTCCTCCTATCTCTTACTTTCTTTGGGATCTGTTTAAGGATAGTTATTTCTTTGTCTTTGTATTTTAGTGGACCACCCCTTTGAGCTCGTAGAACCTCATCTCTTGTGGCTTTTCTAAGAAATTTTACATGAACTTCCCTTGGAACATTATGTGTTCTTGCATATGCTGAATTAATCCTATAAATCAGGTCAATATCCCAACCTAGTTGTTGTTTATCTTTATTAATGTATTCAGCTAATATTGTGGTCATAATCTCCTTAAGATCTTCATCCACTGCTTCTTCCAGGTTTTGAAACCTAAGGAAAAAAGACATCCTTTCAAATTCTACCTTTATCACATGGTTTTCAACTTCTACACTCCCCCTTTGGATTGCTCTAACCTCCTCTCTCACCCCAACCGCACCCTCCTCCAGTACACCTATTCTCTGTTCGTTTTGTGTGACTTGTCATTGCGTTTCTCCGAGCCGATCGTTCAAGTCTGCAAGTTGTTTTTTTAATTTCATCCTGTCCCTTTAATAGTAAGAAAAATTCCTGATGCATTTCTGAGAGACGGTCAAATCTCAGCCAGTTTGCTTGAAAGATGCTCAAGGCAGGTGTAAGAAGACCCATTCCTTACCATATGAGCCACAGTGGTTAGAGTGTAGAACTGCAGGCTCCTTCTGCTGACTGCCGGCTGCCTGCATTTTGGCAGTTTAAATCTCACCAGGCTCAAGGTTGACTCAGCCTTCCGTCCTTCCGAGGTGGATCAAATGAGGACCCAGATTGTTGGGGGCAAAAGGTTGATTCTGTAAACACTTAGAGAGGGCTGTGAAGCGGTATATAAGGGCTACTGCTATCCTTCCCGTCCTGGCGGTCCTGTCTATATCAAGCCTTTGAGGTTGTAAACCCCTAGAAGGGGGGTGGGATTCAGGGATGCTCCCAGTTGGGGACCTGCTTCCTAAGAGGATTCTCTGTTTGTCTTTGGTTGCAGCTTCCAAAGGCCTCTTGGATGCTGCCCACTTCTGCTACCTGATGGCCCAAGAGAGTTTCGGCGTCTACACCAAGAAGACCACCAAGCTGGTGCTGATCGGT
Source organism: Natrix natrix natrix (assembly GCA_029891615.1). Lineage (NCBI taxonomy): Eukaryota > Metazoa > Chordata > Lepidosauria > Squamata > Natricidae > Natrix > Natrix natrix. The sequence goes on from JAKRSK010012718.1 coordinate 444,429, forward strand.
GCAAACCACAGGTGCGTGGGGACCCTTCCAGTTTTCTCCCTCGGGATCGAGCTCCCCCCCTTGGTTCCTTCCACCTCTCTCACTGCAGCGCCTCAGTGGCTTAGTGGTTAGAGTGCAGTACTGCAGGCTCCTTCTGCTGCCTCCCTGCAATTCGGCAGTTCAGATCTCACCATGCTCCAGGTTGAGTCAGCCTCCCATCCTTCCGAGGTGGGAAAAAGGAGGAGCCAGATTGTTGGGGGCAAATGGCTGACTCTGTAAACCGCTTAGAGAGGGCCGGAAAGTACTGTGAAGCAGAATATAAGTCTAAGGGCTATTGCTACAGAGCCGGGACGCTGCTTCTCCAGAGGAGCCCAGGCGCTTGTTGGCCACCTTGACCAGGCGTTGCTGCCCTTCAGTTCCATTTGCATCTCAGGCAGTTGTACCACGCAGCCTCGTTTGCGTGGCAGAAATGCAGAGGGCTTGGTGCAGCTCTGGGCATTCTCTCCCACTGCTGTATAGAGAGGCTGGCACATCAAAAGCAGCTCTGTTGATTGGCACGGAACAGGGGATACCTGTCACTGGGGCTTGCCAAGCCTTCAGCAGGGCGCGCTTTCATGTTTTAATTAGGAATTCCAGCAAAGGACTCCGGGGCCTCTGTTGTAAACTCATGAAGGAGGGTTGCTTGCTTTCCCCCCCCTCCCCCCAGTCCTTTGAGGGGCAAAGCTAAACCCACTCCCTTCTTTTCAACGGCTCCAGACAGACTCTCAGTGCTGTTTCAGAAGCTGTTATGGGCCATTGAATAAGGGCACCGTTCTCTCTTTTTCTGCCCTTAGCTTGCCTTTTCTGAAGTTTGCCAGCAATGAGGCCATTCAGCGGACAGAGACCTACGAGTACGCACAGTCCCTGGGGACTCAGCCATGCTCCCTGCCCAACTTCCAGGTTTGTATCTCTCCCTTCCTTCCTTTCTTCCCTCTTCTTCCTTCCTTCCCCCCTCCTGCCTCTTCTCTCCTCGCCTTCTTCCTCTCCTCCCTCTCCTCTCTTCTCTTCTCTTCCTTTCTTCCTCTCCTTCCTCCTTCCTTCCTCTTCCTTCCTCTCCCTCCTGCCTTCTTCTTTCCTCCCTCTTCCTTCTTTCTTTCTTTCTTTCTTTCTTTCTTTCTTTCTTTCTTTCTTTCTTTCTTTCTTTCTTTCTTTCTTTCTTCCTTCCTTCCTTCCTTCCTTCCTTCCTTCCTTCCTTCCTTCCCCCCTCCCTCCTGCCTTCTTCTTCTTCCTCCCTCCCTCTTCTTTCTTTCTTTCTTTTCTTTCTTTCTTTCTTTCCTTCCTTCCTTCCTTCCTTCCTTCCTTCCTTCCTTCCTTCCTTCCTTCCCCCCTCCCTCCTGCCTTCTTCTTCCTCCCTCCCTCCCTCTTCTTTCTTTCTTACTTTCTTTCTTTCTTCCTTCCTCCCTCTTTCTTTCTTTCTTTCTTTCTTTCTTTCTTTCTTTCTTTCTTTCTTCCTTCCTTCCTTCCTTCCTTCCTTCCTTCCTTCCTTCCTTCCTTCCTTCCTTCCTTCCCCCCTCCCTCCTGCCTTCTTCTTCTTCCTCCCTCCCTCTTCTTTCTTTCTTTCTTTTCTTTCTTTCTTTCTTTCTTTCTTTCTTTCTTTCTTTCTTTCTTCTTTCTTTCTTTCTTTCTTCCTTCTTTCCTTCCTTCCTTCCCCCCTCCCTCCTGCCTTCTTCTTCCTCCCTCCCTCCCTCTTCTTTCTTTCTTACTTTCTTTCTTTCTTTCTTCCTCCCTCCCTCCCTCCCTCTTCCTTCCTTCCTTCCTTCCTTCCTTCCTTCCTTCCTTCCTTCCTTCCTTCCTTTCCTTCCTTCCTTCCTTATCATAACATTGAAACAAGTTACAACATTGTTCAAATATAACTTGTTTACTTGCTACAAGGGAGGGGGGAGATCAGTTACTATGGCCAGAAAATCTTTAGCTGACTGCAGACAATCATAGTCCCTTGAAATGAAAGGTGGTTTTGCAGGCTGCTTGCAAATCTATCAATGGGCCCTGTGTAAGGTCCAGCCTCTCCTCCTCATTCAAGAAAGTTAAAAACTCTTGAAGCCTTAGCATTCCAAAAGGAACCTTTTATTGAACTGGAGTGATAGCAAGACGAAAGAAAAGCAGACTCTGAATTCCCTCAGGCAAGGTAGGATAAAGGAAGTAGGAACCCCGCCCTTCACTTCAGTGTGGATTGAGCCAATCCGCAGGTGTGAGGATACTTTCTCGGGGTCCATCCTCTGCCAGCTTTCACGCCATACAACCCGCATGGCCCCTCCCTCCCTTTACATTCCCCAAAGGGTGAGAAAAATCTCAGAGCGCCTAGGTGCCAGGATAAAGGTTATAAATCAGTAGGGTAGGGGCTGTGAAAGGTATAGGGAAGAAAGTACCGTATTTTTCAGACTATAAGATGCACCATGATTTTGAAGAGGTGAATTAAAAAAAAAGTTTTTGCGCTCTGCAGGCCTCCCAAACCCTCTGTAGGCCTCGTTTTTCGGAAAAAGGGGGGGCATGCAGAGCTTTGGGAGGCTTGTAGAGTGCTCCTGGAGGATTGGGGGGGGGGCATTTTTTGCTCGTTTTTGCCCTTCCAGCCCCCAGGAGCACTTTGCAAAACTCCCAAACCCTCTGCACGGCCATTTTTGCAAAGGGGGCAGAGTTTTGGTAGGCCAAAAATGCTGTATTCAGTATATAAGACGCACCTAGATTTTCACCTTCCTTTTGGGGAGGGGGGAGGGAAAAGGTGCGTCTTATACTCCAAAAAATACGGTAATAAACTACATAATATATCAGTGCCTCGTATCAGGTTTTTTTTTGCACAATCTTTAATTCTTAGGGTGACAGAAGAGGAAAATGGTTAACTATGGGACATGGGAGTAAATGTAGTTACATAAGTCTCGACTTATGACCACAATGGAGCCCAACAGTTCCTTCGTTAAGTGAGTTTTCCCCCATTTTAAACACCTTTGTTGCCACCGTTGTTAAGTGAACCCTTGCAGCTAATAAGTCAGTAACCCGTTCGTTAAGGGACTCTGGTTTCCCCCGTTGGCTTGCTGGTCAGAAGGTCGCCAAAGGGATCACATGACCTCAGGACACAGCGACCGTCATAAACACGAAGCGGTTGCCAAGCATCTGAATTTTGATCACACGGTCAGGGGGACGCTGGAGAGGTCGTAACTGTCAAAAATAGTCCCATTTGTAACTTTGAACGTTCACTAAATGAGCTGCCGTAAGTGGGGGGACTGCCTGTAATTCCTGCTAAGGCAGGGGTGTCCAAACTTGGGAACTTTAAGACTTGTGGACTTCAACTCCTAGAATTCCCCAGCCAGCATGGCTGGCTGGGGAATTCTGGGAGTTGAAGTCCACAAGTCTTAAAGTTCCCAAGTTTGGACACCGCTGTGTTAAGGGAATGGAAGCGGAAGGCAAAGGAGGCCGGCCTTTGTTGTGGCCCCGTCCTCGGCCTGTATTAACCTGCCTCTCAAAACCTCCCCTGCCTTCTCAGGTGTTCAAGTTCCTCTATGCTTGCCGGCTGGCTGAAGTGGGCCTCATTGCGCAAGCCTTCCACTACTGCGAAGTCATTTCCAAAGCCATCCTGACAAACCCCGGCTGCCATTCGCCGGTTCTTATCAGCCAGGTGATCCAGGTAAGCTAACTCCCCAGCGGGACGGATGACTCACTTGAACCTTCAGGGGTGGGTGGGGGAAGCCAGGGTGTTCTGACCCCCCTTCCTCCTTCGCCCACACAGAACACGCTCCGGAACAATACGAATTAACAGGGTTTATTTCACAGACAGACAAAAAGTCCCGTGGCAGTAAACCACCATGACAAGGCTCACAAACACAAGACACGAAAGCAGCTATCCAGCTTGCTACGTTTTCCAGACCAAAACTTCTTGCAGGAGTTCTTTGTTGACTGCTGCAAAGGGCGTATGCTCAGTCAATCCTTTTATAGCCTGAAGAGGAGTCTACTGATCAGCAGCTGAGAGCCCTTACCGCCGATAATTGCGCCCTCGCTCCTTGCGCCTATGGGCGCGGCGATAACGGGCGTCCAAGAACTCCCTGCTGATCTCTGATTCGCTGTCTCGTGACTCCTCCCCACTGCTCCAAGGCATGGCATCAGGAGCCCCCCTCCTCTGGCTCTCACCGCTGCTCCATGCCTCAGGCGCCTCCTGGTGGCCGACCAGACTCTCCGATCCCTGCTCAGAGTCGGAACCTTGTCCAGGGTCCTCCACATCCTCCTGAGCCGACTCATAGGGACCCTCGCTGTCGGAGTCTGGTGGCAGCTGCAACGGCTCCTGCTGGGCCACAACACAGGGACCCCTGTCCTTTTCCTAGGACTCTGGAGCTTTGCAGCTATTTCAGATCACAGCACCCATTTTTCCTGTGTACCATCCCTTTTCCCAACCTTCGCTAACTTCGAGCCCTCCAAATATGTAGAGTCACATTTCCTCGGACCCCAGACAATGACAGATTATCAGAGTTGGACGGGACCTTGTAGGTCATCTAGTCCAATCTCCCTACACCACCCACCGCCCAAGCAGGAGACCCCTCACCATTTCTGACAGAGGGCAGCCCAGTCTCTCCTTGAAAGCCTCCAGTGATGAAGCTCCCACAACTTCTGTTCCATGGGTGGATTGTTCTCACTGGCAGAAAATTCCTCCTTATTTCCTGGCTGAATCTCTCCTTGTTCAGTTTCCATCCATTGTTCCTTGTCTGGCCTTCGGGTGCTTTGGAAAATAGCTTGACCCCCTCCCTTCCTCTCTGGGGCAGCCCTTCCAATATTGGAAGCCTGCTATCATATCTCCCCTGGTCCTTCTCTTCCCAAGACCAGCCATGCCCGGTTCCTGCAACTGTTCATCGTATGTTTTAGCCTCCAGTCCCCTCGTCATCCTGGTTGCTCTTCTCTGTGCTCTTTCTAGAGTCTCAGCATCTTTTTTGTAGTGTGGTGACCAAAACTGGATGCAGAATTCTAGGTCTGGTCTTCCTAAGGCCTGATGTGCTTTTAATTCCTCATTCTTCATTTTACAGATTTCCTCTCAATTGCGGCTCTTTGACCCTCAGATAAAGGAGAAGCCTGAGCAGGAATTATTTATTGAGCCCAACTGGCTAATTCATCTCCGACACTTAGACGGGCAGATCAAGGTGAGTTTCACGTCCTTTGGGATGTTTGCAGCAGGTGGGCGCAGTTCGGTCCAGCTCCATTCGGGGCTAACTCGGAGGCGTAGAGATGCCGCTGTGGTTTCTTTGTAAACTTTTGGAGGGATGTCTCTTGAGAAAAAAAAGGTTTCCTCTGTAACTCTAAAATGTTGGCTGTGGTCAGATCAATAATCATAACAGAAGTTAGTTAATAATCACACAGTCCTGGAGATATTGACAGACAAGACAGTGGAACAGTGCGGCCGCCGGAGCCTTGGACCGGGTTGCGCCTTTGCGGCCTCTCCGATGGCAACGATCGACCCGGGCCCCCTGGTTTAACGGGGAGCTAAGGGCGATGAAACGCCACAGGAGACGCCTAGAGAACAAGTGGAGATCCTCCCGCTCCGAATCCGATCGAACACAGGTAAGAGCCTACTTAAGGACCTACCTTGTGGCAATAAGGGTGGCCAAACGTCAATATTGTGCCACCCTTATAGCATCCACAGAGAACCGCCCTGCCGCCCTGTTTCGGGTGACCCGCTCCCTGCTGTCGCAGGGACAGCGGGATCCCCCGTTGCAGGGCAGGGCAGAGGAGTTTGGGGAATACCTGCAGGATAAAATTGATCTGATCCGGAGGGGGTGGACCCACTCCAGTGCTCCAGGGGGGGCGTCCGAGGCTAGTCTTGAGAGACCACGCTGGGAGGAGTTTGACCCTGTTGTCACCGAAGATTTGGACAGGTTGCGCGGGCGACTGCGAGCCACCACATGTTTATTGGACCCGTGTCCCTCCTGATTGGTACTGGCTTCCTGGGAGGGTTCACGAGGCTGGCTACTGGGACTGGTGAACGCTTCGTTGGGTGAGGGCCTTTTACCAACCGCCTTGAAAGAGTGAGACCCCTGCTCAAGAAGCCTTCTCTGGACCCAATGGAGCTAGCAAATTATCGTCCTGTCTCCAACCTTCCTTTTTTAGCGAAGGTTGTTGAGAGTGTGGTGGCTCAGCAGTTCCCGCGTCACCTGGAGGAAGATGATTATCTAGACCCGCGCCAGTCCGGCTTCCGGCCCAGTCACAGCACGGAGACGGCCTTGGTCGCGTTGGTGGATGATCTCTGGAGGGCAAAGGATGGGGGTTGTTCCTCCATCCTTGTCCTATTAGACCTCTCGGCGGCTTTCGATACCATCGATCATGGTATCCTATTGCGCCGTCTGGAGGGGTTGGGGATCGGGGGCACCGTATTGCGGTGGTTCCGCTCCTACCTCTCTGGCCGGACGCAATGTGTGTTGACAGGGGAGCAGAGGTCGACCCCGAGGCCCCTTACTTGTGGGGTCCCACAGGGGTCGATCCTCTCGCCTCTCCTGTTCAACACATATATGAAACAGCTGGGCGAGATCATCCGTGGTTTCGGGGTGGGATATCATCTGTACGCTGATGATACTCAGCTGTATATTTCCACCCCAAACCACCCCAACGAGGCTGTTGAAGTGATGTCCCGTTGTCTGGAAGCCGTGCGGGTCTGGATGGGTGACAACAGGCTCAGGCTCAACCCCTCCAAGACAGAGTGGCTGTGGCTCCCGGCTCCCCGGTACAACCAGCACATTCCATTGCTGGCCATCGGGGATGAACAATTAGCCCCGGTGGAACGGGCACGCAATTTGGGCGTCCTCCTTGATGCCCGGCTGGCTATGGAAGATCATGTGGCAGCCGTGGCGAGGGGGACGTTCCACCAGGTTCGCCTGGTGCGCCAATTGCGACCCCTTTTGGACCGGGAGGCCTTGCGCACAGTCACTCACGCGCTGGTGACGTCTCGCCTGGACTACTGTAATGCTCTCTACATGGGGCTCCCCTTGAGGTGCACCCGGAGACTGCAGTTGGTCCAGAATGCAGCCGCGCGGGTAATTATGGGGAGATCGAGGTTCTCCCATATAACACCGCTCCTGCGCGAGCTGCACTGGCTTCCTGTGGCCTACCGGGTGCGCTTCAAGGTGTTAGTTACCATCTTCAAAGCGCTCCATGGCATAGGGCCTAGTTACCTGTGGGATCGTGTCCTGCCCCATACATCCCTGCGACCCATTCGCTCACACAGAGAGGGTCTCCTCCGGGTGCCGTCCTCTAGAGATTGTCAGAGGGCAGTGCCCAGGAGTAGGTCCTTCTCTGTGGTGGGCCCTACCCTTTGGAACGACCTCCCCCCAGACATTAGAACAACAATCGATCTCCGCTCCTTCCGCAGTAAACTGAAGACCCACCTGTTTCGGCTAGCCGGCCTGGCATAATTTGACAACTTTTCCACCCCAATTTTAGTTTTTAAACTATTAATGTTATTGGGGTTTTAACCTTTTTCAGTATTGTAATTATTTATTTATTTTTACCTCCTCTGTATGACACTGTGCTGACTGTTGCTTGTGTACGTCGCCCCGAGTCCCTGTGGGGAGAGGGGGCGACTAATAAGTTCAAATAAATAAATAAATAAATAAATAAATAAATAAATAACACCATTACCAGATAGTCCTCAACTTAACAATAGTTCATTTAGTGACAAATGCACACAAAAAAAGGACTTACAACCATTTCTCATAGTTACAACCTTTGCAGCATCCCCATGGTCATGTGGACAAAATTCAGATGCTTGGCGATCGGTTCATATTTATGACCGTCGCAGCGTCCCTGGGACACGTCGCGACCCACTGACAAGCAAAGTCCACGGGGAAGCCAGATTCGCTTAACAGCCGGGTTCCTAACTTATCAACTGCAGGGAGTCACTTAACCGTGGAGGCAAGAAAGGTCGTAAAATGGAGCAAAACTCACTTAAGTTGTCACCTAACAACAGAAATTCTGGGCTCAATTATGGTCGTAAGTTGAGAATTCCCTGGACTGATTTTCAAGGCTTCTAAGTGGGAGAGTTCAGGTGGAAGGCAAGACCAGCGAGGTCTCCACGGATGCTGATTGAATTTGGGATCATTCCGCGAGGTGATTGAACCATAAACACCTCCAGTGATGGAGCTCCCACAACTTCTGGTGGCAAGCTGTTCCACTGGTTAATTGTCCTCACTGTTGGGAAGTTTCTCCTTAGTTCCAGGTTGCTTCTCTCCTTGATTGGTTTCCACCCGTTGCTTCTTGTCCTATGCCCTCAGGTGCTTTGCAAAACAAGTTGACACCCCTCCCCTTCTTTGTGGCAGCCCCTGAAGTATCGGAATACTTACATCATGTCCCCTCCCCCTAATTCTTCTTTTCTCTAGACTAGCCAGACCCAAATCCTGCAGCCGCTCTTCCTATGTTTTAATCTCCAGACCTTCAGTCATCTTAGTTGCTCTTCTCTGGATTTTTTCCAAGACTTTTTCCAACTTTTTCAAGGAATAAAGAGCTTAGGCCAGCTAGACTGCCCCGCCCTCCAAGGTGGAAATCTTCTACAAATCCCCTACTTTAATTCCCAAAAGCCTTGCAATAATGTGTGTGTGTGTGTGTGTTTTGCCTGGGGCGGGGCAGTGGCGTCGAATGGCTGGTCTTAGCTGAAAGCGTCCATTGGCCTCCCATCTTGTTGCAGGAAGGCTCCTTCGGCTACAGCCTAGGGCGATTCACACCTCAGCAGTACTCCTCCAGCACGCCGAGCTCAGAGCACGACCAGCCCAGCCGGAACGAAAGCCTGGGAGGCGGCCTAGAAGTGAGCTCCAACAACCCGTTGTTGGCCTCCCTGCTGCCCAGCATGGTCCAGCCCGGGCAGAACGTCCACTTGATGCCTTCAGGTGGGTGCATGGCTTGCGGGAGGCTCCCCTCCGTGGCCTGAAAACGTGGAAAGCATGGGAACCAAATGCCAGGCAGCCATGTGGGAGGTAGGGGCTGCCCATGTGTTGGGAAGCATCCCACTTGCTCCTTTGATGGGAGCCGAGCAACCGGCTGTGTGAATGAAGGATGAGGCCAGCTGTGGACTCTGACCTGCAGCCCTTCCCTGGCTGCCTTCCTCTTCTGACCTTAATTGTGTGCGTTTTCCTGATACAGCAAAACGCGCACAATTAAGTCCGAAAACCCTCTTTTTATTTCAAAAAGTTGTGAATTATATTCATTCACAGCCCGTAATGAGTTCCAAATAGTAGTAAAGAGTTCTGCAGCAGTCTGCCAAAGTCCTTCGGGTTGATAAGGTCACACGGAGCAAAGAGTCTAAACGTATTTTCAGGAGGTTTACTGACCAGCATGAACCAAGTGGCTTCCTGCAAAGGCTCACATGACTTTGCTTCTCCTTTATGTCCTATGGGAGGGGCCAATCACCTCCAAGCCTTACTCCCGAGTCGTCCCTTCTGTTTTAACTGTTCTTGCCTTCTGGCAGCTCTGTGCATGCGCGCACTGGAAGCAGGGAGAGCCTGTTCCTCTCTGGAGGCAGCACATAACTCCCAGACGTCCCTAGCCCCCTCTCTGCCTCCGACACAGAGCCCTCATCAGAGCCTTCCCCAGATTCCAGGACTGGCCCATCTTCCTCCCCAACCTCCTCACTGTCCGAGTCTGCTGTGAGCTCTTCAGGCCGCTGGTGGACCACAACCCTTCCAGACTCCTCCTGCTCCAGTGCCAGACCATAAAGGAGCAGTCAGCCTCATTCTGGACTCTTGCTTATTATGGGATGCAAACTCTGTTCTCTTTCCATCCTTTCTCTAGCTCCTCCTACCATCCTGGATGGCTCAGCGCCTCTGACCCTCCCTTCCCAACCGGAGCCCGCCGCTGCTGTTCCTTTCCACTCCGGGGTGCCCACCTCGATGGGCCCGGGACCTGGCTCTCTGAACCCTTACGGAGCCGAGCTGAATCCCATGTACGGGGCCCCAGCGGCGCTGCCAGCAGGACTGCCTCCTCAGGGCCCCGAGCTGCAGCCACACGAGGGGAGCCAGCACGAAGCAGGTTCGCCTGGGCAGGGAATGGGTGGGGAAGAATCGGCCAGCAAACTCCCTTCTCTAGGGCGCCTGTGCGCAAGATTTCTAAGGAATTGCAATACGGAGAGGAGAGGGGAAGGGAAGGGACCCAGTCATGGCTTTTGCCATTTAAAAAGCACGTTTAGGTTCCCATCCTCCTTGGGGAATTCAGCAGGGAAGCCTCACCATATTTGTCCTTGCCTTTGTTGGCCCTTGGAGGCTCCCTCTCATTGTAGTCCCATCTCTGGTAGAGAATTAGAGGTATTAGCTGGGAGCAGCTCCTAGAGCAGGGGTGTCCAAACTTGGGAACTTTAAGACTTGTGGACTTCAACTCCTAGAATTCCCCAGCCAGCTCTGCTGGCTGGGGAATTCTGGGAGTTGAAGTCCACAAGTCTTAAAGTTCCCAAGTTTGGACACCCCTGTCCTAGATCAAGGGGGTCAAACAGAAGACCCACAGGCTGGATCCGGCCCATGGGGCCATCCTGGGAAATCACATTGCTTCGGCCCAGTCTACCCAATGGGAAGAGGAAACATATCCAGCAGTTTGGGAGGGTGTGTGTCAAGCTGGCCACGCCCACTCAGTCGGCCACACTCAGTGAGGGCATTAAGCTGGCCACGCCCACCCAATTGGCCACGCCCGCCTGGCCCCCAAGGTCAACCACAGCCCTAATGTATCCCTCAATGAAATTGAGTTTGACACCCCTGTCTTGGATGGACCTGCCCCCATGGTATCACCAAGCCTTGGATCTAGGACCCCACGTGGATTCATTCATCCATTCATTCATTCATTCATCCATCCATTCATCCATCCATCCATTCATTCATTCATTCATTCATTTCATTCATTCATTCATTCATTCACCCGTCTATCATAGCCACTCATCTCACAGGCAGGTGGCTCTTCTCCCCCTCATTTGGGAAGAACGAAGCTTACCTGCCCTTCCCTCTTTCTCTTTTCACATGGTCCCAGGGGTGGCTGAACCTCCCGTATGGAAGGCAATTCCAAAATCCGGAGAGGAAGACTTCTACGGGAAGATGGCGATCATGGTATTGGCCAGTTTCTTTCTCTCTCTTTATTAATGACCTTCATTGTGCGGCCACATTGCGCCCGAGGTCTTGTGGGAAGTTCCCAAGCCTGCCTTGTGCGCTCTGGCTTAATTTGGGCCCGTTCATTTCGGAATGGCCCAATTTGTGAATGACTTTTTCTCTGAGCACTTCAGAAGAAGAAGTCCACGGCCCCTTGGTCAGCCACATTTTGCCTGCCAAGCGGTGGCGATGGGGCCGATGGCCCTGGGCTCCCTCTGGGGCATGTGCACTACAGGCAGGGCCTCAGGCTGTGATGCTTCCTGCATCCCTTCCATTTGGAGGTCAGTGGCCAGGAGCAGAATAACCTGGTAAGTAAAGAAGATTCCGCATATGAGTTCCTGGTTGTCTTTTCCCTGCCCCCTCCCCTTTTCTTTGCAGCATGACAAATCCACTCCTGGGATATGAGCCGGTGGGATTTTTGCTGCCCACGGCTGTTCAGGTGTGGTCTTTGCTGCTTGTTCAGGTGTGCTAACTTTGTTTCCGTCCAGGGCCCAGGCCGACGATCCCGATCGACCTCCCAGTCCTCGGCCCACATGGTATGCCCCTGAAACTGATTTGCTGCCCCTCAAATCTTCCTCTCTCTCAAATCCATTCTCCTCTCTCTCTCTCTCCATTGCCACTTCTCAGTTCTCCATTGCTTGTGGGCACTTGTTTCCTCCTTCCTCCTGTTCCTTCTTGCAACTTTATTGAAGTCGTCTCTTCTTAAAACTTTCCCCAAAACTGAACTCGGTTGTTATGTCGCAACAGGCCTTGGGGCGGCGGTCTCGGACCACCTCGGAGTCCTCCGTGCATTCGATTGGCCGGGAGAGGGCAAAACTCAGCCTCCAAGCAGCCTTCCCCACCTCCACCCTCGATCCCCGAAAGGAAGAAAACCCCCAAAGAAGGCAAGAAGGAGCTCGCACCTCCAAAAGTGAGAGCCACAAGTGCTTAAAACGCTAAGCAGAAACACTCAGCTGCCTCCCACCGGAGGGAGAATTCGCGCTTCCTGGCTTGGCTCCGATGCCTTTGCCAACCTCGGCGAAACTTTCTGTCCCCCTCCCCCAAGTTTAGCACTTCCTCCTTCAAACTTATGTATTTATTTACTAGAAAATTTATATTGCCGCCTATTCGCACATGGGGACTCAAGGTGGCTTACAGGGCTATAAAAACATCATATATTAAAAAAGTAAAAGAAAATAATCAAATAATAAATTAATACAATAATACAATAGCCCAGCCCAGCCCTCACCCTGATGACAACACCTAACATGAGCCATTGAATGGGCTCCATCCTGCTCTGGGTTCCCCAGGCCTGCTTGCAGAACCAGGTTTTCAATGCCTTCCGGAAAAGTGCTAGAGGGGGGGGGGGCATTCTAATCTCGGGGGGAGGAGGGGGGGATGATGTTCCAGAGAGAGAGAGAGAGAGGGAGCCACCACGGAGAAGGCCCTTCTTCTGGGTGCCACCAGGCATATCTCCCACAATTTTCCCCGCTCTGGTCGGTCAGGTAAATGTGACCCTCAGATAATCTGGTCCCAAGGCATGAAGGGCTTTAAAGGTGACAATCGGCACCTTGAATTGCACCCGGAAGCAAACTGGCAACCGATGCAGCTCCTGTACACCGAGGTCTGCACAAAACCGCTGCATTTTGCCCCAAACTTCAAGTCATAAATCGCTCTGGAATCTTCCGGGGTTGGGGGACGGGAGAGACATTTTAATACATTGTATTAAAAGGAAGTATAATTGCATTTTTCCCCTCCTCAGAGCGGTGGCAACTGGCTTAGTTGGCTAATGGGGAAAAGCAAAAATGAAGCTCACCTTCCTGATGATAAGAACAAGTCGGTAAGGAAACCGTCCACCCTCCACTGGCATCCTTGGGCCTTATTTTCTTCCTTTTGATACTCCGTTCCCAACCGTAGCATTTGGCCTTGGGACCTTTAATGGCAAACACAATTTTACTTTTTACACTTTTTAAAATTTCAAATGGCACCAATTCCAGTCTCAGGGGGAAAAAAATGTTCAGGATTGGCAAAGAAAGTTAGAAAAACGCTTCTACAGAGAGGCAAATGTAGACATTGGCACTGGGGTTTCTATCAGAGAGACAAACATGATGCAAAACTATCCTTGAGAAGAACTAGTTCATTTATTTATTAAATTTGTATGCAGCCCAATCTCGTGGTCAAGGAACCCTTGGTGGCTTCTGATACCAGAACTAACAAAAATAAAACGATTACGGGATTAAAACATAGGGCATTAAAAGGTAAAACATTAAAATTAATATTAAAGTGGATAAAAAGAACCCACGAGTGAAATAAAACCTATTAGGAACCATTTGTGCAGGCAGTTTATACAGAATGTAGCAAAATTTTGTATCTTTAGAGAAATATTTTCTTCTTAATTATTTAACAGGTAAAAGAAATCATAGTGTCTTGGAAATTTAAATAAAAGAGGGATAATAAACTCTGTGCTGAATGTCCCTATAGACCTGGCAATACCAGGACCAGTTCACAGCATTGGGTTCATAGGGGCTTCCCTATATTTCCCTCCCAGGACAACTGGGGAGAGCATTAAATAGAGCTAAAGATAAGGCTCTCCTTATTTGGGAACTGTGATATGATATAAATGTGAGTGTCAGGATTCCAAATAGCTCCCAAAATTAAATCAGAGTCCGAGGCAAAATATTGCTCAAAGTTCCAATTGATGAAGAGAGCCACGTTGGCACATCTGGGAGAACCTGAATCTGAAAGCTTCCTGGTTTTCCCCATCCAGTTGAAAGTTCAAGGTCTTGCCCCCCCATACCCACAAGCCCATCCCACGGTCCAATCTCCCACTGCCACGCTGGCAGTTCCACCCGTCCAATTCCAGTCAGGTGCAGAGGTGCAGAGACAAAGGATGACCTTGGCTTTCTGGAAAGAATTTTGTTATGACTACACAGCATCTAACTCCTTACAATCCCCCCTCCCATTTTCCCACCATAGAAAAGGCATAGCAGAATAGTAGAAAGTGTGGCAGGCCAAAGATCCACAAGAAAAGATGGCCGCAGGCCTGACAGGCTGGTTTAGGCACTAACAGGTAGCTATTTGCGATTTAGTTTATACAAGAAAGCAGCCATTTCAGTTCTGTCTTCTATATCTAGTATAGTAATGTATATGCCGTAGTATTGATCTGGCTTGATCTGACCCCGAAGTTAAGGTAGCATCACTGGAGAAACCATAGAGGCTTATTTTCCTCAGGATATCTGCTCCCCAGGGAGTTGTCTGAGTGAAATCAGGCTTAATAGCAGTGACTGTGAGAGGAATCTTTGAGTTGAGTGGACAACCAGTTAAATATGAGTTAGCAGTGTGCGGCGGCAGCCAAAAAAGCCAATGCAATCCTATGCTGCATTAATATAGGGATGCAATCAAGATCAAGGTACTAATACCACTCTGTAAAGCCTTAGTAAGGCCACACCTAGGACACTGCATCCAGTTTTGGTCACCACGCTATAAAAAAGATGTTGAGACTCTAGAAAGAGTGCAGAGAAGAGCAACCAGGGTGATGAGGGGAGGGGAGGCTAAAACATACAATGAACGGTTGCAGGAACTGGGCACGGCTGGTCTAGTGAAGAGAAGGACCAGGAGAGACAGGAGAGCATCTTCCAATATTTGAGGGGCTGCCACAAAGAGGAATTGGGGGTCAAGCCGTTTTCCAAAGCACCCGAAGGCCAGGCAAGGAATAATGGATGGAAACTGACCAAGGAGAGATTCAGCCTGGAAATGAGGAGGAATTTTCTGACAGTGAGGACAATCAACCAGTGGAACAGAAGTTGCCTCCAGAGGTTGCGGGACCTTCATCACTAGATGAAGGTTTCAGTGGACTGCCATTTATCAGAAATGGGGTAGGGTCTCCTGCTTGGGCAGGGGGTTGGACTAGACGACCTACAAGGTCCCTTCCAACTCTGTTCATCTGTATCTGTTTCCCAATATTAGTTGGTTGACCAATATTTGGTGGGTCTCTTATGATTTCTAGGAAAAAGGTTATGAGACTAATAAAGCAATAGATGAAAGGACTCAAATCAGTACAGCAATAATCTTCAGTGTTCACTATAAAGCATAAAATATTCCATGTTGTCGGCAGAGAGGATAGACACACAAACAAGGGAAATTAGAAAACGTGTCCCTAGAACGTTTTTCATAATATATTTACTTCTGCTTGGCAAGGTGTTTGGGTTTTTTTTGAGGGGGGGATTCTGTTATCTAACGTAGACGGTTTCCCTTTGTATTTGATTATTCTAACAATCTTAAATGTGTTTGAATAGAAAGCACAGGTGCAGGTTTAGCCAGCTGAATCTCTGCTCCTCTCGTAAAGCTTCTTTTATCTACCTGCAGATTGTTTGGGATGAAAAAAAACAGCGATGGATCAACCTGGATGAACCGGAAGAAGAAGTAAGTGCGGTGGCCAGTTCAGGAATGGATATCAACATATCAAAGGGGAATTGAGAGGGCATCACCCACAAGCACAACGCACGTCGTACTCCAAGCCCCTTGCTCTACACACACACACCATCCTCATCCTCATCATCAAGGGATGGAAAAGCAGCTGCATTCTTCTCCTTTCTTTGCCATTCTAGCCTGCTTGGTTTTTCCCCTCCCTTCGTTTCCCGCGCGTGAGGGGCTCTTGCAAAAGCCGTCTCGTGGTTTCCTGCAGTCCCAACACCAAACGTAACAGACAGCTATTGTTGAACTGACAGTGAGAACAATTAACCAGTGGAACAGCTTGCCTCCAGAAGTTGTGAATGCTCCAACTCTGGAGGTTTTTAAGATGAGATTGGATAACCATTTGTCTGAAGTGGTGTAGGGTTTCCTGCCAAGCAGGGGGTTGGACTAGAAGACCTCTAAGGTCCCTTCCAACTCTGTTACTCTATTTCTATTAACTGTGTTAGCAAAGGGAAAGCTGTCAGATTTGCATTTCACTGACTTTTTTTTCCTCCCCCCCTCTCCCTCTCTCTTTAGAACAAGCCCCCTCCCCCTCCCCCCACAGTGATTCCTCAGGCTGCCCCCTCTGGATTAGCAGGAGCTCCCAATGCTTCCGTCAACATGTTCTCGAGGAGAGCAGGTACCTGATACAGTTGGAAAACCTACCCTGGACCTGAGAGGTGGGGGAAGGCAGGGGGTCCATTATCTGTTCTCTCCCTTCCTTGGCTGGCTTGTTCAGATGGCAAGCAGCGAGGGAAGATAGTGTTGGTTGGAGAGCATCTGAAGAGGTTTCAGGAGTAGAGGTGCATTAGGTCAGTCCGCAGAGGCCTTAAATCTGGCCCCTCAGAGCCAGTCTGGAAATAGCAAAGGACTGGCCTGCGTTACCTCTGTTAGTGAAAAACAGGGCACGCTCCCCCTCCCACACGCATGGCTCCCCCATGCCCCATTTTTGCTGGCAGAGGGCTATCAAAGCAAATTAAAAAACAAAGCAAAAGGATAAATGTTTCCCCTTTTGCATGTGAGCATGTAAGAAGAGACAGGGAAGGAGAAAGAGGAAAGACAAAGAAAAAGAAGGAAAAATGGGAAGAGAGCAAGGAAGGAGAAATAAGGAAAGAGGGGAAGGAAGAAGGAATTAGAAGGAAGGGAAGGAAGGGCAAATAGCACTTAGACTTATACACCGCTTCACAGTACTTTACAGCCCTCGCTTGTAAACCGCTTAGGTTTACAGAGTCAGCCTCTTCCCCCCAACAATCTGGGTCCTCATTTTACCCACCTGGGAAGGACGGAAGGCTGAGTCAACCTTGAGCCTGGTGAGATTCGAACTGCCCAATTGCAGGCAGCAGAAGGAGCCTGCAGTACCCCACTCTAACCACTGTGCCACCGTAATCTTTGATAGGCAGAAGCCATTTTCCTGGCTTCTCGGCCTGAGAGCCTTGGCCACCCTGTCTGGCACAGCAGCCGTCCACGGGCGGTCATGAAACTGGTCCCTTGTTCCCTGCCGTGCTTCCTCCCCCTCTTCCTCGGTCTCTGGAGTGAGCTTTTCCCCCCCTCTGCTTGTCCCTTCGCAGCAGGAAGTAAAGTTCGCTACGTGGACATTCTGAACCCAGGCAAAGCCAAGGCCCCCGCTCCTGCTCCAGCTCCAGCTGACCTGTTTGCTCCCTTGGCCCCAATGCCCATCCCTGCCAACATGTTTGTGCCCAACTCAGGTGAGTCAAGAGCCGCACTCCGGAGCCCCCACCCCCCCACCCACTCACCCGCCTCCCTTCCCGGTGGCTTTTTCTTCTGCTTCCCTTTCCAAAGAATAGGGGAGGGGGGGAAAAGCTGTTGTCTGAATTTAGTTGAACAGCTTTTGCTAAGGAAAATGTAAGTTTGGGATTTGAGTGAATGAATGGGTGGAAGTATTAGATCAGGGGTGTCCAAACTTGGCAACTTTAAGACTTGTGGACTTCAACTCCCAGAATCCCCAGCTCTGCTGAAGTTGAAGCACAAGTTGTTGCCAAGTTTGGACACCCCTGTATTAGATAGACCTCCTCTTGTTGAAGAGCTTAGATTGTAAATATTCTCTTTAGATCAGGGGTGTCAAGCTGGATTTCTTTGAGGGCCGGATCAGCATTATAGTCTCGGGCTTGGAGGGCATCTCATGCCACATTTATTGCTGTGGGGAAACGGGATCATATGGAGTGGGGTACATGCAGTCAAAATAACATTCCTTTCTCAGAGAGTCAAGGACGTCTTGCCCTGCACCTTGAGAGGCATGATTGGGAGGCATCTCCAGTTGGGAGGGTGCCTGATTGGACCATGGGATGGACACATCGGGGTGCTGGGCAGGGACTGGAACTTTCTTTCAGGTGGGGAAAACCTGGAAACTTTCAGATTGGGGTTTTCCCAGATGTGCCAAAATGGCACCTTTAATAAAGTGGAACTTTGAGGAAACTCAAGCCTCGGAGTCTCCTTTCGTTGGGGGCGTTTCTTGGACATTACCCTGACATATTTCCAGGCTGGCCCCAGGGGCCACATTTAAACACCCTGCAGGCCGGATCCTGCCTGCCTTGAGTTTGACACCCCTAGGTTAGACGTTTGTGAAAATACTCTTCTTGAATTCTTAACTTTCTGAGCAGTTGGTGTTACGCTTAAACGACACGTCCTCTTTTTTGTGTGTGTGAAACACTGCTTTAAAAACCGATCTGATTCCACAACTTTGGAGTGTAATTCAGAATAACTCGGAAGCCTTTACCTTGAGGACAAGTTTGCCAGAGACCCACCACGGAAGAGAATGCCCATTTCAAGCGGGGCCTTTTTTTTCCATGGGAAACCCTGTGCAAGACACCCGTGATGGAGGGAAGGGACGGAAAGCTTGTTCTTTAAAACAACAACAACAACAACCACAACCCTGTGACCTCTTCCTACAGTTCCTGAAGAGCAGACACCGCTGGAGGGTGGAGTGGCTGAAGACCAGGTGACCCCAGGCAACGACCCCAACCCCGAGTCAACGGGAGAAGTTCCAGTAAGTTGGAGTGGCCAATGTTGTTTCCTTTTACAGATGTGGAGCCTTTGGCCCCAGAACCCACTGAATGCAGCAGCTGGGCTTCTCGGGCGCCGCTCAGACGCCTCCCTGGCTATTTCTGTAGCATCAGTTCTATAACTATTTGGTCTTATGGAAATATATTAAGGTGTCAAAGCAAAAAGTTAAGGCTGAGTGTGCGTATCTTGTGCTCTTCTAGGAAGAGATGGAAGTCTTTTCTCTTTCCCCTTGCATTTCACACACCCCCTTTTCCCGTTCCCTTTCCTGCCCTTCATTTCCTATTTTATTTTATTATTATTCTTTCTTTCCTTCCTTCTTTCTTTTCTTTTCTTTCTTTCTTTCCTTTCTTTCTTTCCTTTCTTTCTTTCATCCTTCCTTTCTTTCCTTCTTTCTTTCTTTCCTTCCTTCCTTCCTTCTTTCCTTCCTTCCTTCTTTCTTTCCTTTCTTTCTTCTTTCTTTCTTTCTTTTCTTTCTTTCTTTCTTTCCTTTCTTTCTTTCTTTTCTTTCTCTCTGCTTTCTTTCTTTTCTTTCTTTCTTTCTTTCTTTCTTTCTTTCTTTCTTTCTTTTCTTTCTTTCCTTCCTTTCTTTCCTTTCTTCTTTCCTTCCTTCCTTCCTTCTTTCCTTCCTTCTTTCTTTCCTTTCTTTCCTTTCTTTCTTTCCTTCCTTTCTTTCTTTTCTTTCTTTCCTTCCTTTCTTTTCTTTCTTTCTTTCTTTTCTTTCTTTCTTTTCTTTCTTTCTTTCTTTCTTTCTTTATTTCCTTTCTTTCCTTCCTTCCTTCTTTCCTTCCTTCCTTCTTTCCTTCCTTCCTTTCCTTTCTTTCTTTCGTTCCTTTCTTTTCTTTCTTTCTTTCTTTCTTTCTTTCTTTCTTTCTTTCTTTCTTTCTTTCTTTCTTTCTTTCTTTCTTTCTTTCTTTCTTTCTTTCTTTCTTTCTTTCTGCTATTTTATGTTTTATATAATAAAATAAGAAAAATGGTTTTTTTAATTAAAAAAGCCTTCCTGGCTGGGAATTTGGATGTTGGGTGCCAGTGAAAGACTGTGGGCTGGGCAGGGGTTGTGCCTGGGTGAGGGAAGAGAGAACAGCAAAACTGGGTGAAAGGTATGTGAATAAGAAGAAACATATACTGTAGTCCTCGGCTTACGACCACCAGGGAGCAGAATTTCTGTTTTAAGTCATGGAAGTCATAAACTGAGCCGTCATGGAAGTGAAACTGATTTGTGGCCATTTTCATCCACCGTTATTAAACGGATCCAGCTTTCCCAGTTGATGTTTTTGTCAGAATGCCTGAATTGCAATGGTGGGGCAGGTGTGGGGGTGGGGGGGGATATGGCAGGTGTAAGTGCAACGGCAGCTGGCTTATCCCTTTTTCCGAGGCGTCGTAATATTTGCACCGTAGTTAAATAGTCATAAATCAAGGCCTAGCTGGCGTTAATTATTGCATTGATTCTTCTCTGACCTCTCCTCGTGATGGAGAGCTTTAACAATAACACGAGGACTTTCGGGTTTCATAAAATGTTCATGCCAATGTTTAGCCGTGGATAATTTCAATTGGATTCTCTTGGTGGTCTGACCTGGGCTTCCCAAAAGCACAAAGCCGACTCCTCCTCCCGATAAAACCCCTTTTATTTAGAGAGAATTCCTCTCTCAGCCAGCAGTTTTCATGGGAGATTTCACAACCGCAGACCTTTCTCAGGCTTGGAGACCTGCCAAGCCAATGTCTTCCAAACTCCACGCTGTAGCAGCAATTACTTTGCAAAAAGTCAGGAACGGATCTTCACCCGAATGAATGGAACTCATTGTCTCCTGCAAACTCCCCTCCCCTTTTCGCTCCTCTTTTAATCCCTCTGGGAGGGGCCATTCACTGTCCACTTGTGCCTTTACTCCCGAGTCGGCCCTTGCTCCTTAGCTGTTCCCTTCATCTAGCAACTCTCTGGGAACAGGCTCCAGCTGTTCTTCTGCCTCACTGATCTCCGACTCTGAAGGCAGCTGATAACTGTCGGATGGCCCTGTCCCCCTCTCTGCCTCCGAACACAGAGTCCCCACCAGAGCCTTCCCCAGACTCCAGGACTGGCCCAGGTTCCTCCCCAACCTCCTCGCTGTCTGAGCCTGCCACCAGATCCGCTGGCGGTCCACAACATTTGGGTCCATGGTTCACATCTTCCTTCCTTTTGTCTTTCAGTACTTAAATCCTGCTGCATTTCCACCTGGGCCCGAACTTCCTGCGTCGAATCCGGGGGATGCCCAGACTGGAGAGGTAGGCGCCCTTTGCCGGGTTAGCTATTCTGAGCCTTTGAGGCACCTGCGAGGTGCTTCAAGGCCCACCTTTGCCACAGGAAATGGCAGGTGACAAGCTCAGGTGCTTGAAGGGCCATTGGAAAACAGGAAGAGTGGGGACGGGAAGGAGGCAAACGTAGAGCGAGGTTTGGCCTGGCAACCTGCACCTGGGAACGGAAGATGCAGTCGCCGCTTCTGAAGAGGCCCCTCCGTTCTGAGGAGCCTCCCTTCCTCCGTGATCGGACGTGGTTTGTGCACGGGTTTGACTTTTGTGAAGCGCCACGAAAATGCCAGGCCCTTAAAATCCAACCCCAGGCCTTGAGTTGCATCCGAGATGTTGCCTTTTTCAAAAACCAACCAACCAACCAACCCCAAAGCTAACTTGCATTTAGCAGTACGTGTAATTTAACCTTCGGCCCTGGGACCCCTCGAACAAAAAGTTTAGCGGAGAGTTGCAGGCAGCGGCTGGCATGGAGACTTTTTGATTCCCCTTTTTTTTGTGCGTGTGTTGTGTGTCTTTGCTGTTTTGTAGCTTTCGCGCTCTAGTTCAATGAGTTCACTATCCCGTGAAGTCAGCCAGCATTTAAATCAGGTACCTTGGCTGGCCCTCCTCCTCCTCCTCCTCTCCTCTTTCCCTGCTCCTTTTCCCTCCTTCCCCCCATCGTACTTTGTCCCCGTTCTGCCATCTCAGCACTTGCATTTCCATCCAACTAACACCGTAAGATCGAAGCCTTCTGGCTCCCCAAGAAAGAGCCAGCTCTCCTCTTCTGGGCCAGCTCTCCTCTGCCGGGGAAACAGGATGGCTTTTCCATAATGCAGGGGTCATAGTCCAAGCCCCCCCCTCAAAAAAGGACCAGTTGGGGTTTTGTCTAGCCAGCCTGGAATGGGATAGCCAGTGAAAAACAATAGAAAGGGCAAAGTGTGCTGAATCAGGATATGTCGTGGTCTGATCACATCCTCACAGTTGGATGGGTGAACTTATCAATAAATCAAAGCTGCACCCGTGGGAATCAACACTTTTCAGGACCGAGAGCAGAGGTTGTAATGCAACATCTGGAATCAATAGCACTTCCATACATACAACTCAATATATGCACTAGGCCAGGGGTGTTCAAACTTGGGAACTTTAAGACTTGTGGACTTCAACTCCCAGAATCCCCCAGCATATAGACACACCTTTTGGCCTGGAGGTGGCGCTCTCGCCTCACAATCAGGAGGCTGTCAGTTCGGTCCTAGGTAGAGGCTGATATTTGTCTCTGGGCATAATGAGGATATATCAGCTGCAAAAACTCCACATTGGCGACAGGAATGGCATCTGGCCAGTAAACGCTCTGCTCCATTCAGTTCCCCACACTCCACCCCATAAGGGATTATGGGGCGAGCACCTCTCATGTCCACCCTGAGTTACATTCATTCTTTATCGCTGCTATTGTGATGCAATGGATACAGGCTTAGGATTTCTGGAGAGAAATCGAAGGGAGTGTTTTGGAAGTTTGAATCCTTCTGTACAATTTTTTTTCACAAGAAAAAGCCAATTCTGTCAGCAGGGAGATTGGGGAAGACGGTCCAAAAGGACTTCAGGGGCCACTTGTGCCTTACAGATCACTCACTCGATATCATATATCATATTATATGATGCCATATGATATGACAGGATAACTACTCCCAGTACTTGAATGGATGTCACAGAGAAGAGGAAATTGACTCATTCCCCAAAGTACTAGAGGGCAAGAAGCAACGGGTGGAAGCTCATTAAAGAGAGAGCTAACCTAGAAGTAAATTACCTGTCAGTGAGAATGATAATAAGCCAGTGGAACAGTGGAAGTTGTGGGTACTTCGTTGCTGGAGGTTTTCAAGAACAGACTGGACAATCATTTGCCTGGGATGGCATAAGCTCTCCTCTCCTTTCAGCCCAATTCTATCCCAATTGCTCTATTGTCTGAACAAGTAAAATCACCAGAAGAGAAAGCAGCAAACGACGTGTCTTAACAAGCATAAAAGACTCAAGAGCAGAGCCTTCATTTTTGCTGGAAAATTTGCCGAGTGAAAATTTTCTGCTTCCTTTTGAAATCCAACACGTTAAAAAAAAACGTTTTGCTGAACGTGAAAAACGCCTTTCCCATGCTTTGCCACATTCCTCTCCCTGACCGAGACTCACGTGCAGACAGAGTTGGTTGGGGGACACCCTTGTTGCTGTGAGAACACGATCAACATTTTGCAACTGCTGACTGGCATTCCAGAGAGAGGTCAGTCAAAATGGCCTGGTGCTCAGCTGGATTTGTGAGAGTTATGAATCTAAAGGCTTACACTTAGGCAAAAATACCCTCCAAAAGGATACCTATAGACTGGGTGAAATCAGGCTTAAGAGCAGGAACTTTGAGAGGGATCTTGGAGTCTTAGTGGACAACCAGTTAAATAGGAGCCAGCTGTGTGCAGAGGCAGCCCATAAAACCAATGCAATCCTAAATTGCATTAACAGGGATGCAATCAAGATCAAGTGAGGTACTAATACCTCTCTATAAAGCTTTAGTAAGGCCACATCTGAAATACTGCATCCAGTTTTGGTCACCACACTATAAAAAAGATGTTGAGACTCTAGAAAAAGTGCAGAGAAGAGCAACCAAGATAATTAGGGGACCAGAGGCTAAAACATACAATGGATGGTTGCAGGAACTGGGCATGTCTAGTGTAGTGAAGAGAAGGACCAGGGGAGACATGATAGCAGTCTTCCAGTATTTGAGGGGCTGCCCCAGAGTGGAGGGGGTCAAACTGTTTTCCAAGACACCCGAAGGCATTAAGGGATAATGGATGAAAACCGATCAAGGAGAGATTCAACCTGGAAACAAGGAGAAATTTTCTGATGCTGAGGACAATTAACCAGTGGAACAGCTTGCCTCTAGAGGTTGTGGCAGCTTCATCCCTGAAGGCTTTCAGGATCCCTGGACTGCCATCTGTCAGAAATAGTGTAGGGCAGTGATGGCGAACCTATGGCACGCGTGCCACAGGTGGCACGCGGAGCCATTTGTTAGGGCACACGAGGCGCTGACAAATGTCACTTCTGGTTTGCTCAGAGGGTCATTTTAAGCATTCCGAAGGCTTCAGGGAACCTCCGGGGGGGCAGGGGAGGCTCTTTTCGCCCTCCCCAGGCTCCTATAAAGCCTCTGGAACCTGGGGAGGGCGAAAAAAGCATGTAAAAATGGGAGGGTTGCGCATTGCATTATGGGTGCGGCATGCCAGCACACGCCCCCCCTGCGCTCCCCCCACTTGTGGCACGCGAGCCAAAAATGGTTCGCCATCGCTGGTGTAGGGTCTCCTACTTGGGCAGGGGGTTGGACTAGATGACCTACGAGGTCCCTTCCAACTCTGTTAATCTGAATCTGAAGCCCTCTGGCAGAAACCTCAAAGCAGGCCCCTTTCTAGAGCCTTGGACATCTTAGGCTCTCTCAGCCTTGGAGGAATGTAAGACACACGGGGAGAATTGGTCTCCGTGTCTTAAGGTCACCAAGGCTGAGAAACCCTTCCCGCCAGCTCCTGTCAGAAGGAACCAAGCACTTTATACACATCCATCTTTGGGGCTCCCTTGGAAGCAACGGGGGAGGGGGGGATGCACCTCTACAGGGACCCCCAGGCAGGCTCATGGCTTGCTCCCCAACCAGTTGGGCATCCTTCGCGCACTTGGCACGGCTAACCTTTCCGCTGCTCTTCTTGCATGCTTCGAGGGCCTCTCCCGCCCTTCCCCAAGTGAGCCTTTGCGGGCTCGTGCATGTGCCTTTGTCCTGTGACAGCCTGCGCACACCGTTGCTCCTGCCGGTAACACGGAAGCTTCCCTGCGAGTTGTGGGCAGGTGGGTTCTCCTTCCTGTTTTGGCATTTGTGTGTAATACTCTTGCTGCAGTGTTGCGGAATCCCTGCTTGGCCAAGCCCGCCGGGCACACTTGTCTAACTTTCCCTGGCATCTCAGTGATGGCAAACCTGTCTCCTTGCTTTGTGCAGGCAGCTCCCGGAGATCCCCCGACTGGTGCTGTCCAGTTCTACAATCCGTCTCAGTTTGCACAGGTACAACCTTCCTCCTCCTCTACGCAGGTCCTTCCCTCCGATGCGAGTACCGCCAAAGTAGCCTTGTATGGGGCCCCTCCATACACCCCACTCCCTGGAACGCTTGATGTAACGAGCAAAGATTTGCTCCAGCTTGTGTTCAATCCTTCAGGGTGGGAAAAGTTTGCTTCAACCATGGATTGGCTAGGAATATTCTTTTGAGCTTTGGGGATTGGAGTTCGGTTGGGAACAGAATTGAGAGTTAATGCCTTCAACCTCTTGCTTTGCGTTAAACACAACCCAAGAGGAGGATTTCAAACTCAACAAGAAGTTTGTGTCTGCAGGGTTTTTTTGGTCTCCAGCCGTGAGGTTCCCCGATTGATTGGAAACTGCCTTTTGTCTTTTCAGCCTCCTGCAGCTCCGGCTAACTCCCGACTCGGTAGATTTGGGCAGAGAAAATACCCCACTTTAAAATAGCACCCCTTCGGTCTCTCCGCTGCAGAAGAGTCTCCCGAGATGTCCCGGGGGGGCCAGTGCCGTTTCTCAAATTGAGAATCCATCTGGGTGGCTCCCCCACAGAGGCCGCGACCGACGTCCATTACCAAACGCCCTCCTCGTATCCCAAAGGCGTGGCTGAGATGGCCAAGCGTCCACGGGAGGGAGGACTGGAGAAAGCGACCCACAGGAACGCAGCTGGGGCTGCCTCAACCCGAAGACACCCCCACCCACCCCTTTTCCTCCTTGGCTTTGCTAAAATCCAGCTGCCTCCGTCTACGACAAGACTTTTCCCGTGTCACCTTTTAACATGACAGTTTGTGGCCTTAGAGGGATCGGGGCATTGCTTTTATGCATATAAACCACTACAACTTGGGGTTTATGACTCATGTGGCACATTAATGGAAATGGTGGGGATTTTCTTTTCCTATCCACTTTCCCTTCGCTCCCAACCTTCGGGGGAGGGAAAATGTAGCTGATCCAAATAAACAGAGAAATGTATAATGAATAGGGGGAAAGAAAAAAAAAAGAAACTGTGACTTGTAATCTTAAGATTTCCTTGGAAGTGGATTTTCTTTAGCGTACATGTAGTTTGCGTCTTAGGCTCCTTGTAAAACGAACTGCAGAGTCCAGAGCGGAAGCATTTCGCATTGTTCCTCCTGATAATTCCTCCTGAAAGTGCAATATGGCTTCTTTCTGGAACTCGGATCCCTCCAGGAACTCCGTAACAGCTCAAAAAGGGCTTCGCGTTTTATTTTTTTAAACTTGTGGAAGTTTTCCCTTCCTCCATCTCAAGACTTTTCCCCCATGTCCCAGTGGCCCAGCTCATAATTTACCTGGCCGTCTCTTTTTTAAAAAACCTATTCAGTTAGCAAGCCCATCTAACAAGAGACGTGAACTAGGTCTCGGGCGGAGTTGCAGGAACTCTTCAAAGCTGTTGTAGGTTGCGCTAACCCCCACGTAAGTCTGATCAGAGACAAGAGGGAACTTATTGGTGGTGCAGTAAAAACCAGAAGACCAGCGCTCAGTCCAGAAATACAGAGGTATTTTTTACCGTTGATGCGCGACTCTGTGGCTTAATTCTACATATCTGGGTTCTGGAGAGTCTTAAAACACATTTCCAAGGATTTTTGTGGGCTAAGAGTTGTAAAAAAAAAAAAAGGCAGAACCTGTCCCAGCCTCTTCTAGTCATCTTGAATTTGTTCCAGATGTTTTTTTGTCCCTTTAAACCTCTGCCTCTCTTGAATTTCTTTGTGTCGATGACCACTGAGCATTTTTCCAGATTTCCTCCACCCGGAAGAGCCAACTCTCTGTCCTAAATGTTACAAACGACACTGTACATTCTTAAAATAAAATATTTTGCGCATCTGGAGCACTTTTCACACTTTAACTTGGCCTACGGTTTATTGGGGTTGCCAGCTTTACGCAGAAGCAGCCGTTCTAAGAGCTGTTGCAAGTTTCTGGCACTGCAAACCATCCACCTTCCCTTCTGTTTGTTTCCCTTTCTTAGGGAGTGGAGTTTGCCAAATTCCTGCGCCCGTTGGGAGAATCGAAGCTGAATGGATGGTCCCAAAACAGCAAAACTGTATATAACATTATGTTCCATCAAGTCCTCATCTGCTCAGAGTGACCACCTAGATTTTATCCGAGAGGGCTCTGTCCCCCACCTGGTCCTTCCAAGCACGCCCCCATCTCCCCCTACCTGAGTCCATCCCTTTTGCAGCTCTTTCCTTCCAGCTTCTCCAGAGCTGGGTTTTCATAGCGTGTTTTTTTCCGAGTAGATTTGAGTTAGGTCAGCCTCTGGGTTCAGGGTTGATCTATCTGCCTTGGCCCATTCTTCTCAAATCCCAGAGTTCGAAAGCATCAAGTGTTTCTGGACAGTTATCTGAAATAGTATAAGTTCTCCTGCTTGAGCAGGGGGCTGGACTAGAAGACCTCCAAGGCCCCTTCCAACTCATTCGTTCTATTCTGAGTGCTCTTCCTCTGCTCCTTCCTTGCAAATACAAAGTCACGGTGTATAAAAGCAGCAGGTGGTCCATAAGCAAAGCCCTGCATGTGGTGAGGATGATGAAGAAATGCCCTCATTTAGTGACCATTTAAAGTTACAACAGCACCGGAAAAAAGTGACTTACGACCATTTTTCACAGTTGCGACCTTTGTAGTATCCTCGTGATCAAAATTCAGAGGCTTGGCAACTGGTTCATACTCACGACCATTGCATTGTCCCAAGATCATGTGACCCCCCCCCTTTTGCAACCTGACAAGCAAAATCAATGGGGAGGGGGACCCAGATTCACTTAGTGACCTGGCTGACTTGACTTATCAACAGCAGCGATCCCCTTAATGCCTGTGGCAAGAAAGGTGGGAAAACGGCCCGAATCCTCACTTAACAGAAACGTTGGGCGCCGTTGTGGTCGTAAGTCGAGGAATCCCTGTAAAGATCGGGCGAAGTAGGGGACGGACGGACCCATCCTATGCCAGGATGCCCAACCAGAAGGAAAGGAGCCCCCCTCCCCACCCAGGACCCCACGGCCTTTCTGTGTGTGTGTTTGTGTGTGTGTGGGGGGGGGGGACCCAGTTGTGGCTTCACAGCTGCAGCCTCTCTCCCCCCCCCCCCCCACTCGCCCATCCGGGTTCCGAGGCGGCGGCAGGGAAGAACCGCCCACCGCCGGGCGCCATGGCAACGCGCTGTGGTTGCGGGGCGTCATGGCAACCCGCTGAAGGGGCGGGGCGAGCGGGGAAAAAGCGTGCGTACGCGCGCGCGCGCGGGGCGGCCGTTGGTAAGGGGCGGAGCCACGGCCTCGACGAACTGGACGGGCCCGGCGCGGCGAGAGGCTTCCGCGCAACGACCCTGCGAGGTAGGCCGCCCGCCCGCCTCCTCCGCGGGAAAGGGGCTGAAGGGGGGTGGCTGGGGGCGCGCGGCCTCCTCACCTTTGGCGGCTCTACATGACTTCGCTTTTCTGGCCTTCGTTTCCCTTCACTTTGAGAGCCCCCCCCCTCACAAATGAAGGGAAAGCACCCTGAGCCTCCCCTTCGGAACCCTTTCCGTCCCTGCCGTGGATGATGGGGCCCTTCATCATGAGGAGGGGGGATTTGTGTGGCTGCTCCCCCCCCCTTTGAACTTTGGGCGGTGGAGAGAGACCCCTGAAGGATCTTGGTGGGGGGGCTGGATTCGGGGACCCCTTTGCCCTCCCTTCCCAGGCTTTGCTAGCTGTGGGGGAGGGGGGCTCTCATAAACCTCCCCAGGATTATCCCCCCCTCCCCTCCCCCCCTTTCCCTGCCCCCATTGGTGACCCTCCTGCTGCTGAAGGGGGCTGAGTTCAGGTCTGCCCTTCCCCCACCCGTCTCTTTCACTTCCTTAGTCTCTCCCCCCCCCCCAGTCTTTGGAAGAAGGCAAAAAAGAGAGGGTCACAGGCAGTCCCCGACTTAATGTCCACAATGAGTCCCAAGTTCCTGTCAACAACTAGGCCCCTTGTTCAGTGAGCCTGGCCCCGTTTTATGACCTCCCTGGCTACGGTTGGTGAATTGAATTGAGTTAAGCCACGGGTGTCCAAACTTGGGAACTTTAAGACTTGTGGACTTCAACTCCCAGAATTCTGGGATCGAAGTCCACAAGTCTTAAGTTCCCAGTTTGGACACCCCTGAGTTAAGCGAATCACTGCAGTTCTTAGATGCGTAACCGGGTTGTTAAGTGAATCAGCCCCCCCCCCTTGACTTGGCTTGCCAGAAGGTTGTAAAAGGGAATTGTGTGACCCCTCCATGACGCTGCGACCGTCATAAATAAGAGTCAGTTGCCAAGCTTCTGAATTTTGATCGTGGGATCTTGGGGATGCTGCAAGGCTTGTAAGTGTCGTAAGTCCCCTTTTTCACTGCCATTGTAACCTCGAACAGTCATTAAGTGAACCGTTGTAAGTCGAGGACCGACTGTATTGCAACTGGGCTGGATTAGGGTCTAAGCAACCGGGCTCTTCCTCCTGAAATTGAGGAGGACAAATTGCAACAATGCGGAGAGTTATCTGTGTTGCTGATCTTGAGTCCTGCGTCTTGGAGACACAATTCATCCTTTCCCTGCAGTTGAGCTGCCATGGAGATCCAAGGGCCAGTCCAGAAAATGCATTAACAAATAACAGGATTGGAAGGGACCTTGGAGGTCTTCTAGTCCAACCCCTCTGCTCAAGCAAGAGACATTATCCAATTTCAGACAAATGGCTGTCCGGTCTCTTCTTAAAATCTGCCAATGACGGAGCTCCCACAACTTCTGGTGGCAAGCTGTTCCACTGGTTGATTGTTCTCAATGTCAGGAAGTTTCTCCAGGTAATTCCAGGTTGCTGCTCTCCTGGATGAATTCCCTCATCTAAATCCTTTATGAAGAGTATTGGCCCAAACAAGAGCCTTGGGGTACCGCACTGCATACTCCCCTCCATGTAGTTCCATTTAGGACTACACATTGAGTGTGGTTGGTCAGCCACTTACAAATCCATCTGGTGATGATCAAGTAGTAGGTTGTGATCTACTTTATCAAATACTTTACTGAAATCCAAGCAAATTATGTCCACAGCAGTTCAGTGGTCTAATTTAGCCACTTTGTCAAAGAATGCAATAAGATTTGTCTGACATGATGTAGGTTTGACAAACCCATTTTGGCTTCAGGTTATAACTTTGCTTGCTTTTATGTGTTGGCTGATTCATTGCTTGATGATCTTTTCCAGCATTTTCCCAAGTATTCATTCTGTCGTTTCCTGGACCCATTTCCCGCCCCCCCCCTCTTTTGAAGATGGAAATCATGTCAGCTCTTTTCTAGTCCTCTGTGAGTTCCTCAGTGCTCCGTTACCAATTGCGTATTGGTAACATTTATGGTTGCAATTCACAATTGCAACCATATATGTATTTTTCCCACTTTGATATCCCTGCCTTGACATCTGATCCTTTGCTGAGCATAATAAACTAGTTTCTTTTAAAGGCTGTGTATAAACTATTTAAGGGATTAGTTAATCATGAGCTGAATAGGGTTCTTCCAGATAAATCTACCCTAATAATAATTCCCTACAGTTCTGATTTGTTTCAGGAACCTCTGATCTTTAAAATGGGAACGACCCAACTAATCCTAGGCACATCAGGGCATCCATCGGGTGGTCTCAAACTTTTGCAATTAATACAGAAGGCTTGGCTAATCTCGATCATTAACGTTTCCAGGGGCAACACAAAGGGCCACACCAGCTTTTAGGGTTCCTTCCCTGACCATTTTCCTCCCCTCATATTCCTCTTCAGGTTTTTCCTCTAAGATGGAAACGTGGCTAGTAAGGAATAGCGGTTCTTTGACTTCTTCCTAGTTGGTGCATCTCATGGATTCTCCTAGCAGACAATGGAGCACCTCTCAAGCAATGGGCCCCAAATCTTGCAGCCAAAGGAGGAGAGCTGCTCTGCAAGGCAAGAGGCAGGCAGCAGTGGGGACCATCTCTCCGAGGACCCCCCGGAAACCAAGCTCCCCTTTTCCAGCGATCCTTTCAGACTGCAGTTAGAAGGATCCCAAGCCCCATCTGGGCTCAAGTCATTCACTCCAAAGCCTCCCCGGAAACCCCGGCTGGAGCGGACGTCGTCTCTGGACGAACTGATCTGGCGGAGGAAGAGGAGGCCTTTCAGGATGAATCAAGGGAATTCGGTTGATTCCACGGAGGGGGGCTCCTCCGATGGGTCTTTCCAGGGAGAGAGCCCCACCAAGCAGGAAGGTGCCTCCAGCGGCAACCACCACCGCCACCTCCAGCCTCGGCATGACTTGAACCCGGGCTCCGAGGGTCCCCACCTCAGCCAAAGCAGGCCCAGCCTTTCAGCTTCACCCCGGAAGTTGTCCAAGGTCTTGGCCTCCCAGCCTCCACCTCCTCTGGAACTTGAGGGCTCCTTTCCTTCTCTGAGGACAACTAATAGGATTGACCCGGATTGCGCGGAGTACAAGTTGGCCTCCCGGGGGGGGCTTCCAAGAGCAGGCAGCAGCTGGAGCGACACGCAGCTTCAGCGCCGGGGAATGGCTTGCGAACACTGCTTGGCCTGCTCCACCAAATCGACCTTCAGCCTGCTGGCCCCCATCCGGGTCACCGACATGAGAAACAGGTCTGTATCTTGGGTCAGGGGGGCCATGAGGGTGGCAATCTCTTCCCCCCCGGTTCCAATATGGACATGGCCTTTGCAATTCTTTTAGGACAAATTCTTCTTTGTTTAAGAAAATCTGGACGCAGAAAGGGAAAATTGTGTGTGTGTGTGTGGGTTCTTAGAAGGATGCTTTAACAGCAACCTAATCCCCCCCACACACACACACTAATGTTAATGGGAAATCCCTGTCAGTTTTCAGTGTGTAGTTTTTAGATGATAAGGTTTTGCTTACTTTTCTTTAGAAAGTTATCTGTCTGCAGAGATAGTGCTGCTTACTTACACACTACTCCGCCCTCCCTTCCCAGCCCAGCTGCTTAGATCCCTGGCATAAAGAGAAGGATCTCTAGCTCAGCTTCAGCCTTGGAGTTGCCAACAGAAGGAGAAGGTAGCCTGTGAGGAAGCCCCTGCTGCTGTTTTGCTGGTCCTCCTGCAGAAAGAATGCTGTTTTGTATTCATCAGGAATGGGACACTCTTTTCATCTTGAGAAGGGAGGAATCCATTCTAAAACGACTCGCTACCCCACTGAGCTCTAGGTAGCCTCCCTGTCCAGGAACCCCTGACTGTGGGATGGACTAGCCCGTCCCTCTCTAAAATCGAGGCCAAGTCCTAGAGAGGCTCCTTCATAACAGGAGGGCACCGTATTTCAGTGACTGTTTTGTCCTTCGGGTGCATGCAGCCATCCATGGTTGAGGTAGAAAACCAGCAGAAGTGAGCTGCGCAGGGGTTAGAGAACCTGTTCATCGTAGAATAATCCTGATTGCATCGCAGTATATCCTTTCTCTCCCCCACCCCCATTCCAGGCTTTGGGAAGGAAAGAATGGCTAGCCACCCAGCTGTACTTTGCAGGGGTTGGGAGGGCTTTAAAAAGTGCAGCAGGGAGACCCAGCCATCCCTGGTTTAATAACAGGGAGACAGGACGGCTCTCCGTGTGGCGCAACGTGGTTCTTCTAGCGATAACTCTTTTCCAGACTTTTCTGGCCCAAATCAAGAGGCTCTCTGTGATCTTTGAAGGCAACACAACTTCACACTTGGGTCTGTAGAGATTCTCAGCCCTCCAGGTCAGGGGGGTCCCAACGGTTTCCTTCTGGAGACATTTTGCTTCTCATCTGAAAAGCTGCTTCCACTCTTCCATTCCCCACCACCCTGTCAGAGCTGAAGAAGCTTCTTGGATGAGAAGTGAAACGTCTTCAGAAGGAAAAAACAAGAAAGTCCCGTGCCTCCTGAAAGAAAAAGCTCCTGTGGGATTCACTCTTGGTTTGCTTTTAAGAGCAGTCCTATTCCCCCCACAAGCTTGGTTGCCTTTTTTGCTTTTTGTTAAATCTCAGTATCCTCCCCGCAGGACAGTGCTGTGGGGCATTGCATGCCAAAACAACTGGACACAGTCGTTTCCCCCCCCCCACGCCCCCATGCCATCACTCTGCCAAACAGCTAATTCCCAACAGCTCATTTGTCTTATGCCTAAGGATATTTGCCCATGTAGAGGGAATGTATTACAATTCTCCTCCTCCTCATCTTTTCTATTTACCTTCTCATATTGGTATGTTAGGATCATATGATTTGTAGCTTGTATGTACACTGAGACACCAGAGACAAATACCTCGTGTGTCCAATCATGCTTGGCCAATAAAGAACATAAAGGACTTAAGCACTGGAATAGCCTTCCCTGCTCATTTGGCAAGGGAAGTTAAATGTGGAGATGAGGATTGTCCCCCACCCCCCGTCACCCTGATTTGAGTTTGTCCTCCTGAGTATTGTAACTGCTGCCCCTCACTGAACTGAAGAAGACCTCTCTCTGTGTCTCTTCCCCGTCTCCCCACCGCCCCCGCCTTCCCATATCACCCTAACGCCAGCGGAGCACTTTCCCACAGCTACCCTGAGACTTTGGAGCTGAGAAAGGCCTGGCTCACCTCCTCCTTTCTTACCCCTTTGGCTTCTGACTCCTGAGTTCAGTCTCAGTTGACTCTCCACAGGTAAATCGAGCCTCTCAACCTTCCCTGTAGATTGTCTGAACGCAACAAAACAGAATATCCTTTTCTACAGAAGCTACTTGGAAGGCAGCCTTCTTGCTAGTGGTGCCCTCCTGGGGCCAGAAGAGCTGAACCGGTATTTTCCTGATCGCAACATTGGCGTCTTTGTAGCCACCTGGAACATGCAGGGCCAGAAGGTGAGGAAGTGAGGGGGTCACGGTCCTTCTCTGACCACCAGGAGTTTTCGTAGGGAAGTCCAGGAGGAAAAAATGAAGGCTCAGCTCGGCTTGGGCTCACACAAACTTTTCTCCCTGGGAAAGCGTTACTGCACACTTGCCCTTCACTCCCTGGTTTACCTGGGTGCAACACTGTTAAGTATAGGAGTAAATGCAAGGGTCCAAAGATTGTTAGAGGTATGTCCAGATAATTGGTACAAGATGACAACTATACTTTTTTTCTTGTGGACATTGCAGCAACACAGAACTTTGCCACCGCATACGTGGTAGCCGAGTTAGTGTCCCGGAGGAGAAAGCCTAGCATAAAAGTTGTCTGCCCTCCCTGGCAATCTCTCTAATAAGGGCAGAATACGTGCAGACCTACAAGCTCTGAGTAGCTCGCAGTGTAATAGAACATGTGAATTACCTTCCACTTCTCCTTTACCACATATACAAACCCGTTCTGCTATAGGTGTTCTCTTATACCTGCCCTGGAGGAGTGCTGAAGGAAGAATGTTAAACTTGGCTCTGAAGAAAGCTATTCTTTGTTTTGGGAAGATCAGGTCATTTAGCTATCTTGCCTGTTTCCCACACACCCTGTTTGATTCTGTCCCTGCTGTAGAGAGGCAACCTATTTAGTGCTTCTTGGAACTCCATGTCCTTCATTCTATTAATTACTGCTTCCTTTGCTTGATCAAAGCCTTGGGACATTAAGAATAATGGTGAGAGCCCATAAGAGCCCAGTTTATGATCAATTGCCTGTTTCCAGGGGGAGGGGAAGTTGTCAGTCAACACTAGTGGGGACAGTCCCTCTGGAAAGAAATGCATTTTAAACCAACGAATGATCCATCATCTTCCAGGCTCTTACCTGAATTCGAGGCATGCCTGTCTCCATTCTTAACTGGGCATTTGGAGTTCCTTTGGGTGCAGCTAAGATGGCTCGCAGGAATTTGGCTTGCATGGTTTCTAGCAAGTCTTTCTTTGCAAGGATTCCTGTTTGTGCCCCATATAGAATTTGTGCCAATGTTTTGGCCTCAAAAGGTTTTAAGGCAGCTGGTTCTAACTGACCTCCACCTGTATAAAAGAAATGCTTAATTGCATTTGAGGACCTATTGGCTACTTGCAATGTGTGATCCAGGTGTGCCTTCCGTGTCCCTTGCGAGTGGAAAACCACCCCAAGGTATCTAAATGTTCTAACCTGTTCCAAACTGGGTCCTTTCTATTTTCCAGGAGTATTGGCTTGGTCTTTTAGCAAAAACTAAAATTATTGATTTATCAAAGTTAAGGACCGGCTTGTTTTGCCTGCAATAGCCGAGTGCTGCCCTAATTGCAGTCCTCTTCAGTCCTACAGCAAGTGATTCTAATTTTGCATGTCAAGGGCATATTTTAATGCAAACGATTTGGAAGCATGTACAGGGAGGAGATGTGCAGCCTGTCGGGACAAACCAGCAGTCTTGGATCCATAAATCCACTTGCAGCTCCTCCATTCCCAGACACGGAGTCTTTTCTAATCCCTTTCAGCTTTTCTTCCACCAACCATTTTCTTTTCTGGGAAAGGTAATAAAAGAGTGGAAAGAAGCAGGTGGGTCAGTCCAGCTTCCTAGAGGTGATCTGTGGGTGAGGAAAAAAGAAAAGAAAGTGGGAGTCTCTCCTGGTGGGATTCTTTGGTTTTTGCCACTTTACAAATGGGACTTGAGGTTCTCCCTGTTAGAATGCTTTGTACCTGAAACAAGTATTTGTTTGTGCATCATTTCACAAGTCGTGCAAAGGGTAGCAGGAGAAGCAGAGTCACCTTAATCCTCCAAATAACGTGGATTAAG
Organism: Natrix natrix natrix; assembly: GCA_029891615.1. Lineage (NCBI taxonomy): Eukaryota > Metazoa > Chordata > Lepidosauria > Squamata > Natricidae > Natrix > Natrix natrix. The sequence goes on from JAKRSK010012718.1 coordinate 479,925, forward strand.
TAATTTGTCCATTTTCTGCATTCCGACCCAGGTGAACAGAAAAAGTGTTTGCATCCGGCAGGCAGAAAAAATGGATTTGACCCCCTGCATCATTTCTTGTTGGCAGCTAGAGCCCTCCAGTCGGCCTGTGGGGATCCTCTACAATCGGAAAGGTCATTTTTTTCTTGCAGGAGCTCCCAGAGGTGCTGGATGACTTCCTGTTGCCGTCTGAGCCCGATTATGCGCAAGACATGTATGTGATAGGGATCCAAGAAGGCTGTCCAGATAGGTATGGAAACAGAAGCACCTTTGTAGCTGAGGGATCCTTCCTTCCTTCCTTCCTTCCTTCCTTCCTTCCTTCCTTCCTTCCTTCCTTCCTTCCTTCCTTCCTTCCTTCCTTCCTTCCTCCTTTCATGTATCCATCCTTCCTTCCTTTATCTTCCTTCCTTCCTCTTTCCTCCTGAGTATCCCCACACTACAAGTAGGGTCACTACCCTTGCATGGGGTAAGGCTGTGGCAAGCCCTCTTTCCCCTTCTGCAACGAGGCAGAACTTTGGGCGAAGGCTGCCAGGGCTCCATTGGCAATCTTAGTCCCGTCTTCTCCTTCCCTCTTCACTTCAGCGGGCGTGACCAGAGGCCAGCATTCGGGAGAAGAGTGCGGGTGGGCCCTTCCCTGCCAGGGATTGGGAGCCAAGCAGAGGGTCCCAAGCACACGGAGCGAGTGCGAATGACGAGCGCTTCCGGGCGATCCCGTGTCCTCTGAATCAGCCTGACTGGCCCCAGAAGTCCTTTCTGAGTTTGGATTGGGCCTGCTGACCTCCGAGCTGCTCCAGGACCGAGTGGCTAATTGGCTTTGCTTTCTTTCTGCAGGCGAGAGTGGGAGATTCGCCTGCAGGCCACACTGGGCCCCCAGTACGTCATGTCTTACGCAGCTGCTCACGGGGTCCTTTACCTGGCCTTCTTCCTGCGAAGGGACCTCATCTGGTTTTGCTCAGGTAGGCCCGGCCAGCCACGAATCCTGTGCGGCCTTTTCAGTTGCTTCCGCTCGCCAGACAGCCTTCTTTTCCTTTGGTGGGAAGCCCTTCATTAAATTGCAGCATTTTCCACCCCAGGGACATTATATTGCCAAAAGTATTCGCTCACCTGCCTTCACTCGGATATGAACTTACAGTATTTAACCTGTGATGCTGCCTTCCCGACTGGATTGCTGTTCGTATTTGTTTCCCCTTTGGATTCATTGTTGAGTCAATGGCCCTGCATTAGTGCCCATAATGTGGCTACAGATATTTCCTTAGTCTACTCCATGATTCATTCATTTTTTATTATCCTCCAGATGCATATCCGTTATAACATGACTTCTCCAAATTAATGACTTTTTTCATTATCCTTTGTGCTGATTAGCGTTAGTCTGGATTTTATCAGACTGATTTTCATTTATCTGTTCTGTATTAATATGAGTATTGGGTAGAGGATTTGTAACAGCATCCATTAGACATCGGTCGGCAGAGATCTGAAGCATGTGGCATGTCCATGTGGGAATGCAGGGGGCAGGCAGAGGTTGAGGGGAGCAGGTGGTCCTACAAGTAGCTCGGTTCTTTGGTATCTAAAGCTTTAAAGGCAACAACCAGGAAACTTCAATTGCACCTGAACATCTATTGGGAGCCACTATAAGTTCATATGCGAGTAAAGGCAGGTGAGCGAATACTTTGGGCAATATAGTGTATTCAGGAGAAGTTCTATCCCCTTCTGGTCTGAGCCCTCCTTGACAGGCCGTGACGCTTCTCTCTTCCCACAGAGGTGGAATATGCCACAGTGACCACGCGCATCGTGTCTCAGTTCAAGACCAAGGGTGCGCTGGGAATTTGCTTCACGTTCTTCGGCACGTCCTTCCTTTTCATCACTTCCCATTTTACCTGTGAGTACCTCCCCAAATTCCGCTTGCGTCTCCCTTGGAGTCAGAGTAGGTGTTTATTCCCCAAAGCTCTGTAAACAGGTACGCCAGTCGAATGATTTGCTTTATGCTCTGGTCCCAGTTGAATGCAAGTAAGGTAAGCTATGTGGAGTCATTGCAGAAAGTTAGGAAGCTGAGCTTTCAAAGGAATGGACAGCATGAGACATTTTCCCCCTTGACAGTCCCAAGGCTGGGCATCCTCTCTGCCTTTTTGGAGTCCACAATCATGCAGCAGATTAGGGGACTGGAGGCTCAAACATAGGATGAAGGGTTGCAGGAACTGGACATGGCTGGTCTAGGGAAGAGAAGGACCAGGGGAGACAGGAGAGCAGCCTTCCAGTACTTGAGGGGCTGCCCCAGAGAGGAAAGGCAGGGGGTCAAGCTATTCTCCAAGGCACCCGAAGGCCAGAGAAGGAACAATGGATGGAAACAGACCAAGGAGAGATTCAGCCTGGAAATAAAGATCATTTTTCTCACAGTGAGAACTATTTTTTTGAACTCTTACCATCTGGCAGACGGTACAGGACAATAAAAACAAGGACACATAGGCTGAAAAACAGCTTCTACCCCAGAGCAGTAATTATATTGAATTCTACTCTGTAGTGCAATATTAATTGCAATATCAGGGGTTTTAATTCACTTGTATAGAATGTAAAGGATGTGTTTTTGCTTTTATAGTTTTCTTATGTATAATGTACACTGAAGTTGGCATTTAATTTCATTGTACGAGGTGCAGTGACAAAGTAAACTTAACTAAAGTGGTTTCCAGTGGAAGCTGCTTGTTGAGTCCCCCCCCCCCCCCCCCAAAAAACCCAAACCCCAACCTGCCCTAAGTAGCCTTTTTTTCTTTCAGCTGGAGACGGCAAAGTCAGTGAGAGGGTCCTGGATTACCACAAAACCATCCAGGCTCTTTCGCTGCCCAGAAATATCCCCGATACCAACCCCTATCGATCTAGTTCCTGTGAGTAACTTGGAAAATGTTGCTTTCGCTCTGTGTTTGTCATACATGGATGTCACTTTCTCTTTCAAAGAAATAACCGCCATCACGATGCCCCCCGAAAGAAAGTTTGTGTTCTGGAAAGTCACTGATTTGGCCTGGGCACAAAATTACAGGTCCCGGTGATTAAAATCGGATTTTAGAGGGAACAGCCAACGTTTCCCAATTTGGGCAATTTTGAGATGGGTGGGTTTTATTTAGTGATTTATTAAGTGATGGCAGTTTTTCGCCCATGCCATCACTCTGCTAAACAAAACTAATTCCCACAACACTCTGTCAAACTATTTATTAAATATGACTATGCTTCTTTTCATCCTATGCCATATTGCCTATCTCTTTTTTTACTTATGACAATAACTTTGTTGCTTGTATCTTTACGATTTATATTGTTTATTTAGTTTCCTATTATGATTTACGTTGATTTGTGCTTATTTAGTATCCTATGACTATCATGAAGTGTTGTGTCTTATGATTTATGATGAATGTATTTTTATGATGACTAGGATCGTGGTTTATCACTTATATCTTTTATGCACACCTATGCACCAGACACATTCCTTGTGTGTTCCAGTGTCACACTTGGCCAGTAAATAATTCTATATTAACCCCAGAATTCCCCAACCAGCAAGGGAACAGCTAAGAATTCTAGGAATTGAAATCCATGCATTTCAAAGTTGCTGAGATTATTTATTTATTTATTTGATTTGATTTCTAGACCGCCCCCTCTCCCCGAAGGGACTCAGGGCGGTGTACAGGTACCAAATTAAAAACCTTACAAATAATCATAAATATAGTTAAAATCGAATTAAACTTTAAACCTCTGTACAAATTTATAAAAATTAAAAACTTAGCCTAAGACCAAAATTTAAAAATACAGACTGAGGTGGGAGAGCTGGAATTAGGCCAAGCCGGCTAGATTAAACAGGTGGGTTTTGAGCTTCTTACGGAAGGAGCGGAGGTCCGTGGTTGTTCTAATATCAGGGGGAAGGTCATTCCAGAGGGTCGGGCCCATCACAGAGAAGGCCCTTCCCCTGGGCGTCGCCCGCTGGCACTGCCTAGTGGACGGCACCCGGAGGAGTCCCTCTCTGTGTGAGTGAATCGGCCGAAGGGATGTGTGGGGCAAGATACGATCCCGCAAATACCTAGGTCCTGTGCCATGTAGCGCTTTGAAGATGATAATCAGCACCTTGAAACGCACCCGAAAAGCTACAGGTAGCCAGTGCAGCCCGCGCAGGAGAGGTGTTACCTGGGAGTATCTAACGACTCCCGAAACTGCCCGCGCGGCCGCATTCTGAACCAACTGCAGTCTTCGGGTGCATCTCAAGGGGAGCCCCATGTAGAGAGCGTTACAGTAGTCTAGCCGGGATGTCACAAGCGCATGGGTGATAGATAGATTAGCAACCAGGGCAGGCAGATAAAAGTCCCTATGTTTCAAAAACTGTAATGAAGTCGCACAGAAATTCAGAATTTAGATAGTCCTCAACTTGCAACCGTCTGTTTAGTGCAGGGGTGTACAAACTTGGCAGAGCTGGCTGGGGAATTCTGGGAGTTGAAGTCCACAAGTCTTAAAGTTGCCAAGTTTGGACACCCCTGGTTTAGTGACTGTCTGAACTTACAGCAGCACTGAAAAAAGCGAATTATGGCCGTTGCAACATCCCCGTGGTTATGTTAGCAGAATTCGGACCCTTAGCAACTGGCAGGTCTTTAGGATGGTTGAGGGTCCTGGGGTCACTTTTGTGCCCTTCAGTCAAGGAGAGCCAATGGGGGAAGCCACATCCACACACGGTAATCATGTTGCTGACTTAACAGCTGCGGTGATTCACGTCACCACTGTGGCAAAAATGGTCGTAAAAATCACACAAAAGTCAAAAACTGGTTTATCAACGGAAACATTGGGCTCAAATGGGGTCCTAAACCGAGGAGCGGTTTTAGTTTCGGTTGCCCTGTTGGCAACCTTTGAAGGGGGTGAATGTCACCCTCAAGGTGCCCAGGAATTGGGTGCAGGTAGTTGGGGGAGAAGGCTTCGCCTTGCTGCCGTGGGCTCCCCTCCACCCTCTTCCCCCTCCTTCGCTTGCTCTTCTGCAGCGGACGTCACCAGCCGCTTCGACCACGTCTTCTGGTTCGGAGACTTCAACTTCCGCCTGAGTGAGGACCGGGAGGTGATAGAGCAGATCCTCAACCATGGCCAGGACCTGGACGTCTCGGTGCTGCTGCAGCATGACCAGCTGCTGAAGGAAATGCAGACTGGTGAGGAGCCCCTTCCCATTTCCCATGTGCTTCTGCTGGAGCCAGCCTCTCCCCCCCACCCCCCACCCACCCCTGCCCCAAATGTCTTGATCCGTGCAATAAGAGTTACGAAGCCCCAAACTGCAGCTGGGTGCCAATTGTGCCCCTCCCTGCAGTCTCAGCACCACAGGTTTGCCTTCACCCCTCTCAAGAAGGCAGTGGCCCCTTTGATGCTCCACAGCTCCTGCTTGGTGTCTGAGTGCAATTTAGAGGGCTGCTTTTGACCTCTGGAGCCCCGATGACCTGCAGAACAGAATTAACTCAGCCACCTCAGCTGTCCTGGAAGATGCCCTGGGTAGAATCTCTTTTCCATGAAGGGTGATGAGGTCCAGAGCAGTTTCTTTCAGTAGGAGGACCTCTTGGGGGTCAAGCTTGTTCCCTCCCTTTTGGGAAGGTGCTAAAGAAAGAGCTCTCCCAAGGAGCATTGGTCAGGTGGTCAGGATTTCTTACGGATTTTTCTGTCTTTAAGGGATTACTATTTATTTACGGATAGGTAGGTTAGGTAGATGATAGATAGATAGATAGATAGAGAGAGAGAGAGAGAGAGAGAGAGAGAGAGAGAGAGAGAGAGAGAGAGAGAGAGAGAGAATAGATAGATGATAGATGGATGGATAGATAGAGAGAGAGAGAGAGAGAAAGAGAGAGATAATAGATAGATGATAGATAGATAGATAGAGAGAGAGAGAGAGAAAGAGATAATAGATGATAGATAGATAGATAGATATAGAGAGATAATAGATAGATGATAGATAGATAGAGAGAAAGAGAGAGAGAGAGAGATAATAGATGATAGATAGAGAGAGAGAGAGAATAGATAGATGATAGATAGATAGAGAGATAATAGATGATAGAGAGAGAGAGAGAGAGATAATAGATAGATGATAGATAGATAGATAGATGATAGATAGATAGATAGAGAGAGAGATAATAGACAGACAGACACAGACAGACACACACACAGAGACGTATTGTTTTTGCATATCGGAAAATCTATATCTTGTTAATCCCCGTGCATTCTAGTTCCTGACAGCCATATAGAAGCATAGGAGTGGAAGGGCCCTCGGAGATCTTCTAGTCCAATCCCCTGCCCACAACAGAAGACTTTATGACCATCCTGGACAAATGGTTGTTCAAACTTTTCTTGAAACCCTCCAGCCACAAATCCTGGAAGGGAGCCATTCCACTGATTTTATTCTCACTGCCAGGAAGCTGCTCCTTAGTTCCTGGTTGTCTGCCTCTTTTATGAGCTTCCCACCCAGGCTCCTTACCCTACCCGCGGGAGCTCTGGCAAGTAAGCCAACCCCCTTCTCTCCGTGGCAGCTGCCCGTGTACCAGAAGGCAGCTGTCCTGTCGCCCCTGATTCTTCTCTTCTACTAGATGTACCCATTTCCCTGAACTGTTCCTCCTACGATGTATCCTGTAGACCCCTCAACATCTTTGTTGCTCTTCTCTGCCGCTCTGTCTGAAGTCTCTGTATCTTTTTAAAAAAATTGTGATGACCAGAATTGGAGGCAGCGTTCCCAAGTGTGGCCGCACTAATAAATAAGCAGCCCTATCACTTCTCGTGATTTTGGTGCTATCCCTCTAATGATGCAGCCAAGGATTGCATTGGCTTTTTTTGGCGGGGGCAACACACGGCTGTCTGATACTTCAATTGAGATACCCAGATTCTTTGCACAGTCACTACTGTTGCCCTGGGTGCCACCTATGGATTCGATTTTTTTTCCTGCCTAGTCCTCCCCACTGAACTGCATCTTGCCAACTAGGGGGCTCAAATCTGTTAAGCTCCATCTGAATCTCATGTCTAGCTGGAAGATGGCTATTAGCTATTCCCCTTATCTTAGCATCTGCACATTTGTTGAATTCTCCTACCCCCACCCCCCCCATCTAGCTCACTGATTAAGAGATTGTAGAGAAGAGCAACGAAGACGATTAGAACTGGGAATGTGTAGAGTCTTAACATTTAACAAAGAGAAGAGGTGACATGGTGGCAGTCATTTGATAGGCTGTCCCAAGGAAGAAGGGGCCAACCTATTCTCCAAAGCACCTGAGGGCAAGAAGTAACAGGTGGAAGCTTAACAAAGATCGATCCGATCCAGAATTAAGGAGAATTTCCCGAAAGTGAGAACAATTAATCAGTGGGACAACTTCCCTCCAGAAGTTATAGATGCTTCATCACTGGATATTTTAAGAAGAGATTGGACAGCCATTTGTCTGGGATGGTGTTAAGGACTCTTGCTTGAGCAGAGGGTTGGACTAGATGACCTCCAAGGTCCCTTCAACTGTTATTCTGTGTTCTGTATGTTATACCCCACTATGATTAAGTCCCCACGGAGCTTTTGCTAGCTAAAAGGCAGACCCATTCCTTGCATCATTAAGCTTGTCTACAGGGAGTCCTTCACTTACAAGTGGAAGTGGAAGCCGGAAGGAAAAGTCGCAAGTCTCAGGCCTGATACCTCACTTAATCTGTCAGAAATGGTGTAGGGTCTCCTGCTTGGGGGGGGGGGGGGTTGGACTAGATTGTCAAGGGGGTTTTTCCACCCTGAATTAATGAGGTGGCATTCCTTATTGCATACTTCCGAAGACAAGCAAAATAAAACGTGAAGCATGTTCTAATAAAAAACACTTTAATATAAAATAAAATAAAATACAAAAACTTGCTAACTCAATTAACTACATTTTTGGCAGAGTTATGTGCCTGTGTCCTCTTGGCAGGCGAACGGAAGATCAGAAGGGAAGTAAAGAAAGTGTGACGTATTATGAGACATGCGCATTAATCATTGTCAGATAAGAAACAGTTCAGTCTACTGTATAACTCAGAATATAAGCACAAGTTGGCAAACCAATTAAGGCAGTGACACAGATGACCTACAAGGTCCCTTCCAGCTCTGTTAATGTTAATTACCATAGTGATTTGCTTAAATACCTTAGTAAAAGTCATAAAATTGGGTGCATCCAGATGGTACCTCACATAATGACTACCCCATTTAATGACAAATGGTTCTAGTCCCTATTGTCATACACTGAGACTTCGCCTCTGGCTCATTTCCAGGGTTCTTTTTGTGGGATACCCACGTCTGATTTAGCCACAGCCTGACGGCAGAGACCTGTGAGAAGAGGACTGGGGTGATGGTGGAGTTGGGGGTGGGGAGGGAGAGGCCCTCCAACCCAGCACCACCTTGGCTCCCTGACTCCATCTGCCTGGGAGGCTTTTTACCTTGATCCCTGTTACTAAAGTCTTCTGCCCGAGATTGTGGTTCCGGCCTCCTGTTTGCCAGCTCCCTGCAGCCCCTGGCGTGCAATGGCAGGGCGTCTCGGGGCCTCCTTAATGCTGGGATTTCGGGGTCCAGCCCTTTGACTTGCCTGGTCTGCTCTTTGCACAGGTTCTCTATTTCAGGGGTTCCAAGAGGCCCCCATCTTTTTCCGTCCCTCCTACAAGTTTGACGTTGGGCAGGACACCTATGACACAACCTCCAAGCAGAGGACGCCTTCCTATACGGTAAGGGTTTTTTTTTTTGGGGGGGGGGGGGGAGGTGGCAGCAAGAAAAACAGGCCTCCCCCCCCCAGGAGCTCCTCCAGCAGAAAAGGGCAACCAGAAGCCCACCCTTCTGCCCCCAATTCCCACAGGCAGGCTAGCCTTTCTTCCCCCCACCCTGCCTGCTGCTCAGCCGGTTAGCAAGCTGGCTAAGAGTAGAGTAGGAGGAGGAGGGAGATGGAATCTGAGGGTCCTCCTGATGTGGGTCTACTCCGTTAAACACACCTTTCCCCCAAGCCTCAGCTCCACTCGGGTACCAAAAGGTTCTGGGATGGACGAGAAGCCTTCCGCTATGCCCCCCCTCCCCAAATCTGCTTTGAGGGAAGAGAAGGTCCTGCCTCTGAAGGCTGTGTGCACCCCAGGGAGAGAGTGAGAGTGGAAGTCCCCCCCCTCCCCTCAACCCCTACATATACAGCACCCTTTGGCCCAAGAAGCTTGCCTGCACTGGCCCAGATGAAGAAGTCATGTAAACGATACAAAGGTGACTTCCTTGGGTTGACCTTTCCCTTATGCAAGAGCTGATTTGGTCTAGTGGGGAAAGGCACTGGGTGAGAAAGTGAGAAACCCGTGAGTTTGCTTCAATTTTCATGCCACCCATATCCCCTGAAAAGTGACTCTAGTCCTGCTGCCTGCATTGCACCAAGAGAAGAGCATGGACACATTCCTGAAGCCACCAGAGGCCTTGTCTTATTGTGCCTCTTCAAACCTCAGAGTTCTTCCCTTGAGCATTGCCCTCGTCTTTTGCATGCGGCTCCTTCCCTCCTTTATTCTAGAAAAGGAAGCTTCCCATCTCTTTGCCTGCCTGGAGCTTGCACAATCCTCTGTTCCAGGGGCAGGGAAGAAGCATGGCAAATTAAGCTCACTTTGCTTAAAAAACATAACGGAGGATCTCAAAAGCTCGTTCCCCAAAGTCACATCCACGGCAGCTCAAAGTGTCAGGGTTCCAAAAAACACCCCCAACGAAAGAAGACTCCGAGGCTTGAGTTTCCTCAGAGTTCCACTTTATTAGAGATGTCATGTTGCTACATCTGGGAAAACCCATGTCTGAGAGCTTCCAGGTTTTCCCACCCAGTTGAAAGTCCCAAGACCCTCCCCCAGCACCCCCAAGCCCATCACATGGTCCAATCCTTCACTGCCACGAGGAAAGATTCCTCTCATCCACATCCGTCCAGGTGCAGGGACAAAGTGACCTTGACTTTCTGGGAAAGAATGTTGCTATGGCTACACATCACCCATACTCTGTATAATCCCCCCTCCCATTTTCCCACCCTAGAAAGTGTGGCAGGCCTGAAACGCAGAAAGGAAACAATGGCTTCCAGGTCTGACACGAGGGTCTGCAGAGGCCACGGCTGTGTTCTCCTACCCGTGTAGGGATCTCCACCGTCACACCTCCTGGAAGGCCTCTGCGCCAGAGATCTCAGGGAGATCTCTTTGCCCAGGAGCAAGAGGGCCTTTCTAGTTAGGTTGGCCAGGGGAGCTCCGCTAATCGTCCGATCTCTTTTCCAGGACCGGGTCATCTACCGAAGCCGCCACCAGAATGAAATCCACGCTGTCAAGTACTCGGCCTGCTTTGGGATCAGGACGTCCGACCACCGCCCCGTGTATGGCTTGTTCCGTGTCAAAGTGAGACCCGGCAGGGACAAGTGAGTACGACTCTCCTCCTCGAGGGGCAGCAGGTGCCTTTTGAAAAGGCCCCGTCCTCCCAGTCAGGCCTGCGTTGCAACACTTCGGTCCGAGTTGCGACTTGGAGTGGGATGGCAAACCTATGGCATGCATGGCACAGGTGGCACACAGAGCCTCCTCTCTGGGCACACCAGCTGTCGCCTCAGCCCAGCTCCACTGCGCATGTGTGCGCACCTCCCACTGGCCAGCTGGTTTTCGGATCTATGCCATGCATGCGCGGGGGTTGGGACACATATGGGGGATGTGTGTGCACACGCACTGGGGGGGTGGGGCAATCACATTGCATTTTAGGGGGCCCCGTGGCCTGTTTTGGCTTCCAGGCTGGTGCAGGCAGCCTTCCAGGCCCAGAACGGCACAGGGGGGCATTGCATTATGGGTGCAGGTGATTTTGGCACATTTGGTGCCCAAAAGGTTAGCCATCCCTGAAGGCCCTCAGGGCTGGGATCAGGAGCCAAGAAGGGTTGAGGCTTTGGCTCTGCATTGGGATAAAACTACCGGTCAGAAGGCAGAGAGGCCTCGGCCACCCCATACCTGGGCTCTCCCGCTGGACTGCCCTTCGCCCTTAACAACTGGGGCTCAAGGGACGGATATGAAGCCCACCATTTTATGCAGTGAGGGTGGGTCTGCTAACCTCTACCTAAGCTACCTGTATTCGTAGCTCTTCTTCGCTATTCAGAATCTCACGGAGTAGCCCAAGCTAGAAAGATCTCATACGATCTTGTGGTCATTTCTTTTTTTAAGACACATTTTTATTTTGGCATCTGTGCCATTGCATAGCAAGCCACATTTCGTGGAAAGGTTACCGACCCAATTAAGGGGTGGAGGGGTGGGGAGAAACTGGCCACTTTAACCCATTGCTGATGGGGCTTCCAGGCCGTGCAAAGATGAAGGGAGGCAAAATCAGGATGGCTCTTGGAATGGGTCCCCCAGATTGTAACACAATATGGTAGGTGTGTTTAAATTTTCACCGGCTGGCGTGTGCTTTGTCCCGTTCACCCACAGCATCCCACTGGCTGCAGGCCTATTTGACCGAGAACTTTATCTGATTGGCATAAAGAGACGGATCAAGAGGCAACTTCAGAAGAAACAAGCTCTGAAAAACCAGAAGTCCAGCACCGTCTGTTCTGTTTCCTGACCAAATGCCGCACCGAGAACTTCTGGGGCGAATGGAAGGGCTTGTGGGCCAGGTCTCCTTCAGCGCATTCTCTGAAACCAGGCTGGGAGGGGCTTCCCCAGGGCCCCAAAAGCGAAGGGCTCTTTAAGGCTGGGAACGGCTGGGCAGCCAAGGAATCAAGAGTTACCAAGCGTGTAGCTTCTTCCTCCTCGACAGGCCATTGTTCCTGTATTCTGCTGCTCGAGGAGGGTCCTGGAATAAACTGCAGGGTGTTGGCATTTACACCATCCACAAGCATTTCTTAGACACTGGAAGACACTTCTGAGAATCCTACCTTGGGAACAAAGGAACACATTCTCTAAGCTTTGTTTTGTTAGCTGCAGCTGAATTAGAGTCTAATTTGGTCCCACAAGCCAACATTTTCCCTAAGAATTCTAGAAAGGTCCCTGAAATGCCAGACGGGCAAGGGAAGACTCAGAAAGCACCAGCATGGGAGTTTATAGGGTGGGTTTCTTACCTTCAATCAAGACAAGCCAGCTTCCACAAACTACATTTTTTTAAAAAAATCCATTAACTTAAACAGTGAAAGCCAGTTTCCCTCAACACACGCCCTTGACTGGCTGCAAAAAATCAGTATTTTCAATAGCAAAGGCCAATTTTTAGCCGATGCCAACGGTTGCTAAGTAGCTAGAAATGTTTTCCCCTCCATCATTTTCCTGGATTGTGTTTCGGTTTGTAATTCCTTGAAATAAAAGGACGATCCAGAACTTTTAAAATGTGTCCCAAGTGTGCTTTGATCTCTGTACTGCTGATCTACTTGTATTCCTACCTGGAGCTAATTTAAATAGTCATCAAAGGAAGTCCAGTATTTTCAACATGCAATACACGTTTCCCCTTTAGGAGACATCATTAAGCATTAATTGTAAGATTCAGAATGTATATGTATAACATACACGCTTGTAGAGCTGGATTGTGGCAAAGGGCTGTATCCCAGAGGAGTCTCTAACCTTTGCAACTTTAAGACTTGTGGACTTCAACTCCCAGAGTTCCTCAGCCAGCTTTGCTGGGAGTTGAAGTCCACAAGTCTTAAAGTTGAAGACCCCTATCTATCCCAGAGTATTCTTCCAGCCTGCAATGTGGCAACTCCATGAAGGAAATCTGGGTTCAATTCCTTACCAAGCAAACCCCAATGGAAGCAGCGCTTCACAGAAAAGTCCACCTATAGCAAATGCGCCCAAGATCCCACCCTACCATCCCTTTTGCTCCCCATGGGATGAGCCATCAGCCGTCCTGCTGGAGAGGACAAGGAGGCTGGCAAAGAGGAACAGGAAGATAACTGGGCATTTATTTAGCTGTGGCTTCAGGGAGTTTTCAGTCCTCTCCTGCCTCTGCAATCGGACCAGAATCCTTTCATCTCCACAGAAATTCCTTGTTGCGTCGGGAAAAAGGAGGATTTTGTCAGCAAGGAGGCTCTGTCTCCCTGCAAAAACGGGCTGGGTGAAAAACATTAAATGTACAATGAACTGGACCAATAACTCAATACCACATGCGTGGTTCTAGAGCATTCTTGGTACTTCTCAAAGATGGCTCAAATTACCAATAGCCTCTGAAAAGTCAGTTATAACCTGAATTAGAACTAACGGCCTCCATTCAGCCTCTGCAGTCACATCACCACAATTTGGGCATTTGGCAAGTGGCTCTCCTACACAACCAGTTGTAGCATTAAGGTCACAAATGTGATGGGTGACTTTTTTTTCCCCAACCAGTTTCTGGGAAAAATAACCGGTTAAGCTGGATTCACACTTACGACTGCGGTGAACTGAGTGACTTATCGGTGTAAAGATATTTGTGAAGTCACATCCAGTCCCATGAGGGTCTATGAAAATTTGCATCGGCCAACTCAACATGGCTCACTTCACCACAGTCAATTTGCGCAAGGCAGCTCATTAATATCATAGAAATGATGGGATAGGATCATTAAAGAAAGGATGCAGAAGGAAGGGCAGAATAAACTGGTAAAAATTAATTTTTTAAAAATAAACGGAATTGTGAAAATTGCCCTGTAGAGAGCTGGCCATGGTGAGTTGTGGCCAAGTTGTCCCAATTTTGTCACACGTCTCAATTTATGACAACTTATAACAGAAAATCTGGTTCAAATTGTGGTCCTCAATTGAGGACGACCTCTTGGGGTCAAGAGTAACAGGAAAAAAAACTCTTTATCGCAACTAAAGACGCAATGTAGACTCAAATCTCCCCATCTTGAAATTCAGTTTTGTTGCTGCCAATTCAAAATACAATTGCACTCTGATTTACCACTCTTAATTGTAAACTTAATTTTGGAAACAAAGGTGAACATTCCAGTGTGCAGCACCCTCATGAACTCTCTTCTCCTTATTCTTCGCCATGGATTGCACCAGGCCTCGGGCTCAGACTTCATTGCCCCTTAATTCAAGACACCGAAGACAGGAATTTGGAATAGCAAAATAGCCGTCTGATGTGTGGGAGCCGCTCTCGTCGGCCGCCCGGCCTCTGACGCAAGTCTGAGTCTCACAAAATAAGTTATCTTGAGGATGAACAGAATTTGAAACGGCATGTGGAGAATGGCTGTGCCAACCACCCTCCTCCAATGCCCAGTGTGTGTGCACCAGGCTGCCAAGAAGCATCTGGGGCAAGTGACGGCTCGTCTCAACCCAATGTGTCGGTGGGGCAGCTGCCACTTTAGCGGAAGAGCCGGTACACCCTGGGCAGCCGCCCGTCCTTGCTGGAAAGGGCGCCCTGGATGTGCTCATAACTGGGCAGTTCCCGCAAGTCCCCCAGGGCAGCCACCGTCGGCTTCTTCCGCAGCATCTTCGTTGCTACCCGTTTGATGTCACCGGCGCTCACTTTACCTGTGCAAAAAGGAAGCAAAGGCCATCAGCATCACTGGCTCCCACACGACAACACGGGCCAAGTGGCCTCCTCGGAATTGGGGGAGAATGGGCCCAGAGACCCAAGAGGAGTGGAGCCAGAGAAAGCCCAAGGGGAGAGGCCGGTGAAATTCCCCAAGGGTGGGAGGGGAGGGGTAAAAATAGATTAAAATAATAATAATAAGTTTTTAAAAAATCAGATTTTTTAAATTTAAATCTGTTTGTTATTTTTATGGAATTTATTTTAAATAAAATGCTTTTGGAGTAAAAATCTATCTAAAGATAGTTTTCTATTTAAGATACATTAATAATTTAGTGGCGCTTAGTGATGTAGCATGAGGAGGCCGTCTATTCTGCATTATTTACATTTTTGGTAAACTCAATCCATGAATCCAAGATGAGATAACATGCACTGCATTGATGCGTTCACACAATATCCCAATAACCATGAGATAAATCACGAAACCAAGTTCAGGAATGTTTCTTCATCCCCTTGTTTTGCAAATCTATGGACAGTACAATCTGTATGATTGAAGAGAAATGCATCTGTGCCAGCAGTCTCCAAGTGGGAGGAGGAAGGGCAAGCAGTAGAAATGAAAGTGAAACCTTCTAAGCTGCTTAAAAATATAATATTAAAGAGCCGCTCTCATTTCAGATCCATCAAGGCAGTGCCTGTTGATGGGCATTCACTCACCTGCTGCCTGCCACGTCCCTCACCTTCTTTTGTGTCCTGACGGTCGGTGAGTCAACAGGGGCTCAGGGAAGGAGCCATTGTGGGACAGAGACGACAGTTGCTCTTTGAAAACTATCATTTAAATCAAGTTCATATAAATGGAGCGTTGTCTTACCTGAACGGTTTTCTCTGTGCGCTGTGAGGAGAGTCCAAGCATGAGTTAAATTCTGCCTGCCTGCCCTGGACTGAATTGAAAGATCTTTAGCCTCCTCTTCCGCCTCCTCAGCTTTTTTTCTATGAACCTGTAACTCTGTTCACAAGTGGTTCCACTGAGTCTGTCATAAGTTCAAGTCAAATAGATTGCATAAGTCAAATTCGGAAACGAAAGTCGCAAATCCACATCAAGTAAGTCCAAATCAGATACAAATGGAAGCTGTGAGAGAGGCCCTAGGGTGGGGTTGGACTCTCCTCGCAGCGTACAGAAAAGGACCCTTCAGGTAAGCCAATGGTCATTTTCCTGTGCGCTGCTTGGAGAGTCCAAGCATGGGACATACCCAAGCTAAATGTCACTAGGGCGGGAAGAATGGGATTTGGTGGTCTCTCCAGAGGCATGGATACCCTGAAGGACCCGTCTCCCAAATGCTGCATCCGCTGACGCAAACTGGTCCAATTTGTAAGCTCTAACAAATTGGGAGGGTGAGGCCATGTAGCCGCTCTGCAGATCTCTTCTATGGGCGCTTGGGTTGCCCAGGCTGCTGTGGACGCGGCGCTCCTTGTAGAGTGGGCTGTGATTTGGTGTGGTACTTGCTTAGACTGGAGGGCGATGCAAGCATGCAACTATCGTCCAATGGTGGCGGAGGTGACTTTGCGCCCCATGGTAGCAGGTTGAAAGGAAACGAAGAGAGATTCTGATCGCCTGAACGATGCCATGCGCTTTATATACTTGTGAATGGCCCTGCACACATCACGTTTGTGCCATCTGCGCTCCGTAGGATGTCTTGGGTAAGGACAAAAGTCCGGAAGGATGACTTCCTGGCTCCGATGAAACCAAGTGTTGACCTTCGGAAGGAACAAAGGATCTAACCAGAGGACGATTCTGTCTGGGTAGACAACACACAAGTCCTCCCTGACTGACAAGGCCGCCATCTCCAAGATCCTACGTGCAGAGGTGATAGCGGTCAGGAATACTGTCTTGAAAGTTAGGTGTTTCAGGACACAAGATCGTAGGGGCTCGAACAGCGGACCTACTAGTGCTCTAAGGACAGTGTTCAACACCCAGGTCAGGTATCTATGGATGACCGGGGGCCGTAGATTGGTGGCTCCCTTCAGGAAACTGCGGACCCTTGGGTGACGTGCCAGGGATAGGTGGCCGTTGGGAGCAAGGACGGTGGACAGTGCTGCCACTTGACATCAGAGCGTGTTAGTAGCTAACCCTTGGTCCAACCCGGCCTGCAAGAAATCCAAAATTTGCGGTATGGAGGCCCAAGTGGGGTTGATCTGCTTAGGTACACATCATTTTGTGAAGGCGGCCCAAGTGGCCTCATAAATTTGTTGATGGTTGACGTGCTATCTGAATGGTTTGGATGACCTGTCCCTTTCTAGGAGGTCCCTCTCAAGTGCCAGATGGCCAATTGTAACCACTGGGGCTCCAGATGTGATAGGGCCCCCTGGCTAAGAGAGACCTCCCCTGGAGGAATCCTCCATGGTTTGGCGATGGAGAGGCTCACAAGGTTGGCAAACCAGGCCTGTCTGGGCAGAACGGTGCAACCAGAAGCACCTCCGCCTGTTCTGTGAGGATCTTGCGGATAACGCTGGGAAGAAGTGGTAATGGCGGAAACGTGTAGAGGAGGCCGGTTGGCCAGCGGCAAAGAATTCCCTCTGATTCCCTCTGCTTTCGGGGACCTGTACCTGGAGAAGAAGCGAGGGAGATGAGTGTCCTCCGGGGTGGCAAATAGGTCGACTGAGGGGCGGCCGAACCTCTGTGTGATCTTGATGAAGAGGTCCGGGTGCAGACGCCACTCTGAATGATCGATTGCGGCTCTGCTCAACCAATCCGCCTGCAGATGTGCTCCGCTCGAAGGGACGATGGGTGTTTTTCCGCCAACTTCCCCAGGTGTTCCACCTCCACCATCAGGGACTTGCCCTGGCAATTGATGTGTGCCTTGGTGGCCACATTGTCCATTAGCAGCATTATATGTTGACCCTGGATGGTCGTCTGAAAGTGAAGGAGAGCTAGTCTCACCACCTTTAGCTCCAGCCAATTTATGCGGTGCTTGAGATGGCTGTCGGACCACCTGCCTTGGGCGACCTGATTGTCCAGATGTGCCCCCATCCGAACAGGCTGGCGTCCGTCCTGATGGTCAGGCGATCTGACTCGTGGAAGAGACTGCCCTTGGTCAGTGCAGGAGAGTCCCACCACTGTAGAGAGTGGTGAACCCTGAGAGGAACCGGGATCGGAGTAGGGGAATTGCTGTTCTTGGCCCTTTGGTGGGGCAGAAGGCACCATTGTAGTTGCCGCGAGTGCAGCCTCGCCCACAGTACTATCGAGAGGCAAGAGATTATTTTGCCTAGAAGCTTCGCTTGCAGGACTATGGGTGTGGTCCACTAAGCTTTCACCTGATGTATCAGTTGTCTGAGGCTGAAGATCCGCTCCTGCGACAGGAAGACTTGGCAACTTACAGTGTCTATTATGGCACCGAGATTCAGCCACCTGGTGGTGGGATTGAGGTGGCTTTTGTCCATGTTGACGGAGAACCTGTGGTCTTGCAGGGCTCCCATGGTCACCTCGAGGTCTCGGACCGCTTGCTGGCGGGACGGTGATTGTATGATGATGTCGTCCAGGTATGCTTGAAGTCTCACTGGAAGTGACCTGCCAGAATTTTTATAAATGTCCTGGGGGCCGATGAGAGGCCGAATGGTAGAGCTCGGTATTGATAATGCGTTCCTGCATAGTAAAATCTCAGGAACCTGCGGTGGGCCTTGCAGATAGGGATGTGGAGGTATGCTTCTCAGAGATCTATTGATGTTAGTAGATCCCTTGGCCTGATGCAGCTCAAGATCGACTGGAGAGACTGCATTTTGAAGCTTTTGTACGCTAGATGGTAATTTAGTCTTTTGAGGTCTAATATCCCCCTCCACCCTCCGGAATTCTTTGGGACACGGAACAGGATCGAGTAAGAACCTGACCCCTCTTGACCAGCTGGTACTGGTTCTATTGCCCTGATCTCCCGAAGGTGCTGGATCTCTTGCTCCATTAGGGACCGTTTGGCTACGGAGGAGGGAGTGGGGCAGTGAATGAAGTGGCGGAGAGGGGGGAAATAAATTCTAGAGTCAGACCCAGGTGGATTGTTTGAAGTACCCACTGGTCTGACGTGGTCTGCTCCCATCAGTCCTGAAATAAGTGCAGACACCCTCTGATGGGAGCCGTCAGCTGGCTGTCACTTATAGCGACGGAAAGGCCTAGAGCCTGATCCACCACTCTAAGGGCTGCTTAGAGAAGGATTGCTGTCTGGCCCTGTCTCGAACGGGTTGACGGTCTTGTGACCGGTCTGGTCCCTGACTGTACGGGCGGTGGTACTGACCGGTGCTAGTGGACGGTTCTGAGGAACGAAAGGACTGCTTTCTAAAATAACCAGAACCTTTGCACTCTGTTCTCTCGGTGGCGGATGGCATAACTTTCTTTTTGTCCTTGTTTTTGACTAGGACAGGGTCCAAGGCCTCCCTGAAAAGCTTCCCTCCTTTAAAGGGGGCAGAGGCCAAATTCCACTTGGACCTCATGTCACCGTTCCAGTGGCGAAGCCACAAGAGCCGCCTGGTGGTGACATTTGAGGCTAGGGCCCTGGAGGCAAACTTGGCGGAGTTGAGGGTGGCATCCGCAGTGTATTCTGCTGCCGCTAAGACCTTATTGAATTCCTGCCTCAATTTGGTGTCACCTGTCGGAAGCTTGGCAGATATCTGTCTGAGCGACAGGAGAGAGGCCCTGGATATAAAGGATGCTGAAGTGGCCGTCTTAATGGCCCAGGCAGCGGCCTGATGAGTCTTGTGACATGCCCTTTCTGACCTCTTGTCCTCCGCCTTCAAGCCCTCTAATAGGTCAGGATGTAAGACTGAGGAGGATGTAAGGCAGGGGTGTCCAAACTTTTTGCAAGGAGGGCCAGATTTGGTGAGGTGAAAATGTGTGGGGCCGATCATTCAGCCTGACATTCTTTGAACCCTTAACATTAAATGCGAATTAACTACCGTATTTTTCGGAGTATAAGACGCACCAAGATTTTGAAGAGGCAAATTAAAAAAAAAAGTTTTTGCACTCTCCCAAAAATGGCCCATTTTTCACGAAAACGGGCCTTTTTTTTAAAGGGCATGAATAGCCTTTAAGAGGCTTCTAGAGTGCTCCTGAGGGCTAGGGGGGGGCAAAGTTGAGCAAAAAATGGCCCTTTTTTGCTCATTTGTGCCCTCCACAGCCCCCAGGAGCACTCTGAAAACCTCCTAAAGGCTATGGGCAGCCATTTTGGTGAAGGGGGCAGAGTTTTGGGAGGCAAAAAATGCTGTATTCAGTGTATAAGGTGCACCCAGATTTTTAGCCTCTTTTTTGAGGGGAAAAAGATGCATCTTTATACTTTGAAAAATACGGTATTTTATGAAAGACTAAACAAATAACTCCAGTGGGGAGAAGAGGCTGCAGGCCACTTGAAATTTGAAAAAGGGCCACATTTGGCCCCCGGGACATGCCTGATGTAAGGGCTTCTACCGGAGGATCCACCTGAGGCAATTTTACTGAGTCCTCCAGGGAGGCATCCAAAGTATAAAGTTTTTTATCACTATAGTGCCCAGTTGGACCCACTGTCGCTGCACCACATTCAAAAATAATTTTGGGACTGGCACAATCTCCTGGGGAACAACCGGTTCTTCAAATAACCCCCCACTTGGGCCTGATGGGTCTACTGTGGCCGGATTGGTGGCAGATACTCCCGTATGGGTGGCAGTTTTTGCCTTATTCAAGATGGTCTTGAACGAGGCATGTTTGAATAACCCAGTAAAGGCTGGCCTGTGACGGCTCCCTCGTCCCCGGAGAACTCCTGCTCTGGAAGGATTTCCTTATCTACAGCTGAATCCTCGCTGTCCAGTGAGGGATGGGGAGACGCAGACCCTGGGTTAGTCTCCGAAGGGGCAGCCCTAGAAGCAGAAGATTTGGACCTGCGGGGCCGCTGGGCACGTTGCTCTGCAATGTCCTGGGATGTGGCCCTGGTTACAACCTCCTGCATTTCAGGGGACAGGGCTGGCCTTAGGTCTTCTGCAGGCCGCTTTCGTTTAGCGGATGCTGCGGAGCCAGAGACAAAACTGGAGGAGAGTCCTCTGCTTCCAAGGAACATTGGAACGAATCAGCATTATCTCCCATGGATGGTCTGGGAGAACCAGCCGAAACAGAGAAATCGTCTGATGAAAATTCCTGGCCCTCGTCCTCACTATCCGACCTTGATTGACTGGGGCTGGGACCTCAGGCGACCCCCTCCGCATGGACTGGGGAACTAGCCCCCGGCTGTTGCTGGGCCCTCTCAGGTTGCCTTTCCAAAGCTTTTTGGCGCTGGGGCGCCATTTTGTCGAGACCTGGCCCCCTTCCTTCCCCCTGCCTGACTTTGCTTGCTGAGGGTCCCGGGGGCAGCCCTGATAGCCTGCCTTGTGAGGCTTCTGCTGGTGGAGGGCCCTGAACTACCTTGTCTGCCATTGTGGGTTGTGGCCCCACTCACCACCTGGAACAAGGTTAGGGATGTGAAGAAGCTGGCAGCTGCTGTGTCAGGGGTCTGCAGGAAGGCAGATGACAAGACCTTGGACGCAATCAGGGGAGTGCCGAATCAGCGCTGGCAGGCGAGAGTCCCTGGCGCGAGTTCAAGTTCTCCCACCACCTGCAGAGTTAATAGCTAGAGGCTGGCCTAATGAAAGGACCAAGAACCTCGCTTGCTACTAATCAGGTCTCAATTAGTGACAGAGAATGACTAACCGCCGGACTGACCGGGCAGAACAAGTCGAGCTGCAGCCTATAATCTCCAACGCACCTCCAACAGTTCCGGAGAAAAAATGCGGCAATTTTTGGTGCTCAAAATGGCCAACGGAGGTTTTCCCTGATCCCAAATGGCCACCGCGATGACGAGGCTACTGGAAACGGCGCCAAAAAGTCACAGTCGAGAAGCGATGGCGGGAACGGCTGGGTCCTCGCACCACTGACCGTCGCGCCAAAAGGCTGAGTTGTAGCGCAAGCGGCTGGGCCCCCACACCACTAACTGCTGCGCCAAGATAAAGGGTGATCACGCCGGCCCCAAAGCCGCCTTGTGTCGCCTGGCCACTTAAAGAGCCGCGAGAGCCCGAAGAAGCCTGGGAGAAGGTTGCTTCCAGAAATGCAAGCAATAAATAGTCAAACAGACTCTTTGCAGAAAGGAAATGGATGGTTGGAGAGTCCATGTTCAAAGGAAAATATTCATTAATAGCTGGAACCACTTTAAGACGTGTCCTTGGGCTGAACTGAAAAAATCTGAAGAGCGGGAAGAGGAGGCTAAAGATCTCTCAATTCAGTCCAGGGCAGTCAGGCAGAATTTAAGCCATGCTTGGACTCTCCCGCAGTGCCCAGGAGAACAAGCCTTTTTACTGGTGATTTAAATAGACTTGATTTAAATCAAATCCCACCCTGCACAAGGGGGTTTGGGGCAGCAGAGCAGGGAAGGTGGGCTCACTTCGGAAGCAGACTCAGAAACCAAGCCCTCCCCTCCCCTTCCCCAAACTCCCTCACCCAAAGAGGGGAGGCTCCATCGAGCTGCGACTGGGGAAGCCGAGCCTGCCACTTACCGATCAAGACGCAGAGCTCCTGGGGCAGCTTCCTCCCTCCCGTGGCCAGGACCTGCCTCCCAACATCCTCAAAAATGACCGGCCGGGACTCCAGGTTCATCATCAGCATGGACCGCAACTGGGTCTTGGCCCGCTCCAGCTCGACCTAGGGGGAGAGGCAGAGGGGTTGCTCCAGGCTCTCATCCAAAGCCCCAACGTGAATTCTCCTCCCCAGCCTCTTACCTCTCCCAGCGTCCCAGCCATGAGAACAAATTCCCGGGTAATGATCTCCACCATTTCACGGACCTGCAATCGAGGAGTTGGGCGTGAGACCCCGTTCAAGGCCTCCCCCTTCCTGAAGGGTGGGAGAGCTTTGATGGAGGCCTCTGGGGTGAGGCCAGGCCAGTCAAGGGAGCCCTGGGGACGGCTGCTCCCTCCCTCGCTCGCCTGCTGTCCTGGTAGATGCAGCCCGATCTCCCATTGGCTAAGAGGGATCCATTCTGAGGACCAGCTCACCTGTCTGGGATCTGCGCTGGCGTGAATGCACAGGAGGCCGGTGTCCTCGTAGCTGTGGTGGTAGGAGGTGGCGTTGTACATCCAATGGTGCCTGAGAGAGAGGGAGCGAGCAGCAGAGAAGGGGAGAGGGGTGAATATTGGCAGCCTTGCAGGGCTCCCTAAGAGCCTCTCGCAACTGTGGGTCCTCCTCAAGAGTCGGACCACATATCCCATCAGCCCCAGCCACCAGCTGGCCCAGGGAAGGCCAAGGCAACAGCCACAGTCAGATTCCTGAAGGATTCTGCCAAACTCACACATACATTCATTCATCCGGTTCACTCAGGCTACAACTATTTATTGTGAGAACACAGAAAAGGCCCTCTGTGGATCTGCCACTCCACATCTCCAGGGGGTTGGAGGGGGCTACGTGGAATAACCCCCCCATGTTCCTCTCGTTGCAGGACACGATCACCGGTTATGGGGGAGGGCCGCCTGTCAGCCCCGGAGGCCATCTTTCCCTTTGGGTCTTAAGGGCTGCCTCACTTAGTGCTGTGGGAAACTGGGAGGAGGGGTTTCATGGAGTGGTAGAGACAGCCAGCCATAACAACGTTCTTTTCTCTGGGAGTCAAGGACGGGATTCAGCCTGTACCTGGAAGGACGTGACTAGGAGGGGTCTCCAGCTGGGACGATGACCCTGGAGCTCTAACACTGCTGGGCTAGCCAACACACACGGCCCAATGCACACACAACGAAAGCTAATTAGGCTTTAGCACAATGTCTAATCTGGCTACACATTTTTACTCTCTCTTCGGACACTCCTCCCCAAACCACAGCCCCGTGACCCTGCCCTTCTCTCTCTCCCCCGCCTTGTCTTGTCTCTGCTCTTGGATCTTGCCTTCCGAGAACCCGAGGGACGTACCGGTTGAGGACGTTGAGGTAGAGCCTGGTGAACATCCCTTTGCCGGGGCCTCCAGCAGAGAAAGAGCCACCGCCCCCCATCATCATGTTCAGGACGGCAAAGGGGATGAAGTCTTCCTCCTGGACCAGGGAAGCCAAACCAGGGGGTCACGCGGGAACGTCCAAGCAAAAGGGCCGCCACAGCCAGAAGGGGAGGGAGGCTTACCAGAAACGAGCAGCTTTCCAGTCCAATCATGATGTGGGCCAACTCTGGGATGGGGGTGGGCCCTAAACTCACGTCCGACATGTCCTTCTCCAGCTGCGGAAAGAGGGGGGAGATTCCCTGGAATTTGGCTTTTGTGAGGCTAGCTGGCAATTGGCTGTAGAGCAGGGGTCGCCAACTTTAAGCCCTGGCGGACTTCAACTCCCAGAATTCCCCAGACAGCTTTGCTTTGCTGGCCGTGGAATTCTGGGAGTTGAAGTCCGCCAGGGCTTAAAGTTGCCACGGTTGGAGACCTCTTTTCACCTTCAACTCTGCTTTTGACGGCTTTTGATCCTTGGACTGCCTTGCGATGATTTTGAGGGTCGTGACTGGCTCTTCACGTTCACCTTGGAAGAGGCACGGAATCTACCTTGACTTACGACTGCAATGGAGGCTGCCCATTAGGGTCACAGGTTGGGATGGCCATTAAGTGAGGCTTCCATGTGACTGCTTCACTCAACAAGTGGCCCAAGACCTCCCAATTCTAAGAGAGACGATCTCTTCCTTACCCTTTGAATTGTAATTTAATATTGTGCCTCCAAGTGGTTAATTTTTATACTTTTGACTTCTTAACCTCGATACGATGGCCGATCCAACTGCAAACATGCTATTAGCACCACTGCATCCGTTTAAACCCCATTTAAAATCATGACAAATCACTTTACAAAACCCAAGAGAGGCTTTGCTTCCCAACGTGCCAATAATGAGTCCTGGCCCTGAACTGCAGGTTAGTTTTTCTGTTCCTTCTGCAGCCCCCGGCAAGAAAAGCAGAGGCTGCCTCCCCTTCCTCACCTTCAGGATCCCTCCGGTGTACTGGGCAACCGACTTGTCCACATCCTTGGCTTCCCCGCTTCCCCACGCTGGAACAGCTCCCAGGAAGTACTTGCGAGCACAGTCCACAAGCTGCTGGTGTTCAATCCCCACGCCAGCCAACACCATCCTGTCGGGGGTGTAGTAATTCCTCAGGTACGAGTGGAGGACCAACCTGTCAATTTTCTCAATGTTGCCTGCGGGACAGAACCTGTTCAATCCCACAGTGTTTTCCCTGTAGGCTGCCTGTGGGAGATCGGGAGAAACACAACGATTCTCAGAAGAAAACCCCAAGGCAATGACAACACACTTGCAACCTCCCTTCCTTGCTTTGGGATTACGTGCACCAAGACACGGGAAGAGCGTTTGCTGCGTTGATAAAAATACAGCTCTAGTGAGCATAAGGGAGCAATTACCTGAGAAAGTAGCCACCTCTCCTCAAGGCTCTCCTAAGCATTATGCAATGGTTTCCTCTTTCATTGTGTGATCAACCTGGATTTGAACCCAGGTCTCCCTGATCCATGGCCTGAGCTACTGAGAACCTCTTGCTTCCCAGCTCTCTGAAGGAATCTGCCTCTGCCCCCAAAGTCAGGGGCTGCAAGCAGTTGTGTGTGAAGCACTTTGGACCCCAAAAGGGGCTTTGCAGTAGAGATGGGGGCACAGGCAGAGGAGGAGGAGGTACCTCCTTAAAGACGGTGCGTCACATGGTGGGCTGAACGATCCCAGCAGAATAGAGATTTCAGTTAAGGAAAAATCAAAAGTATCCCACACCCTTCTGAAGCACAATATCACACCCTGTCAGTTGGAAGGAAAGATGCAGCTTTTGTGTGTGTGTGTGTGTGGGGGGGATTCATACAATGCCCCATTTTGACTCTGCATTCCCCAAAGCTGCATCCCTTGGACTGAATATTTCCTTTCACTTCCCAGATTGCAGGCGGGAACCCAGTGCATTAGCAAAACAAGGTGTATTTTTTAAATCCTATTGCGCCCCACCTCACTTAATGGACCCCCATTGCTTATCATAAAAAAGACAAACTTGTGTTTCGTCTGAAAACTACTTCATCCACCGCTGAAAGGGCATTTTCAACAACAGCCAGGAAGCCCCCAGGGGCCCCTCCAATTCCTTAGGGGTTGCCTTCCTTGGCATACTGATAACCGCGTCCTTCCCCTCAAGCCAGGAGGTTAGGAGGAGGCCACTGAAGGGCTCAGGGGCTTCATGGGGGTGAAGAATGCCAGAGGGCCTTACTGCGTGGATCATCTCGGTCAGCAACGGCTCCGGATCGGGTCTCATGTTCAGGTCCTGCAGCTCAAAGCGGACGGCCATCTGGGTCATCTCGATTTCCTCATCTGCCAAGAGAAGCCAAGTCTTTGGATCCAGGACGAATCTCCTCCCAGGGGACCATGGCACAAAACCCCTGGAAGGGGAGGGGAATTGCTCCCAATTTTCAGCCACAGAATCCACCTGTCTTTCTTCCCAGCTGATAAATTTGATCGGGCACACCCACCTACGCCCTTCCCACCATCTTGGTCTCTCCCCACTCCTGTCCTCCCAAATTATGCCCCTGCACCACGCTGGCAGAAATCACTGACACCTCTACGGCAACGCCATTTGCAAAATCCTGCCTTGGGCTCTTGCTCCTTTTTTTCATGCGCAGAAGACTCCCTAACGATCTCACCCGGCAATGTACTTTTTAAAAACTATTATTATTATTATTATTATTTATTTACTAGAAGATTACCTGACAGTCTGGGTTGGAGAACCACATCAGCCAACAGACTGACCATGGCATCAAGGCCCCTGCTATCTGCAGAAACAGCATACATTGTGGTATCCCTGAAAGAAGAGCGAAATTGGTTTCGTGCTCTACCCAGGTGTCAGGCTCTTCACCTAGGGCACAAAGACCCTGCAACAAAGAACCTTAAAACTCTCGGGTGGAAAACAGCCAACTGCATCACTCAAACCAAACTCAAAACTCCCACTAGCCTCCCTGCGAAGGGTGGAGGGGATCCCATAATAAAACGGCCGCTGACTTACATGAACGGTCCTTCTATCTGCGCTGCGAGGGGAATCCAAGCATGGGTTAACTTTGTCCATTAGCCTAGAGACTGAGTTATGTAATTGTTGACCACGCCTCCTCTGACTGGATGGGTCAGTTTTGTACGAAGGCTCAGACGTTCCAAGAGAAGCCATGAAGACATATAAACGGTAAGTAGGTAAGTAGACGCTTTGTGTGCGTGTGTGTGTACGATCATGAAGTCAATGTCAATGCCCGGACCAGCCGAAGCCGAGGGCGGGTTTGGATTCCCCTCGCAGCGCACATAGAAGGACCGTTCAGGTAAGTCAACAGTCGTTCTCCTGTGCGCTGCTTGGGGAATCCAAGCATGGGGCATGCCAAAGCAATGAGTCTTAAGGGTGGGACGCCGGCTGGTCAAGGGCCATGGATGCAACAACCCTCTGTAAGACGCGCCGCCCAAAGGAGGCCTCCGCCGAAGTGTATTTGTCCACTTTGTAATGGCGGATGAAGAGTGATGGAGATGACCAGGTCGTCGCTCTACAAATGTCCTCCACCGAAGCCTGAGTTGGAATGGGGAGTGATGCGCCTGGGCGGTGGTCGAGATTGGGATTCGTAAACGAGGGCAATGCACGCTTTCAGCCAGCGTCCAATGGTGTGTGAAGACACCTTCTGCCCCACGGATGACGGTTGAAAGGACACGAAGAGTGCCTCTGATCTCCTGAATGCCGCCGTGTGCTTCACATAGCGGCGGAGTACTCTGCAAACATCGAGATGATGCCACTTCCGTTCCAGGGGATGCGATGGATTGGGGCAAAAGTTCGGAAGGATGAGTTCTTGAGCCCTGTGGAACAGGGAGTTAACTTTCGGCAGGAATGCCGGGTCCAATCGCAAGATGACCCTTTCGGGATGAAATATACAGAGGTCTTCGGGAAATGAACGTGCGGCCAGTTCCGAGACCCTTCGAGCAGATGTAATCGCCACCAAAAAGATGGTTTTGAGGGTCAACAATCTAAGTCCAATGGTACGAATGGGCTCGAAGGGTTCTGAAAGCCGCGAGTACGAGGGGCAAATCCCAGGTAGGGTAGCGGTGGACTACCAGTGGTTTGAGGTTAGAGGCGCCTTTGAGAAAGGAGCAGATCCTCAGATGGCGAGCGAGGGAATGTCCATGGGTGCCTCCTATCACCGTAGATAACGCCGCAATCTGCCTACATAGGGTGCTGGGCGTTAGTCCCTTATCCAGACCCGATTGCAAGAAGTCCAAGACCTGTGGCGTGGAAGACTTGAGTGGGTCCACAGATACTGTCCGACACCATCGACAGAAAGCCTGCCAGGTGGCCTCATAAATGCGGGTCGTGGACGGGTGGCGAGCTGCCTGTATAGTGGCGGTGACTTTGTCCGAGAAGTGCTAATGCCTCAGGATCGTCCTTTCACGTGCCACACGGCTAATTGTAGCGGCTGGGGGTTCGGGTTGGTGAGCACCCCCTGCATGAGGGCTATCCGGTCGTCTGGTATTCTCCACAGCCGGGAGATCGAGAGATGGACCAGGTCGGCGTACCATGGGCGTCTGGGCCACATTGGCGCTATCAGGAGAACTTCCGCCTTCTCCAACAGAATCTTTTGTATGACTAGCGGTACGAGCGGGAGAGGCGGGAAGGCGTATAAGAGGCCTTCTGGCCAGGGGCTGAACAGGGCGTCAGTGCCTTCCGCTCCCGGAACGTAGTACCTGGTGAAGAATCTGTCCAGGTGCGTATTGTGTGGTTGAGCAAAGAGATCCACCTGGGGTCGACCGAACCGGTGTGCTAGTTCCTGGAACAGAGTCGGGTGGAACTGCCACTCCGTCTGGTCCACTGTGGTTCTGCTCAGCCAGTCCGCCTGCACATTGGCTGTGCCCGAAATGTGCTCCGCCCGTAGTGATAGTAGGTTGGTCTCCGCCCAATGGTGGAGACGTTCCGCTTCCAGCATCAAGGCCCGGGACCTGGTGCCTCCCTGGCGGTTGACGTGTGCCTTGGAGGCTACATTGTCCGTGAGAACCAACACGTGGTTGGCTGTCACCAGATCCCGAAAGTCCCGGAGGGCTAGGCAGATCGCCCGGAGCTCCAGCCAGTTGATGCTGTTTCGCAACTCCTGGGCGCTCCAGCAACCTTGTGCTGCTCTGTCCAAGGCATGAGCTCCCCAACCGAATAGGCTCGTGTCTGTTGTTACTACAACGTGTTCCGGCTCTTTGAATAGGCACCCTTTGAGAATCTTGGAGGAGGTCCACCATCGGAGCGAACGCAGCACCTTGGGAGGCAACCGGACCTTGGTCCGCGAGTGGCTGGTGTGAGCCCTCTGAAATGGGAGCAGAAACCACTGGAGGGGACGTGCGTGAAACCTCGACCACGGGACGACGTCTATGCATGAGATCATCTTCCCCAACAGTCGGGAGAGGACTGCGAGGGGAAGAGATCACTGAGTTTGCACCTGACTCACCAGGGTCTGCAGGCTCTGTCGTCTTTCCTGGGAGAGCGACACTACGCATTGTTCGGAATCGATGACTGTCCCGAGATGGAGGAGAGACGTGCTTGGGTGCAAGTGGCTCTTCGGGAGATTCAAGACGAAGCCGTGGAGCTGTAGTGCTTCACTTGTGGTCCGCAAATCCTGTCTCGCCATATCCGGGGAAGACGACAGGATCAAGATGTCGTCTAAATAACAGTTGACCCTTATCGGGATAGACCTGAGGGAGGCCATAACCACTGCCAGCAGCTTGGTGAAGGTCTGCGGAGCCGATGAAAGGCCGAATGGCAGGGCGCGGTATTGGAAGTGGCGTCCCGCAAACTGGAACTGCAGGAACCTTCGGTGAGATGGGTGTATTGACGCTCAAGTGTCTTGAGTGACTGCATTTTGAACCTCTGATATCTCAAGTAGAGGTTGAGCCGTTTCAAATCTAGGATGGCCCCCATCCTCCTGAGTTTTTGGGGACCAGGAAAAGGATCGAGTAGAACCCTAGCCCTTCCTGTCCTTGGGGCACCCGTTCTATCGCGTGTATAGAAATCAGATGGTCGATTTCGGAATCCATCATGTGTCTCTTTACCTGGCATCTTGGTACAGGACACCTGATGAAGCACCTCGGGGGAACAGCGAGGAATTACAGTGTGAGGCCCAGCCTCACCGTCTGGAGTGCCCACGCATCCGAGGTGGTTTCTGCCAATTGGGGGGCGAACGATGTGAGATGCCCGCCAATGGGACCCCCCTTGTGAGAGTCACCGGAACCTCCGAAAGGACCAGTTGCTGTTCCCACGAAATGGCCGCCGGGCTTGTTGTTGTTGGCCCTGTTGTCGGCCCCTGTCCCTGTTACCTGGACGGTCCAGATTCCTGTCCTGTGTGTGGAAAAACGATCTGGAGTAGGGAGGAACATATGGGGCAGTGTTGTAGCTGGAGTCCCCGGCCCGAAAGGATTGCCTTCGGTGGAATGGTTGCTGTCTCCTGTCCCCGCGCCTAGTGGTTGAAGGGAGTACCTTGCTTTTATCCCTATTCTCAATTAGAATAGGTTCCAACGCAGCCCCAAACAGAGCCCCCCCCCCGAAGGGGGTAGAGGCAAGGCGCCATTTGGAGCGGAGATCAGCTTGCCAGTGGCGAAGCCAGAGGAGCCGGCGGGATGCCACGTTGGACGCGACTGCACGAGACGCGAACTTGGCCACGTTAAGAGTAGCATCTGGAGAAAACTCCAGTGCTGCCCCCAGTTTGTTTACATTCTGGTGTAGTCGCAGATCTTCAGGTGGAATCCTAGACAGCATCTGCTCCAACCAAACCCAGGAGGTTCTGTTGATGAAAGATGCAGCTGTGGCAGCGCATAACGCCCAGGCAGCCGCCTGGTGCGTTTTGCGTATGACCATTTCGGCCTTGCGGTCCTCGGCTTTGAGGCCCTTGGAAATCTCAGAAGGTATCAATGCCGGAGAGGCGAGAGCCGCTACTGTGGGATCCACAATAAGGAACTGGAGGAGTTCGTCCAATTCAGGTGTGGAAGCGTAGAGCTTCCTGTCACCATTACTAGGGGGGGGACAGCTGTTGGTTGGGACCACTGTTTCTGGACCACGTCCAGAACAGCTTAGGAACAGGCATCACCTCCTGCTCCTGCACCTGTTCCGCGAAAAAGCGGTCAGTGGAATCAAGGCCCACAGCCGTGCTAGCTACCCCCAATCTTTGTAGTTGCCTTTGCTTTGTATAAAACCGATTTAAATAAGACAGGTCGGAATAAACCAGAAAAGGCCTGGGTATCTTGGCCTGGACCATCGTCATCTGAGAGTTCTAGGGGCTGCTACGTCCTCCTCCTCATCAAGAATGGAGCCCTGACAGAGGGTGGAGGTGAAGGAGGGTCAGCCTGAGAGGTAGACAGGTCTCTGGCGATGGTAGCAGGGACAGGGCGCCGGGCCCTGCGCTGCAGTTCCGCATTCACCCCCTGGGAGATAGCAGCAGAAATCATGCTATGAAGTTCTGGGGGTAGGCTAAAAATGGACCCATCCCTGGGCCTGACGCCAGCGGCCGTAGGAGTGAACGTGGCCGCGGGCTCCGATTGCGGGGAGGCTTGGCTCATGGTTGGGCCCACTGCAGAGAGATCTGGGGTAGATCAGGGGCCCCAAGCCCGTTTCAACCGAACCCCTACCCAGTGGTGTGGGGAGATCGGGGGACCAGCCCTGGACTCCCACTAGAGGAATCGAGGGGGCAGGAGAATGGTGCTTGGCCACTAACCTAGGAGGTGACCTAGGGGTAGGCCCAGCCGCCGAGGCTGATGGCTTGGCCTTCTCCTTGTGCTTGGCAGCTCTGTCTGGGGCTACAGATGAAGCGCATGATTCGTGTTTTGAGGCCTTAGTGGTTGATCTACTGGCCCCGGGGTGTCAGATAAAGGCGGGAGGGAACTGGGAGTTCCATCGCTGCCCCCGGAATTGGAAAGATCGGCGATAATAATCTATACGAAACTGAAAGGCCCAAGCTCACTTGGAATCAGGGTAAATCGCTGATAATTGCAAGCCGAATTTACTGTGCTAATCGCTGGCGGCGAACCGACCTCTGCAGCTCAATGAGTCACTCTGGTCACAATGGCGATTGAGCGCGCAATGGCAGGCTCCGCCCTTCCCCCAGACAATTAGGCGCGAAAGCAGTAACGGCCAAAATGCCGGCGTGAACAGCCGTTTCGGCGCAAAATTCAAATGACAGAAAAAATGATGGCCGCCGTTCCTGCCGTCTGGAGGGAAGGATTTTAAGCCGCCGGCAGCTGAAAAGGCTCGGCAGCCTCGCCCCAGCGCTAGGCGGAATCGCCTCTCGCAACGGCCGCTGACTGGCAGGCTGCAATTCCCCCCTCCCCAGCGGCGGAGAAGCAATCAGGAAAACAAGCGGGGAAGTGCTATCGGCGGATCGTCACAGCCCCCGCCGACACGAGAGCGGCGAACCGACTCTCACTATGGCCACATATCAGGAAAGAGGGCGGCGAACCGACCCTCAGCTGATTACACCCGCTCCAGCGCCTCGCTAGCAATTAGTCTGGCGCACGTTCCAACGGCCGCTAGAACCGCGAGGAACCAGATAACAACTTCTGAAAACACAAACCGATTGCAGAGAAGCAATTCCAGTCCAAAAAGAAGAAATCCAAGTCAAATGGTAAGTTTGTCTATTATCCTAAAGGAGAAAAGATTTTTGTGTCTCTTTAGGCTGGACTGAGTTAAAAAACTGGAGCCTTCCGATCAGAGGAGGCGTGGTCAACAATTACATAACTCAGTCTCTAGGCTAATGGACAAAGTTAACCCATGCTTGGATTCCCCCAAGCAGCGCACAGGAGAAGGAGAGAGGGGGGGGGGAAGTATGTGACATGTAACAGGGCTATGCTCAAAAGCCACATCGCTTGGCAGGGATTTGTCAAAGCACAAAGGACGCCCAACAGGAAACAGACCTTGACACCTGGCAGTCACAAATTCCTCCATGCTTCTCCAACATGAGGAGGATGTCATCCTTGCTGCTAAACTGAGCCGTAGACTAAAAAGAAAAAAGAGGGAAACAAAGCAAAAGAGTTCATTTTTTAGGGAACATTCAAGTCAAGGCAAAATAAAATTCAACTAATTTAGGTAACATGCAATAACCGTTTTCCCTGGGATGTAATATTAGAGGTTTTTGCTGGCAGCTTTTGGAGAATTGCAGCAATGGGCAGCAGCAGCCAAAAAAAGCGAATACAATCCTGGGTTGTATAAACAGAGGCATAAAATCAAGATCAGGTGAAGTATTAGTGCTGCTTTATCAAACCCGAATAAGGCCACATGTGGAATACTGCAGCCAATTGTGATCATACTGCAAAAAAGAAGTTAAGAGTTTTGAAAAAGTTCAGAGAAGAGCAACTACGTTGACTAAAACATATGAAGAATGGCTGCAGGATTTGGGTTTGGCTAGTCTAGAGAAAAGAAGGACTAGGGGGGATATGATAGCTGTCTTCCAGTGTTTGAGGGTCCGCCATAAAGAGGAGGGGGGGGGTCAACTTATTTCCCAAAGCACCAGAAGGCAGGATAAGAAACGGATGGAAAGGAATCGAGGAGAGAAGCAACCTGGAATTAAGAAGGAATTTCCTGACAGTGAGGACAATTAACCAGTGGAACAGCTGGCCACCAGAGGTTGTGAGCGCTGCATACCTGAAGGTTTTTAAGAAGAGACTGGGCAGCAGTTTGGCTGAGTTGGTATAGGTTCTCCTGCTTGAGCAAGGGGCTGGACTAGAAGACCTCCAAGGCCCCTTTCAGCTCTATTGTATTCTTAATTCTTATTCTATTCTAACCAAGGAGAGAAGCAAGCTGGAATTATGGAGGAACTTCCTAACAGGACAAATAAACAGTGGAACAGAAGTTGCCTCCAGAAGTTGAGACTGGATAGCCACCCATCTGAAATGGGATACAGGTTCTCCTGCTTGAGCAGGGGGCTGGACTAGAAGACCTCCAAAGTCCCTTGCAGCTCTATTCTATTCTAAAATTCAAATGGGGAAGGGAGGATGAGGAGCCAACAGAGTAGGTTGGCCAGGTAGCTGTGCGGAGGGTTTTTAGCTTCCTTTTTGTAAGAACAATAGGTTCTGCCAATACGTTTTTCTGGGTCCCAATGGGCTGGCATGCAGTCCAGAGGCGAACATGGCTCTGTTTTCCTTACAAGGTTACTTGTCCCAAACAGGCTGACACTACGGTTGCCCATTGTTGCAGCAGCCTTTAACATGTCCCAGTGGGCTGGCACACAGTCCAGAGGGGAACACGGCTCCACTCTTTTACAGAGGTTCTTTCTGAGGGGATTTTTCTGACTCAAGCTGGAGGCCTGCTGACCCTCAAAGGGGTTCAGCTGTATGGGAAGCCAGATGTGGCTACCTTGAAGGAAAACGGAGCCTCCAAGTTCCATCACGTTGGGCGCCAAATGTAAGGTTTGAGAATGCGTTGAGACCCAAAGAAGTTTGAGAATACATCCAAGTCACAATGAGCCAAACAGAGTTAAACGGAGGCTTGAATAACAATCAGCATTTAATCTTTGATCAAAGCTTAAAGACGTGATGGTCAGTTGTTCCCAACATACCCCAAGGGCATGTAGGGAAGAACTGCCCTTGAGAGAAGGTGTGGCTGGAGGCATCAGAGAATAACATCCTGGCTTTACAATACTCCTCACTAGCCTTATCAGCATTATCGCTTACCTCTGTTCCCAGGATCGGCCATTTGGCCCCCTGTTGTGAAGGGCACAGATCAAAAGTGAGAGGCAGAAGGGGGAACGTATCAAAGGTGTCAGTTCTGCAGCTCTTTACAGCTCCATTCCGGGATAAAGAGTTCAAATGGCAAGGATCTGACACGTTTTGACATTTGCCAGATATTCTACAGGTCCCCATAACAAGAACAAAAGGCACTTACAGCATGCAAGCTTATAGTTACAAACCCAAGGCGTAATATGTGTTATATGTATTGTGTGTGTGTGTACGTACACACACACACACACACACACATGTACGTATGTGTTATAGAAAACCAAGACGTTTGTATCTATATTCCCTTTCACCATTCCTACCAATTCTTCCCATTCTTCTCCTCCTTCAGGCCGAGGGCAGAGAGGAGGAAGGCCCAGGAAAGGGGGTCTCGATTAACGCCACTCCCCCGGCCGTTTCCCTTCCTCCCAGCCGCTTACCGAGAAGGCCAACTTCTCCAGAAAGTGCGAGATCCCGCCGGGGAACTTGGCTTCGTACCTGGAGCCGGAGTTGATCAGCACTGGTGCCGGGGCAGAGAAGGGGCGAGGAGGAAGAGGAGAAGGAAGGTAAGCCGCGGGCCCCGGAGTCGCTTCGGCCGCCCACGCGATCCCCTCGCCGCCGCCGCCGCCCCCCCGGCGCCCCCTTACCGCCCAGGGTGCAGAACTGGCCGAACCTCTTCTGGGAGGCCACGCGCAGCCCCGCCCTCCAAGACGCTGACCTCCGTCTCGAAGCCCTCCGGCCCGTCCAGCCCGGCGAAGGCCGGCTTGGGCAGCCCCGGCAGAGGGGCCGTCAGCGGGGTGCCCGGGTAGCCGCCCCCGCTGCTGAAACGCCGCGACCCGGCCAGCCTGGAAGGGGAGAAGAAGGAGGAGGAGGAGGATGAGAGACCCTCGGGATGGTTAACGGGCCTCACCCAGAAAAGCCCACCCCTCTCCGCCGGAGGACACGAAACTCGTGGCCGAGGCCTCACCTCCGCGCCGGGCCCAAAAGGCCCCTGCCGCACCGCGCTGGCCGCCATCTCTCTCTCTCCTCTCTCTCTCTCTCGTCTAAGGAGGAGGAGGACGCCGATTGGTCGCTCGGGTGACGGCGCCGGCGATTGGCGTCAGAGTCCCGCCCCCTCCACTTCCGGAATAGGAACGGCGACGGAAGGAGTTTTAGGATTCGGCGACGGAAGTGCCCGCAGGCGCAGTTTAACCGCGGGGCATGCTGGGAAGCGCGGGAGGCGGGAGAGAGGGAGGGGGGAGTGAGGGAGACTGGGGAGGCCCGGAAAGGAACAAACCATGGTTAACGCCACAGACCATCATTTGATAGAGCAGCCATGAATGGCTTGGAAATAGGAGTTTATGAATCAATATTTGCTTTTATTATGAATTGCTTATGTTACCATATAATTGTTACTGATTAAAACAATATTTGCTGTTTGCTTCTGATATAATATACTGCTAGAAATCATTTATTAGGAATTAAGCTTCGTTATTGGCTTCTGCTTATATTATTGTATACTGTCAGAAATTAATTGCTTTCCAGCCCAGCAAATTGGAACCTTAATACTGGATGGCATTACTGCAAATGTTACCTCACTTCTATTCTTGGCTTCAAAGCTAGGCACATTCTTGAAAACATGGAAGAAATTGTTACATGGAAACATCAGGCCCCATAGATAAAGGAACCCAAACTAGGGAGTTTTCCTGGCTCATAAATCCTTAAAGCAATTCTGCCAAAAAAAACAACTTGGCAAAGGGAGACTGCCACCCCCTACACAAGACTATAGGAATACTCTACAGATAAGGGAGACAGAGACAGGAGCTTGAACAAAAGAACGCTTTAAAGTTCACGTTGGTAATGAATCTTTGTCTCTGATTGGATAAACTTTGTTTCTAGCTGCCTAATATATATATATATATTTAATACCCTGAGCCCCTCTTGCAGAGGGTAACTATTCCTTACATGCATTTGTCTGTATGTTTTGGAAATAGCTTTGTCACCCAGCTTTTGCTATGGCCATAAATAAAAGCTGATATTTTTTGCAAGCCTCGTCTGGAGTCTCACTCTCTTGGGCATCTCAGTGGCTAGGGGAAACTGCTGGAATCTTACATAATAGTAAACCCCGTGTTGGAAGCCCCGTTCCCCCCGCCAGAGAATAAAATATTTGGGGGAATATTATAAAGAGGGAGAATATTATATTTCCCCAAAGGAGAAATTGAGCTTTCTGCATAGCAAAACAGCCTCCCACAGATGCAAGAAGAAATGGT
This sequence comes from Natrix natrix natrix, assembly GCA_029891615.1. Classification (NCBI taxonomy): domain Eukaryota; kingdom Metazoa; phylum Chordata; class Lepidosauria; order Squamata; family Natricidae; genus Natrix; species Natrix natrix. The sequence goes on from JAKRSK010012718.1 coordinate 516,307, forward strand.
TATTTGTGCTGTAGGAAGTCAGCACCCACCCCTCTCCTAGGGAAATTAAATATTGTGGGAAATATTAAAAGGGCAGAATATTTCCCCTGAAAGGGAGGCAGAAATTCACCATCCCTCACCTTTGTCAATGGGCCACTAAAGGCCTGAACCAGTCTATTTTACATAACAAAGATCTACCTCCCTTCAGGCAGAGTCATAGGAGGAATTGCCCAAAGCCCTTTCATTACATCATCACCCAGCAAGAGTCAACCAAACCTGAGACTCAGGACAGCCTGTTTTGAGGCAGGAAGCGGACTCACTCTTAATAGCCTCAACCTCAAGAGCTCACAGCAGATGTCTGCACTTAAGAGATAAAGAGATAGCTAGGTCTATTCATAGGTAAATGCCCTCACCTAAAATCCAACAAAGGTAGGATTGGCCCTCTACCCATCTCACCACATGGCACCTGGGAAGATTACATCACCCAGCAAGAGTCAACCAAGCCTGGGACTCAGGACAACCTACAGAGTTGCCCCTGCACGACCCCATGGGAGTCTGACAACCAATCAGAATACAAGCTCAAATTCAAAAGCCCCGAGAGGGCATAAAACCCAGGAACTCTCTGCATCTCTTCCCTTTTTTCTTCGCTCAAGATCTTCAAGGCATGTGGCCCTGTCCACCATTAAACCATCTTTCCACGCAATTTCCATGAATCTGGTGTCTTTTTCCCTATTTGGAACTGAACCCAGAGGGACATTTCCTCCAACAGGTCCCATTAAGAAATCCCACCCAATCTATTATCAAACAAAATATCTTTAGTTCAAGTGAAGGGATTAAGAAGGACCTGAACCTCATTCATTGAGAAAAGTGGGAACAATACTGGCCCATTAAGAAAGGCCCTGCTGGATGTAATGAAAGGGTTTTGGGATTCCTATTATGGCTCTGCCTGAAGGAGGTAGATCTTTGTTATGTAGAATAGACCGGCTCAGGCCTTAATGGGCCATTAACAAAGGTGTGGAGGACGAGCTTCTGGGGAAATATTGGGGGAAATATTCTGCCCTTTTAATATTTCCTAAAATATTTCATTTTTTTCTAGGAGAGGGGTGGGCGCTGACTTCTTCCTACATTGTGTTGGAAGGAAAATTCATCTGGTTCAGTTCCAGGCCGGGAGAAAGACGCTGGGAATAAAATGGGGACTGACTGAAAGAAAGATACTCTTGATGAACAGAACCACCAGGGTTTGTGGTTCTGGGGCAGCTGACCCAAACGGTTGAAGGAGCGGATGGATCTTGATAGGTTTCTGTGACTTTGAAGTTTGGACTCTTCTGGGGATGGTGCAATGAAAGGGTGTTGGGCAATTCCTATCGTGGCTTTAATGGCCTTTGTCCTGTGTTGGATCTTGGGCGAGGGGCTGCTTGTTCTAATCCTGCCAGTCTGCCTTTGTTAGCTGTCAAACTTTGCTGCAAGGGGTTTCGAAATGTCTTGAATGGGTTTCTGCTGGCAGTATTTGCTTTGCTTATGAATGGAGCCCTCTCAATAGTTGACTTCCTCTTTCAATAAGCTCTTTATCTCCTTAAGTGCTGGCATCTGCTGTGGGTATTTAAAAAGAGAGGGGGGTTTGCTTCAAAGAACATGTTTCTCCATTTCTCCCTTGGGGAAATATTCTGCCTATTTAAATATTTCCCAAAATATTTCAGTCTTGGCGGGAGGCTTCCCACAGCAGGCTAGAGGCAAGAAATAACAGGATAAAATTAATTACATCTGTTTGACAGGATTAAGCCAAAGGAAGCCGTTGCTTTAGACCCATTACTAGCCTTTGCAAAACAAGTCAGACAAAACCCACGAAGCAAGCCTTCAGACTACAAAGCGCTACAAAAACTTTAGAAAAGCCCACATGGAAAACAAACCAATTGGTCAGCTCTCCCAGAACTGCACGGTGTGTGTGTGTTGTTTCTGCTCATCAATAAACAGACTTTTTCTTTCTTAAGCAGCCTCCCTTTTATTCCCAGCTTGGGAACTGGACCTGGGTTTTTCTTCCGACACCTGGAGCTCACAGCCACCAACCTGCCTGACTTCTCTGTCGGGGAAAGTCTGGGGGGATACCTGAGGACGAGACTCCAAATGGGCTTCTGATTTATGCACTTTATTAGCCAGTGAGCTGCACAGCTGCCTAATTTGCCAAATAGGGATGCTTGGGGGTCTGAGGCGGTATGGAAAACAAGCTGCTGGATGAGCCATCAGGGTGCAAAGTCCTGACTTGGGACTCATGGGAATACTTGAGGTTGTTGAAGAATAAGGAAGGCCAGCAGGATTGGGAATCTCTCCCTCTCCCTCTCCCTCCCTCCCCCCCCCCCTCTCTCTCTCTCTCTGCGGGAGGTTCCTGGGTCCCACAAGATTGTGTTTTGTGCAGGGGACGCTGTCTTCCCGGACTGTTGGATCTTATGGGAAGGGCCAGTCCAGTAGAAGGTCGCCAATGCCTGGAATTGAACCTGGAAGCTTATAGGAAGGCAGCAAAGAGATTTGGGTGCCTGGGTAGACCAGGAGATGCTTGTCACCATTTGCATAGCTGCACTCGCCTAATTGTAGCTTCCAAGGGCAGACCCAGGTATACGCCCCTATCAATAGCTGCAGTGTAGATACAATTTTGAAAAGGGAGGATACTTCAGTTTATATCTAAGAATCCACACATCTGCCGTGCTCTCTGAAACATCTGGCCTCCTCTGTTCTTCAGAGGAAGAGCCTTATTACCTGCTTCTTCTCACTGGCCTGGGGCCACAATGGGACCCGCAGCACTAGAAGTGATTGATTGGGAATCAATCCGTTGAGTGAAGGTCCACCCCTCCTACCACATATCCTCTTGGTTTTAACCTATTTAATTATTGTTAATAGCAATGGCATTTAGACTTAGGTACCACTTCACAGTGGGCTTTGCAGCCCTCTCTAAGTTGTTTACAGAGTCAGCCTCTTTTTCCCCAACAATTTGGGTCCTCATTTTACCCACCTTGGAAGGACGGAAGGCTCAGTCAACCTTGAGCCATCAGGATTGAACTGCTGGCAGTGGGCAGAATTAGCCTGCAATACTGCATTCTAATCACTGCACCACTATGGGAAGGAAGGAAGGAAGGAGAGGGAGAGAAAGAAGGAAGGGAAGCAAACAAGCAATATCCATAACCCTTAGGCTTATATACCGCTTCACAGTGCTTTCCAGCCCTTTCTAAGCGGTTGATGGAGTCGGCCTCTTCCCCCCAACAATCTGGGTCCTCATTTTACCCACCTCGGAAGGACGGAAGGCTCAGTCAGCCTGGAGCCTGGTGAGATTCGAACTGCCAAATTGCAGGCAGTCAGCAGAAGTAGCCTGCAGTACTGCACTCTGACCACTGCACCACCAGGGCTCTTAATTAATTTCACATTCATTTTAATCCTTTTAATATCTTATTGTAAACCATCCAGAGTCAAGTTGCGATAGTGAGGCAGGAGGCATATGGACGAACAGTCTGTGAAACGAAAATTCGGTGTCGCCAAGCTGAAGTTTCAGCTATACACTGTGGCCTTCATTCCAGGCCTTTGAAACCCAGAATTGGTCTAAGAGACAGCAGGGTTCTGAAGTGAGCGCTTGCTGCTACACCAGGAATCGTGCTTGGCAGCTGAGCAAGAGATAGTACACACACAGATGTAAGCACAAGTTCCAAACAGTGAGACAAATCTAGCAGCCTAGTAGCTCTCTTCAGAACCTATTTATTCTCCAAGATCAAAGCACTGAAGAGGATTCCTAAGTGTGTAATAAAACCCACGGAAATGGAAAAAAAACCCCACAAAACAAGCCCTGAGAACTACAAGCCAACTTTCTAGCCCTGAGCTACAAATATTCCACACAAGTACAAATAATTTCTGTCGAGCTTCAAAGGCAGACACACAGGAGCTGTGAATCAATCAAAGTTCCTGCTGTCACAGATTGGCTACAGGAATAACTTTCTGTTTTCATGGGCCGTATTTTTTTTAATACAGAAAGCTTTTTTCCAAACCTTGCTTCTTTTAAAGCTGTTGATGCACAATAAATTTATCCAAATAGTTTTAAGAGAAGAGGTCCTAGAATAGCAAATATTGTAACCGAAATGCCACAGTGTGTGATGGGGAGAGTTGGTTTCACTTGTCTTTGGGGAAAAGCCTCTGCTATCCCATCTTCCTCTGGAAAAGGAAATGGGCCAAGGAAGGATCCTGGACTAAAATCCAAAGCGACTGATGGGTTCTGGTTAGCATCTGGGTTAAGAAAAGGTAAAGGTTCCCCTCGCACATCAGTGCTAGTCGTTCCTGACTCTAGGGGGCGGTGCTCATCTCCGTTTCAAAGCCGAAGAGCCAGCACTGTCTGAAGACGTCTCCGTGGTCATGTAGCCGGCATGACTCAACACCAAAGGCGCACGGAACACTGTTCCTTTCCCACCAAAAGTGGTTCCTATTTTTCTACTTGCATTTTTACGTGCTTTCCAACTACTAGGTTGGCAGAAGCTTGGATAAGTAACAGGAGCTCACTCCTTTACGCCACGTAGGGATTCGAACCACTGAACTGCCGACCTTTCTGATCGACAAGCTCAGAGTCTTAGCCACTCAGCCACCACGTCCCTTCACCATTAAGAAAATACAAAGACTCGGGGAGGCTGACGGGATCTTTGGAAGTGGATATTTGTCTGAGGTTCTGTGGTTGTTTGGATAATGGCCCCTGTTGTGTGCCCTTGGCTGGCAGGCTGTCTCAATTAAATTTTCTGTGTTCAGTTATGTCATTTCAGTTCATTTTTGTCCTGACCCCACCATCTTCTTTGCTCCTTTTTGGAGCATCATCTCCAGCTTGGAGTCTGACCCTTCCTGCAGCAACACTTGAGGCACCTTTTCCTGGGTGCCTGGAGCTGGCTGCCAGACATCTCTCCTTCTTGCAAAATGCCTGTGGAGCTTCTCCAGGTCAGGGTTGTCCCAAAGGAGCTTTTTCAAGAGGCAACTGGGCTTTCTGGTTTTCTTTGAAGACGTTTCGCTGCTCATCCCAGAAGCTTCTTCAGCTCTGACTGGATGGTGGGGAAGGGAAGGATTTATACGCCTTGCAGACAGCTGGTCATTTGCATCCTTTTGCACGGTCCTTGAGGCCACCTGGAGGTTTCTCCGTGTCCTCAGGGTGACCTGAGTGGTGCAAATGGGTTGTGGAGCCTTCTTGGAAGCGCTGAAAGGACCGTGTTGTAGGCTGGAGATAGAGAATGTGGCATTCCTCACCTTCTGTTGAGAGAGGGCTGTTCAGTTTTGAGCTAGATGGCTTCTTTGACCCCTCTTTCAAATCATCAATCCTCTCTGTCCAAAATATGGACTTTCTTGCCTTCCAAAGAGTGGCCTGTGTCATTTGAATGCAGATGGGCTGGTGAATCTAGTCATGATGTGTTTGTTCTCCTACGTTGTGCCATGCGTTTGTGAAGCGCTTGTTTTGTTTCCCCAATGTACAGATCTTCACGTAGGCTCACTGCATGGTGTATATATACCACAGATTGCTCAGTTTGTATCTGGGTGTTTTATCCTTGGGGTGGACAAATAAACCCTTCCATTCCCCACCACCATCCAGTCAGAGCTGAAGAAGCTTCTTGGATGAGGAGCGAAACTCCTTCAAAGAAGCGTTTTTTTTTTTAGGTTGTTTTTAATTTTTATTATACTGTACAGCCTAGTATTTAATTTGATTTTAGGGGTATCTAAGATTATTTAATTTTGTATACTGTTTTTATTTTGTTGTCTGTACACCGCCCCGAGTCCCTTCGGGGAGAGGGGGCGGTCTATAAATTTAATAAATAATAATAAAAAAAATAAAAGAAAGTCCAGTTGCCTCTTGAAAGAAAGCACCTTTGGGTCTCCTTCTTGCAGTGTCCCTTTTGGCCACTAGATGTCAGCCTTTTCACATCGAAACGGTCTGGCGCTCCTGGCATGGGCCACCACCTTGCCCAGTACACTCAAAACGGAGGCAAACTGATCGCCAGGGATGATGGTATATGATCCCTTGTGTTGAAGAGCAGCCATCCCAGTCAGGAGGAGGGATCGAATGGAATTATACTGGGCTCCTTAGGTCAGGGGTCAGCAACCCACAGCTCTGCAGCCACGTGTGGCTCTTTCATCCCTCTGTGGAAGGCTCCCTGTCGCTGGTCGGCGCCACAATTTTGAGAGGAGCTTCTGGTCAGGGGCGGGGAAAGCACGGCGCCCCAGGAGGAGACTCTATGGCAAGGGGCAGGTTTTATGGTCGGCTCCACAATTGATAGCGCTTTCGGTTAGGACAGGTGGAGGAAAAAGGACACCGCACTAGGAGGTGACACTATGATGGGGGAACTGGACTTCCGGTCAGCCCCAGAGTTGAACTGAGGGCTTCCGGTTAGGACCTTTATGGCTCTTTGAGTGGTTACCGACCCCTGCCTTAGATAAACACCAGAGGGCTAGGTCTGACCCCCCCCTCCTTTGAAGGTCTTTGTATAGTGCAGGGGTGTCCAAAGTTGGGAACGTTAAGACTTGTGGACTTCAACTCCCAGAATTCCCCAGCCAGCCATGGCTGGCTGGGGAATTCTGGGAGTTAAAGTCCACAAGTCTTAACGTTCCCAACTTTGGACACCCCTGGTATGGTGTACAGTGTGGTCAAGGGGCATCTATGGTCGGCAAGCCTTTGGAAAAGCTGGCCACAACATCCTCCTTCCACCTCTCTAGAAGGAGAACACACAAAAGAGCTGAGCGAAGTTAAGTCAGTTCCAACTGCCATTCAAGATGGCTGCGCACCTGGATCAACCCTGTGGGGCAATGGGGCACCTAGAGTCGGCAAGCCTTGTTACAAATCGGTTTGAAATGGGACAAGACTATGACAGACAATTTTATACGTTCTCATAAGACACCAGAGGAGGCAGCTAGGCCCCTGGGGGAGGCATGGATTACTATTCCTGCAGGAAGGAGGAGGAGGAGGAGGAGAAAACGGAAGGACAGAAAGAAAGAGAAGATGTCATGCAGGCGGTCTTTTTAAGATGAGAGGAATTGAAGATATATGTGGAACATCATCCTTACAGAAATAATAAGGTTGGACACCCCCCCCACAAAACATTCTTTCAAAAAGCACGAAGACACTTTTTTTGCCAGCAGGCCAGAGACCCCAGGGTACTCCGGAGCCCACCAAGAGGTTGGTCCGATTGTTGTCCCCAGGGATATCATTATGCTGTGTCAACCATGAAAGGCAGGGAAGGGCTTTGGACTATACAGGTAGTCCTCACTTAGTGACTTCTTGTTCAGCAACCATTCGAAGTTACAACGGTGCTCAACAAGAAGACTTATGGCCGGTCCTTGAAGTTGTGGCTGTCGCAGTGTCCCCACCGTCACAGGATCATGACTGGGGCACATGGCAACCGGCACACAGTCACAATGGTCCCAGCTTCCCACAGTCACATCATCACCCGCCGTGATCTTCACTGCCAGCTTCCAATAAGTCAAGTCAATGAGGAAAGCAGCCGCCCCCTGATGTGCTTAATAACTGCACAGGATTCCTTAACAACCACAACCTGAACTGCCATTGTACACTGACATTTAATTTTGTTGTACAAGGTGCCATGACAGTAAACTAAACTAAACTTTGAGCCTTAGAATTTCATGGGTGGGTGAGGAGGAGCCAACGTCGCGATGATATGGACGTGTGATCTCGATGTTCCGAGACCGCAGCTGATACTTTTGCCGCTGAGTGGACCTAAACCGTCCCGCAAGAGACGGTGAACAGGAAGAATACGTCTTGCTGATCTCAGGGATATCGCAAAGTCCCTGATCGATGCAAGAGAAGTTCTTCAAGCCGGCGACAAAACTCCAGCCGAGGCTGATGAAGTCGGGGTGGCTCCAAAACGGAAGGATACGGAAAGAGAAAGTGTTTCCAGCTGGTGAGAAAATTTTACCATTTTAAAAGAGACTGCCTATAAAAAACTTAAAATTAATTTAAATTGGAGGACAGAAGAAATAAGCAGTGGAATTAAGCTTTGAAGGTTTTGGACAGTGGGTTATCTTACTTTTTAAATGCTATGTTCATGGATGGAATTTATGCAAAGCTTTTAAAATGAATGGATTAAGTTTTCTTCTTCTATTTTTTTCTTTTATTATTCTTTGTAACCTATGGACTAAAATTCTCTTTCATTACTGTGGGTGTTCTTCTAACTCATTCAAGAATCGGACCTTTTTTTAACTTGGAATATAAAAAAGATACAAAAAGAAACAAAGAAAATTGTAACAATAACACTGCTGCTCGGAGGCTGGAAGTTTGTGTATTGGAAACGAAACACTTTCCTTTCCTTCCTGATTATCCTGCCTTGGCACTCCAAGGTTTCACTGCTTGTTTATAGAGAGTGATAAGAAGAAAAGCATACAGATGTCCCTTTGAAATATATCTTCTCCTCACCCATTACACAACCAAACCACAAACCTGTATGATTTTGGATTGGTTTCTTTGGAAAAGGAGCTACAGTTTTTGAGTGCAGAAAGTAGGTTTGATTTTTGGGCGGGCGGGCGGGGGGTTGCCTCTGCAATTCAGGGGTGCAGCATCTTCATATGATGATGATTTTAATCAAATGACTCTCCTTGGAAGCATTCCAGCATCCAGGAATAAAGTGAGAAATGAATCAGCTAACGGAGAGGACGGTCTTTAATTGCAGCTTCTCGTTCCGACCACAATAATGTCACGAGCACATCTGTTCGGAAGGAGCACAGTACCACTTGAATAATAAAACTGCATTTGGGACTAGTTTATTTCCAGTGCAGAAGGTCGCGCAGTCAGCTTGTTGCTAGAAGATAGAGGGAAGTTGCATAAAAATTCTGATTCTGAGGGTCAGCCAAAGGGAACAAGAGCAGCAAGAACAAGGACCTTGACTCGATGCTCCTGTTTCTGCGACCCCCCTCTCTAAGGTTACACTTGCTTCTGCCCTTTTCTTTCTCCTGCATACGTCAGCCTGCTCTTCCCACCGATACCTTTCCGGCCATGTTGTGGCCTGTCAGACGCTGGCCCCTCCAGCAGCCGAATCAGAGGAGGAGGAGAAGGAGGAGATGTGGGAATCATGGTCAGCATCAAGGCAACCTGAGAACTCCGAGGGGGAAGAGGGAATGGAGCTGGCAGAGAGAGAGAGAGAGAGAGAGAGAGAGGGGGGGGGGGGCACAGCCTGGACCGTCTGTCAGCCCTCAGATGGAGAGTCAACAGCCCCCAGGTCTGGAGGTGGCTGATGAGGAAGAGGAGGAACAGTTGGGTCCAGTGCCTGACGCGCAGATGCACAGAAGGCAGAGGAGAGGAGAGCAGTGGAAATCTATGGGCCAATCCTTGGGACGGAAGAGCCACCGCTGCTAGCAAAGTCCCACCCGAGCTCTGGGGATAAAAGGCAGGAGCGGAGATGAATAGATGTGACAGACGACTATTCATCTCCCTGCTGGACAGTCCTGTTAGCCTGCGTTGCGAGAGAAACTTTTTTATTCTGCTAATAAAGGAATCGTTGCTTCAACTACAGAGAATTTGTCATGTTTGGAGAGCTGGATCAGAACAGGGCATTGCTCGGCGTGGCCTGGATCGTCTTCAATCCTCTTTCTTTTCTCTCATCTCGATTTAGCTCCCTTTCCAGTTCTGTGGATCCTTTCCCTCAATCCAAAACGTACCGAAGAGCCCAGGACTCAGGAGGGACTGAGCCGTTAGCAAGTCCTATCAGGGTGGGGTCATTCAGGCAACGGAGAGGCCATACAGGTCAGCTCTGTATTTAATTTAGAAGAGGCACAGTATTAGGCGGAATTTGTTTGAATTTTGGGGAAATAAACTACCCCTCCTTAGAGAACCTCTGACTGAGGGAAGCATCTTGATAGTTCGGGGGAAGGTTGAACTCTTGGTGTTTGCATTCCTGCTTTGATCAGGGAGTGAACTGGCTGACCTCAGGGTTCCCTCCAACTCAGATCCCAAATATTGCCTTATTATAGTAATGCTGCAGATGATTTTGCGGGAGGCCAAAAATGCAAAATGTTCTTTCACTCTTGGTTTCTAAGGCCTGGATGCAAAATTAGAGCAGTAGTTTGGAACTGGATTGTGCAAAGCTCAAGTCGCCAGATCCTGGGAATTGACCTGCTATTAAACTAATTGATTAATTAATTAAGGTACTCGAATAAGCAATCCAAAGATACCCAGGAGGGTAGCGTATTGGGCAGCGTATCCACCTGGAGGCCGGAGAAGGGTAAAGGTGGCTCAGAAAGTGCACGTTTATTTTCTGGGTCAATCGAGCTTTTTTTAAAAAAAACCTTGGGTCCTCTGAAGCGTGTGGCATTTTCTTTTCACTTTCTCTCAAAGCTACCCACCTGCAGCACATTGTGCTTAGTCAACAACAGCTTTTGTGCTTTTGCGAACAAATCTGCCTCCCGTACTATTTCTGGCATATCTTCTCAGCACAGGCTGTCCGGGCGAGAGAGCGCGAAGACACTTGCCTCACAAATAGGTAGAACACCTGCCCACAAGACATCCATCCCTTCTGGAATGACGGGGAAGGTGATAGGCGTCATTAAGATTTAGAATAAAGGTAGGAATTAGAAAGAAGGAAAATATTGCTATGCATACGTCTCTATAATGTTTTAAAATTAATATGTAAAGGAAGGATCAGAGGCAGAGGTGGGTTCCTACCGGTACGGTATGGTACGCCAGAAGAGGTAGTGAATATCTGGCATGCCAGACCGTACTGGAAGAGATTTCGGCCTGGCTATGCCCCCATACCAGTGAAAGAAAGAATATCCCGCCGTCCCGGAACTGCACCACGCTGGGGAGGTCTCCTGCATGGACGCGCCTGACTGCAGCAGTGGCAACAGCAGTGGCAGAGCATGTCACTGCGTTAATTGTTTGCTAGCCAAACTGATGAGTTACTGCGCAGGTCATAGGCAGGTCATGGGTCTTATCAGCAATGATTTACTGCACATGCTTAACACATTTATAATACATCACACATTCCAGAGACTTCTTTCCTTTTGATCTTTTGTTCGTCTGCCAAGAAGGTTGACGACAAACTGCTCTTGCCAAAATGTAACAATTAGATAGATTTGTTTATTTTCTTATTTCTTATTTTTATATTACAAGTTTGTTTTAATTAGAACTTGTTACTGGATCTTACTTTCGCTTTCTTGAAGATATGCTGTTTGGAAAAGCCGTCGGTCTAAGAACTCATTAGCTCAGGGTAAAAAAATTTCCCCTGACAGAGCACACCTTGCCTTCGGGGGCCTGTTCCCCCAGCCCAATCAACCGCGGCGGCACCAACAGGCAGCCTGCCCTCCTGGAGCACTTTCTTCTTTCTCCCGCCAGCGAAAGAAAGAATATCCCGCCGTCCGTTGCTGCCATTGTGGTTCTTTGGCTGGGGGAATGGGCCCCCAAAGGCAGGGTATGCACTGCTGTCGCTGCTACTGTCAAGCGCATCCACGGAGGAAAACGCCCCAGTGCAGCACAGTTCCGGGATGGCAGAGAGCCGAGGCAAGCTCTCCCCCCACTGCCACTGCTGCTGCTGCTGCCGGGCACGTCCATGTGGAGGAAGTCACGTGAGCATGGAATCACCCAATGGAAATTCCAGCCACATGCAGGGAAGAGGCAGCCTAGTGCGAAGTCATTTCCGTCTCCCTGAGTGGCTCCTGTGCGCTACTATTTTCCTGGTGGGTGACCGGGAGAGGGTGGGGTGGGAGCAGCTCTCTTGGGATGAGGACTACTTTCCTGGGCTCAACTCCAAAGAGCCATGTGGGTAAAATGAGGCACCTCTGCTGCCATTGACAGAGGGGAGATTAGGATCTTCCCTAACCTCCCCACACGGTTGGTGGCTGGGAAGCTACCATTGCCAGCGCTTTGACAGGCAGTTCGGTCCATGAACCGGAGCTGCCACTGAGCTGCCACTGGGAACGGCCGCGCCTGCTCGCGCATGCCTCCTGCAAGCTGGCAAAGTTTGTGAGCCTGGAAGAAGGCGCGGCAACTCGCATGTGCCACCTGCCAGTTGCTGGAGCCTCTCTGTGCAGCCAAGCTGTCAAAATCAATTTAAAAATGGTCATGCCTGCTCACGCACCGTCAGAGGCAAGTCCGTTGAAATTGGACTGAAGAGCCTCACTCACTGGCCGCAACACCAGGAACGGACACGCCTGCTCGCCTGTGCCTTCCATGGTGTGCCCAACACCTTTGGACACCCACCAGGTCACCCGCCGAGCAGCAGAGAAATCGGGCTTTGGCAAAAGGAAAAAAAGCCATTTGAAATTAGTCCTCTCTACCTCTCTGCTAAAAAGGTGGGAACTGCAGCCAGGAGATGGATGACTAACCACGTTTGGTTAACCCCCAGAGTGGGAAGAGGCTGAATTGGGGACTCTGTGAGTTGGTCTGTAGGACACAGATGGGTGTGATCATAGGATTTGTTGGGCGTCGGTTTTAGTTCATAGAATATATCTACGAATATAACTGGAAGGGATGTGTGTGTGTGTGTGTGTGTGTGTGTGTGTGAGAGAGAGAGAGAGAGAGAGAGAGAGAAAGAGAGAGAGAGAGAGAGAGAGAGAGAGGGAGAAAGAAAGAGGAAGGAAGGAAGGAAGGAAGGAAGGGAGAGAGAAAAAAGAGAGAGACAAAGATATAAAGAAAAAGAGAGAGAAAGAAAGAGAAAGAAAGAAAGAAAGAAAGAAAGAAAGAAAGAAAGAAAGAAAGAAAGAAAGAAAGAAAGAAAGAAGAAAGAAAAATTATGACCACAACTGAGCCCAAAATTTTGGTTGCTAAGCAAGAGCATTGTTAAGTGCGTTTCCCCACTTTTTACAAATTGGTCATGCCCACCCAGTTACATGACTGCCAGGCCATGCCCACAAAATAGGTCACACCCACAGAATAGGTAGTAAAAAAAATTTGAAACCCACCCCTGATCAGAAGGTGAAAAATGTCTGTATCGTATACCCTCAAATAATATTATTAAGGTTATTTGGGCTATCAGCATTGAGTAAGATAAAACAATTATCTATCTATCTGCTCTGGAGGGCCTGTCCGTCTGCCCACCTTCCTTACCTGTGTTTCAGCCGATCGGGACTTCTGCGCACGGAGCATATGGCACCTGCGCGGCTCTGCACCGAGCAGCTGGAGTGTCGTGGGTGGTAAGTACACTTGCGAGAGCTGCACATGCTGCACATGAGGTGCATGCATGCATGTGGTGGACGCCCAGCCCCATTGCATTGTACTGGTTGCAATGCGATCTGGAACCCACCACTGGTTTCGATAAATAAATATTGAATAACCAAATGATGAGGGATTTATGTACAAGGTGGAGTAAATATTATGATGTCAACGATTTCAATTGTATACTTGGAATGTTACAATGGTAGAAATTAGATAGGGGGAAATATTACGATGAATTTTGCTGCATGATCTGTTAAAATCAGCAGTAGATGAAAAAGTTGAAAGTTGACGTTATTTGGCATAATGTGATTAGAAAGATGTGAGTATGATTAATGTGGGTGATCACAATTGTTAATTTTATTACCATTGTTGGGTATCAAAACCAATACCCAGAAGCCTCACTGTTCACGTATTTAATATTCATACACATTTAAAAATGAAAATAAAAACTTAATTTAGAAAAACAAAAACAACCAGAAAGTGTTCCATCTGGCTCAGAGGTGAGATTCCTTGCCCAGCTAATCTTTATCTGGGGTAGCTCAAAGTACTTTGTCTTGAAATCTTATTTTATCATTACTCAAAACTGCATGTACTTGGGATTTATTTTCTATTACGCAAGTTTTCCAGAGTGGGCAAGGGCACCCCAGCAGTGGGGGAGGGGTCTGTGTGTGTGGGGGAGGAGCAGTTCCAGTTTTTCATGTGGCCCCTTTGGAAAATTAATTGCTTAATTCCCTTTTACGACCTTCTGGCAAGCGAAGTCAATGGGGAAGTCAGATTCACTTAACAACCAGGTTAGTAACTTAGATCAGTTTTGGGATACTCCCAGTTTAACAACCAGTTCGGTGATTGCGCGATTTGCTGCAGTACTGCAGGCTCCTTCTGCTGACTGCCGGCTGACTGCAATTTGGCAGTTCGAATCTCACCAGGCTCAAGGTTGACTCAGCCTTCTGTCCTTCTGAGGTGGGTCAAATGAGGACCCAGATTGTTGGGGGGCAAGAGGCCGACTCTGTAAATTGCTTAGAGAGGGCTGTAAAAGCAGTGTAAAGCGGTATATAAGTCTAAGTGCTGTAACTATTTTCCTTCCTTCCTTCCTTCCTTCCTTCCTTCCTTCCTTCCTTCCTTCCTTCCTTCCTTCCTTCCTTCCTTCCTTCCTTCCTTCTTCCCTTCCCTTTCCTTCCCTATCCATCCAACCATCCACTTATCCATCCATGCCAGCTCAAGGTTGACTCAGCCTTCTGTCCTTCTGAGGTGGGTAAAATGAGGACCCAGATTGTTGGGGGCAAGAGGCTGACTCTGTAAACCGCTTAGAGAGGGCTGGAAAGCACTGTGAAGCGGTATATAAATCTAAGTGCTATTGGTATTTTCTTTCCTTCTTTCCTTCCTTCCTTCCTTCCTTCCTTCCTTCCTTCCTTCCTTCCTTCCTTCCTTCTTCCCTTCTTCCCTTCCCTTCCCTTCCCTATCCATCCATCCATCCATCCACTCATCCATCCATACCAGCTCAAGTTTGACTCAGCCCTCCGTCCTTCCGAGGTGGGTAAAATGAGGACCCTGATTGTTTGGGGCAAGAGGCTGACTCTGTAAACCTCTTAGAGAGGGCTGGAAAGCACCGTGAAGCGGTATATAAGACTAAGAGCTATTGCTATTTTCTTTCCTTCCTTCCTCCCTTCCCTTTCCTTCCCTATCCATCCACTCATCCATCCATACCAGCTCAAGGTTGACCTTCCATCCTTCAGGGGTGGGTAAAATGAGGCCCCAGATTGTTGGGGTCAAGACGCTGACTCTGTCAACCACTTAGAGAGGGCCATAAAGCACTGTGAAGCCATATATAAATCTAAATTATATTGCTATTGCTATTCTGATTTTATACCTTAGCTCTGTAAGCCTCCTAGACTTTCAGGCCCTGAGATTAACTTTATGAATACATTTCATAGATGCTCAACCTGCTTGTTCTGTTTGGTTTTGTTTTTATTGGATTTATATGCCGCCCTTCTCCCAAAGGACTCAGGGCGGCGTACAACATTAAAAAGCACACATCCCGAAAAGTTAAAAAGAAATTAAATATATATCCCAAAAAAACAATCGAATTTGTAGAACAATACATTTAAAAAATGAGTTAAAATTAACAGGCCAGGCCGGCTTGCTGGAAAAGCCAACTTTTTAGGGCGTGTCGGAAGGACCGGAGGTCGGGGATTATGCGAAGCTCCGGGGGCAGCTCATTCCAGAGGGAAGGCGCTCCCACAGAGAAGGCTCTCCCCCTGGGGGTCTCCAGCCGACACTGCCTGGCCGACGGCACCCTGAGGAGGCCAACTCTGTGGGATCGTACTGGACGGTGGGATGCTACTGGTGGCAGTAGGTGGTCTCGCAGGTACCCTGGGCCTAAGCCATGGAGCGCTTTAAAGGTCATAATTAATACCTTGAATCGCACGCGGAAAACAACCGGCAACCAGTGCAGGCCGCCTAAAAAGGGTGTAACATGGGAGCACCTAGGTACCCCCATGACAACCCGCACGGCTGCATTCTGGACCAGCTGAAGCCTCTGGGTGCTCTTCCAGGGCAGCCCCATGTAGAGAGCATTGCAGTAGTCCAGGCCGAAATGGAAAGTGGCACCAGCAGCCCCGCCCGTCCTTCCCCGGCTGCAGTGCCATATCTGCTGATTCTTTTTTGACCAAAACGGCGTGGATACAGCATCACTGGAGCCAATTTGCATCCACATCTTCGCCCTGCAGTCTGTTCATTAGCAAGGAAAAAGCTGAAAGGCTCCTCGATCAAGAAGAGGAAAGAGATGGGAATTTCAAAGCGGTTCATGAGTGGAATCTGATTCTTAATTATCCCTCTCTAACGAGCACCCAGCCAGTCTCAGAAGCCCCCGTGGGAGTAAACCCTTTCGCCGGACCCTTTAAATACGCCGTATACCCCCATCTTCTTCCTGCGTTTCTCTTCTATTTGTCCTGCCAACTTTATTTTTTGCAAACGAGTGAGAGGAAGAATTATGCTTTAGGCCAGCACTAGAATGTAATTATTTTGCATTTGTCATTTGCAATCAGAGCACATCTCTCCTGAAATTAGTAAAGCAGAATGTATACATGAAGAAGTGCACGGTTACCACCCATACGTGTAGGATTATATTTTGATTTGCAGAAAAAGCAGGTCAAGCGGTAGAAGCTGAGCAAGGCTGCATCTGAAAACAGCCATCCCTGCAGTTTACAAAAAGCCTAGTAAGGCCACACCTGGAATACTGCAACCAATTTTGGTCTCCATACTACAAAAAAGATGTTGAGACTTTGGAAAAAGTGCAGAGAAGAGAAACTAAGATGATCAAAGGCCTGGAGGCTAAAACATAGGAAGAACGGCTGCAGGTTTTGGGTTTGGCTAGTCTAGAGAAAAGGAGGATTAAGGGTGAGATGATAGCAATCTTCCAGTATTGGAGGGGCTGTCCAAAGAAAAGGAAGGGGTCAAATTATTCTCCAAGGCAACAGAGAACAGGACACGAAACAATGGATGAAAACTAATCAAGGAGAGAAGCAACCAGGAATTAAGGAGAAACTTCCTAACAGTGAGGACAATTAACCAGTGGAACAGCTTGCCCCCAGAAATTGTGGGCGCTGGAGGTTTTTAAGAAGAGACTAGACAGTCACTTATCTAGTATGATATAGGATCTCTTGTTTGAGCAGGGGGTTGGACTAGAAGGCCTCCAAGGTCCCTTCCAGATCTATTCTGTGAACAAGATGTATTATTGATGTATATACAAGATGTGTTATTGAATTAACTTTTTCTCAAACTTGGCAGCTTTAACATGGATGGAATTCTCGTAGTTGATGTCCACACAACCTAAAGTATCCAAATTTGAGAAACATTCATCTAAAGAGCATCTAAATTTGTAAATAAATTTTCTGCTGTTAAATCCCTGGCGAAATCAATGTCTGCATAGGCACGTAATTCCCCCCCACCTCCCTGGTAGGACTTTCCTCCTTTGCTTCTTTTTTTTGGGTTGGGTTAGATCCTCTGTTTAGGTCATTTCCAAAATGGCATGAGATCAGAAGTGGGATTCTACCAGTTTGCACCAGTTTGGGGGAACCGGTACTAGTAATTAGGCCTGGGTCAGAGAACTAGCAGCAACCCAGGCTGGCCACGCCCCTGAACCAGTTCCCAGTCTAGAGGTGCTGCCGTTGCTGGCATCAATCAATCAATCAATCAATCAATCAATCAAACAAACAAACTTTTATTTATAAACCGCGCCCTTTCCTAAACAGGACTCGGGGTGGTGTACAGTCATTATTAAAAACCATATACATATCAAAATAGAATACATAGAATACATATACATAAACATAGACATAGACGGAGGAGGTAGAAAATATACTGTACCATATTTAATTAAAATACAAATAAGATTAAAATTCCCTTAAAAATCCCACAATAAGATGTTTGCCAGGAGGTGAAAGATGGAGCTATAACTTGGCTAAGCCAGCTAATTGGAACAGGTGGGTCTTAAGCTTCTGTCGGAAGGAGTGGAGGTCGTTAATAGTTCTAATATCGGGGGGGGGGGAGTCATTCCAGAGGGTTGGGCCCATCACAGAGAAGGCTCTACTCCTAGGCGCCACCCGTTGGCACTGCTTGGCGGATGGCACCTGGAGGAGTCCCTCCCTGTGAGAGCGGATTGGTCGTGGAGATGTATGAGGTGAGATGCGATCCCGCAGGTAACTAGGTCCCATGCCATGTTTTTTTATTAGTTTTTCATGGTCTTTGCGCATGTGCAGTACAATTTACAGTGAACTGTCAGAGCAAAGCGAGTGCACGTGCGAAGTGAACTGGTACGGATGCCAGTAGGAGCCCACCCCTGGGAGAGATCCAGCTCTTCACCAACTAAATTGCAGCTCATAGTTTTGAAAAAGTGAGCCTGCCTGAGCCTGGTTTATGCCCACTGCCAACTCACAAAGATTTTGTTATGATTGTCTTGCTCTCCCGAGCTGTGCAATTGGCACATGAAGAAAAAGCTGCTGATTGATTGCTTCATTCTGAACAGCCAGCATGCGAAGAAAGGAGCTGCACATGAACTGATAGCAGAAAGAGAAACGTCAGGTCAAGGTTTTCAGGCTGCTGGCTAGAATTAGAATAACAGAGCTGGAAGGGACCTTGGAGGTCTTCTAGTCCAGCCTAGGCAGGAAACCCTACACCACTTCAGACAAATGGTTATCCAACATCTTATTAAAAACTTCCAGTGTTGGGGCATTCATAACTTCTGGAGGCAAGTTGTTTCACTGATTAATTGTTCTAACTATCAGGACATTTCTCCTTAGTTCTAGGTTGCTTCTCTCCTTGATTAGTTTCCACCCATTGCTTCTTGTCCTGCCCTCAGGTGCCTTGTAGAATAGCTTGACTCCCTCTTCTTTGTGGCAGCTCCTGAGATATTGGAAGACTGCTATCATGTCTCCCCTGGTCCTTCTTTTCATGAAACTAGACATACCGTTCTTTTATTTATTTATTTATTTATTTATTTATTTATTATTCATATTTATAGACCGCCCCCTCTCCCGAAAGGGACTTCATATGTTTTAGTCTCCAGTCCCCTAATCATCTTTGTTGCTCTTCTCTGCACTCTTTCTAGAGTCTCCACATCTTTTCTACATCGTGGCGACCAGAACTGGATGCATTTATTCCAAGTGTGGCCTTACCAAGGCCTTATAAAGTGGTATTAACCCTTCACGTGATCTTGATTCTATCCCTCTGTTGATGCAGCCTAGAACTGTGTTGGCTTTTTTGGCAGCTGCTGCACACGGCTGGCTCATATTTAAATGGTTGTCCACTAGGACTCCAAGATCCCTTTCACAGTTACTACTGTTGAGCAAGGTACCACCTATACTGTACCTGTGCATTCCGTTTTTCTTGCCTAAATGTAGATAACCTTACTCTTTTTTCACTCTTGAATTTCATTTTGTTAGATGGCGCCCATTGTTCAAGTCTATTTTGCAGCATCTTTAGGTAGATGTGTAACATCCATGTTATATTAAAAGAACATCCTATGGAGTCTTTCGTGCACAGACAAGCCCGAAAATGGGATTGCTTCCAGCATGGCTCACGTGGGAAACAGTCTAGGCGCACCGTCTTTTTTTCTAACACTGTTGTCAAGCCAACGTATGCAAAGACGATTGAATCCATTTGATGGGTCCATATGCAAACTGTTAAAATAAACTTAGCAACAGCAGCAACCCTGGCCCATATGCTAATTAAGAGAAATGCTGGATTTCTTTATCCCAGGCATTGCTTAGGGCTCCTTCTCTCCCAAAGTCATGTGCTATTGTGTCATTACTCAATGGGTAGTTAAAGAAATCAGTCTGTCGCCAACTAAGCCGTAATAAATGCTCAGGTAGAAAAAAAACATTGCTTTGGGCATGATAAAACTAGATTTTGAAACGGTGCGCAATAGGTCAGATGCCCCAGGCATCAAGTGGCCCGGAGACTGTAAGAGCCACCCCTCGCCTGCCAATCCCACATCGTCCCACAAACACCCCCTCCCACCACCATGTCTCTAAATCAGTTCAAGAAACATGCTTTGCAGCCAGGAAGAAAGATGTTTCTATAAATCATTTAAAGAAACAGATTCCACCTCTGACGGCAACACATAAGGATCCATGTTGGAGGAACTTAGAACATAGAACAACAGAGTTGGAGGGATCTTGGAGGCCATCTAGTCCAATCCCTTGCTCAAGCAGGAGAGTCTATACCTTTTCAAACAAATGACTATCCAGTCCCTTCTTGAAAACCTTCTATGACAGGGCACCCACAACTCCTGAAGGCAAACTGTTCCACTGGTTAATTGTTCTCACTCTCATGAAATTTCTCCTTAATTCTAGGTTGCATGTCTCAATTATTGCTTTCCATCCATTGTTTCTTGCCCTCCCTTCAGGGGCTTTGGAGAATAGGCTGACTCCCTCTTCTTTGTGGCAGCCACCCAAAGTTGGGAAGACTGCTATAATCTCATCCCAACTCCTTATTTTCAACAGACTAGACGAGAGTGGGAGAAAAACATTAACAGATTAACAGAGTTGGAAGGGACCTTGCAGGTCATTTAGTCCAACCCCCTGCCCAAGCAGGAGACCCTACACCATTTCTGACAGAGGACAATCCAGTCTCTTCTTGAAAGCTTCCAGTGCTGAAGCTCCCACAAATTCCGAAGGCAACTTCTGTTCCATGGGTTGATTGACTGTCAGGAAATTCCTCCTTATTTCCAGGTTGAATCTCTTCTTATTCTCACTATTTAAACTTAAATAGCATTTTTAGTTTGGACGATTTGGGATCTGCCAGCTGGATTTGCAACCGTACCATCGCAAGAGAACAAATGGCAGTCTTTTTCACCCGTCTGCCTGTTGGAGAGAGCCTCAGCCAGATGTCCATTCTGGGCTCCCCAGGAAAGCTGCCTCTCATGCCAAGAAATCTTTGGATGGACTTGCCTTTGTCCGAATGAGGCAAAACATTTCTTTATTCTTTTACCTCAGTAGTACACCAAATTGTGAACAGCCTCGTGCAAGCCATCCAAAAACTTGGATTTCGCAAATTACCATTTTAAACAGCTCTCTCGCCCATTGCTTATTCAAAAGAAAATAAAATAAAACCCAGATTATTCAATCAGTTGCATGTGGCTGTACAGTTGTTATGCTTTTTCCTTCTG
Source organism: Natrix natrix natrix (assembly GCA_029891615.1). NCBI lineage: Eukaryota > Metazoa > Chordata > Lepidosauria > Squamata > Natricidae > Natrix > Natrix natrix. The sequence continues at coordinate 537,105 of JAKRSK010012718.1, forward strand.
GGCTTATGAGATCTGGCTTTTCCTGAGCATAGATGACAGGAGCATTTTATCAGCATGAGGAGATTGCATTGCAGGCCTCCACTGGCAACCGGTCCGGTTTAAACCCTGTTTAGAGACAGCGGCCAATTGGATGGCGAACCTGCGTTTTTCCTTTTTAAGACAAAACGCTCTTGATGCTACTTCCCTGTTTAATCCTCATTATTCTGGGGGAGTCAGATGAATCTTCCTGATGATAGGGCAACCCTCTTCTGCAGAAAAAAACAATTGAGGAGCTTCAAAGCCCTCCCACCACCACAACGAAAAGCAGGCCTTTCCTTTACCTGCACATGCTGATTATGAACTGATTCCACGGAGTGTATGACATTTATAGGCTGTGTTTTTGTTACACACACACACACACACACACACAGAGAGAGAGAGAGAGAGAGAGAGACTATATGTTTGTGTATATATGCCTAGCAGTGGTGGGTTTCAATTTATTTTACTACTGGTTTGCTCGTGCTCGCGTGTCCGGATGGGTGGCGGTTTACCCAATCTGCCCAAACTGACCTCTGATGCCTAAGGTTTTTATTTGGGGAGGAGGGGGGGTATTTGCCCAGACACAGTGGTTCAGTGGCTAAGAAGCTGAGCTTGTCGATCAGAAAGGTTGGCAGTTTGGCTTCCCTAGCGCCGCGTAACGGAGTGAGCTCCCATTACTTGTCCCAGCTTCTGCCAACCTAGCTGTTCGAAAGCACATAAAAATGCAAGTAGAAAAATAGGAACCACCTTTGATGGTCTTCAGTGTTTAGTCATGATGGCCACATGACCACAGGGATGTCTTCGGACAGCACTGGCTCTTCTGCTTTGAAAGGGAGATGAGCACCGCCCCCTAGAGTCGGGAACGACTAGCATGTATGTGTGAGGGGAACCTTTACCTTTATTTGCCCAGAATGCTATAAAGAAAGAACATGATTCAATTCTAGTCAGCAAAAGTCCAGAGATATTGCTATTCAAACATTATTTCTGTAAGAGAAAGTTCTTTTACCAGAAATAACATTTTAATAGCTATATTTTAATCTTAATCAAAGGCAGTTACATATTCATTTACTTTTAACATAGTAACTTATCACTTTCCCTAAAAACACATCTCTTCTTTCCATAGCTTCTTTCTTATCTACAAACAAATATTGTCATTTGAGCTCAAGAAAGAGCTGCCATAAACAACAACAGAGATACTCCTGTATAGTATTTTAACCTTGCTCAAATAAACCCACTTTGTATTCCTTCTGTTTACTTTTAAGAATCTTGATCGTTAATTCCTTTTAATACTGTTCCGCAAGATGATTGTGTAGCCCTTGAAAAAGGAGATGGAAAACATGGAGAGGGTTGAGGAGAGGACTTCCAGGGTCAGAAAAGAGGCCCTGAGAGGAAAGTTCAACCAGCCCGTAGATGAGAAGGTGGAAGGTGAAGCATAGCAGTAGTCTACTGCTCTAAAGCAGGGGTGTCAAACTCAAGGCCAGTGGGCTGGATCCGGCCCACGGGATGCTTAAATCCAGCCCATGGGGCCGCCCTGGAAATAGCAAACGACCGGCCCACGGTGCCTCTGCCAGCCAATACGGGTCACATGCGGCCCCCCCGCAGCCCATTTTTGGCCTCCTCGGCTTCCTGCAGCACTCTGCCTGGCCTGGTTTTGGCCAGCAAAGTGCTGCAAGAGACCGCCCCCCCCCAAAATGGGCCATGGGGGGGGGCTCGGGAGGCCTTTGTGTGGCCCATTTGTGGCCGGCAGTGTGGTGGTAGAGGCTGGGGAGGGCAAAAATGAGGTGTGGGGGGGACATGTGTGGCCTCCCCATGCCCTGTTTTGGCTCAGCAAAGTGCTGCAGGAGGCGGCTATCCTGTCTCCCCCCTCCCCCCCCCCAGCCCATGGAAGAGAAGTACAATGCTGATCCGGACCTCAAAGAAATCCAGTTTGATATCCCTGCTCTTTTTTTTTTCTCCTGGAAAAGTTTTTTATTTTTTGTTCTCTATATACAATTATAGGTATAAATTCACATAGTTATTCTTCTTTTTTACCTTCGTGGTTCTTATGCATTTGTCATTCCATTTACAGGGTTATAATAGACCGTTTGGGTTGTTTTGTTTATCATCCCTCACCTGTTTTGATACCCCCTTATCTCCCCTTTCTTTTCTCCCTCCCTCCCTTCTCTACTTTCTTCCTTCCTCTTTCTCTCTTCCCTTCCCTCTCTCCTACTCCTCTCTTACTCTTCCCCTTCCTGCCCTCTCTCCTTCTCTCCTTCTCCCTTCCATCTTCCTCTCCTCTTTCTCTCCTCTCTTCCTCTTCCTCCCCTCTCTCCTCTCCCTTCCATCCTCCTCTCTTCTATCTTCCTTCCCTCCTCTTCATCTCCTCTCTTCTCCTCTCCTCCTCTTCCCCCTTCCTGCCTTCTCTCCTTCTTTCCTTCTCCCTTCCATCTTCCTCTCCTCTATCTTCCTTCCCTCCTCTTCCTCTCCTCTCTCCTCCTCTCTTCCTCTTCCTCTTCCTACCCTCTCTCCTTCTCTCCCTTCCACCCTCCTCTCCTCTATCTTCCTTCCCTCCTCTTCCTCTCCTCTCTTCCTCTTCCCCTTCCTGCCTTCTCTCCTTCTCTCCTTCTCCCTTCCATCTTCCTCTCCCCATCTTCCTCTCCTCTTCCTCTCCTCTTTTCCTCTTCCTACCCTCTCTCCTTCTCTCCCTTCCACCCTCCTCTCCTCTATCTTCCTTCCCTCCTCTTCCTCTCCTCTCTTCTCCTCTCCTCCTCTTCCCCTTCCTGCCCTCTCTCCTTCTTTCCTTCTCCCTTCCATCTTCCTCTCCTCCTATCTTCCTTTCTTCTTCTATTGTTTGTAGGTGTCTCTTCCAGCTCTTAATTTTTATTTTCTTGGGGTGATATTTCCGTAGACCCAACAATAGTTGAATATGATTGCTCCACCCTTTCCTTCTCAAATCTTTTGATATCCCTGCTCTAAAGGGTCACGTACAAGAGACGTTTGAAACCCAGGAGCAGCCGAGGGAAATGAAGAGAGGAGATTTTGGCTGGCTCTTTAGCAAAACTCACCTGCAAGCACAACTAGCTAAGCGCAAGAGGTGAAGATTGGGGAAAGAGTTGGCTGTTGCCTTAAACGTCTCTTCTTTTCCTGCCTCTGCTTTAAAACAATACTTTTTGAAAAGTTAAGGTTTTTAAAAGACTTGGTTCTTCTCAGGTTCCCACATAATGTTCCCACCCGTTTGTGAATGTTTCAACATTTTTTATTCTTGGCTTTACATTCAAAATCTTCCATCCCCTCCCTCATTTTAATGCCCTCACCAATCACTTTGAAGTCATGGCTGCTGCGGGCATCATATTTCTAAATAATTCACGGTCGGGGTTTTAATTCTCCTGAGAGCCCAACAGCATTAGAAGCAGTTACTAATTCAGACCATGTTCCTTAATTTAAAAAAAGGACACTCTTGTTGTTGCTTGTGTGAGTGTGGGTCTGTGGGGGAGGGACTGTTGTGGGAAGACATTTGAATCCTCCCTTCTTGAAATAGTAATTTTTCATCTCTTGTCCTTGCTCTAACCAAATTAATTACTGTCGGCTACCTGCCCCATATTAATACTTTCAGTATATTAAAATGGGGCAGAATTAAAACGTTCATTATGAATTTCCTTGAGCCCTGTTTTATCCCCAGCATAGCGTCCTTCTCGTTCCAATTATTCTGGAGGAAACGCATTGGCATAAACCTCCACCGACACAAAAATGAACCATTAGATAGTGTATGAAGCTATAAATACAGTCCTGATTATTTCCGAGCTGCAATATTGCAGTTATATTACTCTTCTATTGCAGCTGAGCACTCAGCTCAATTTTCCCAGCTGCCCCTTACTTACAGTTCGGGAAGCTTCAGTTTGCAATCTCTCTCTATTTTTTCAACTATCAAGTGGGGTTTTTTAAATTGTTTACTTGGTTCCTTCCCCTTCTTTTCTCCTTTCCTTCCCAGCTCAGCTAAAGCTCTTCAAAGCTTCTTGGATGGCGTTTTTTTCTAAAGATGCATGAGGTTGGGAGGCAGAGAGGGATGGAGTCAGGTGTAGGAACTTTGATTGCTTAACAGATTAACAGAGTTGGAAGGGACCTTATAGGTCATCTAGTCCAACCCCCCGCTCAAGCAGGAGACCCAACACCAGAGGTGGTATTCAGCAGGTTCTGACCAGTTCTGGAGAACCGGTAGCGGAAATTTTGAGTAGTTCAGAGAACTGGTAAATACTACCTCTGATTCTCTGCCTCCCGAGTCCCAGCTGATTTTGAAGTAATCTTCCCCTGCCACCACCCCCAAGCCATGCCATGCCCACCAAGCCACACGCACAGAACCGGTAGTAAAAAAATTTGAATCCCACCACTGCCCGACACAATTTCTGACAAATGACAATCCAGTCTCTCCTTGAAAGCCTCCAGTGATGGATCTCCCCCAACTTCTGAAGGCAACTTCTGTTCCATGGGATTGATTGTTCTCACTGTCAGAAAATGCCTCCTTATGTCCAGGTTGAATCTCTTCTTGGTCAGTTTCCATCCATTATTCCTTCTCTGGCCTTCAGCTGTCTTGGAAAATAGTTTGACCCCCCCCCCCTTCTCTCTGTGGCAGCCCCTCAAATACTGGAAGACTGCTCTCCTGTCTCCCCTGGTCCTTCTCTGTTGGTGTATCTGGGATAGGGAAGTTAGTGAGTGGCAGATGACAGTGATCTCCTCTCAGAGCTGCAGTAGAACACATTCAGGTCATCTGCCAATTAATTATTCTCTTCAGTAATGGAGGTCATAATGGAAGTTCATGGATTCCAAGGAAGGAACCCTTCATTCTCCCCCCCACTCCTTACTAAATATCACCCCCCCCCCTCCAAAGTTTGTGCTCTGGCTATTGGGCAGTTGGTAAAATGGATAGTGTGTAGACATGGGATTCACACGCTTTATAAAGTGGTATTAATGTGATGAATATTATGGTAAATATTATGATTATTATTTCTCAAACTTATTTGTATGTAGACAACACACTGTTTATTTAGAAATGGGATCTTTTAAATATTTAATAGAACTTTTTAAAACATGGAAAAAAAAGTATTTCAAAAAGAATTTTTATTTTGGGGGTGTTTTTTTGTAAGGAAGATTCAGGCCATGGAGACGTTATTCCTTATCTTATTATTCTTCGCCCCAACTCTGAAGACCTGAGATGCAAAACCTAATTCTTGATAGAAAGGAAAGTCAGGAGGTTGCGAGTTTGATCCTCAGTAGGGGCAGATGTAGGGTCTCCTGCTTGGGCAGGGGGTTGGACTAGATGACCTGCAAGGTCCCTTCCAACTCTGTTAATCTGAAAGCAATTTATTTAAAAAGTGAGATGGTCAGGAACGGAGCAAGATATAAAGGAATATAAATTTTATTTACCGGTTTGCAAATGTGAGTGTGTGCCTTCCATGCTTTGCGCACACACCTTCCACGCATACGCGCATGAGCTTTGCTTGCATATGGTGTTGAAAGTGAGGCTACATAAGACGTCACGGAGCTAGGGAGGTTGGGCTCTACTACGCGGGTCACTACTACGGGTTCGCCCAAACCAGTTTGAACGGGCTGAATACCACCTCTGCTGGTGTGGTTCATTGCCCCAAAATAAGTCAAGATGAGAGGTTATTGGATTTCAATTGCAAAACTACAAAGACAGCAAAGAATGAGAGTATCATTCTGTATCATTTGGCCACTGTTTAACAATCATTCAGATGACAGACCCTGATGTTGACTTCAGTTGTTGGTCAGTGGAGTTTCTGAGACCCCCCCCCCGCCTCACCTCTCCTTCCCTTTCAGTGTTGATCTTACCTGGAAGGGAAGCTGTAATAACATCTGAGAAAGGGAGGAAGCATCAGAAAGTTCAGCTGAATATTCGATACACAGTGGACTCATCCCAGAGTGACTTAAAATGTCTTGATTTGATGCCTCAAGTTATTGTAGAAGGCTTGGTCGAGACAGGGGCAATTCAGTCAAATTTCCTTCAAATCACACCCTTCGAAGTTTTATGCAACTCTGCATGAATGTTGGAACCTTATTCAGTTTTCAGCAACAATTTATTTTTCTCTTGCTTCATTAGAAGCAAGCTTTGGGTACTTTTTCCCTCTTTTTTTGCATAACATTTTTTATTTTTTAATGTATAAAAATTCCATTTTCCATTCAACGGTTGTCTGGGTACAAATAGCTTTGAAAAATAATAATGATTACAACAATGTTCATTACATAGATATTAATTCTATAATAATAAAATAATAGTCATGCTATTTACTTTTCTATCTTAACAACTTTCATTGATCCTTTTCTCCGAAGTGACCATAATGTTAGCTATGGGTCCTCCTGAACCCAGGGAAACCTGCAGCAGTCCACCCCAGCACTGACTCCATATTATGGGCTCAGAATGCTACCTGAAGCAGCAATACACAATTGTGTGAAGAAGGAAAAAAAAAACTTTCATTAAGCATCAAATTGCTTTTCTGCATTTGAGAACTGACTGGCAACAGCAGGAAGGAATATTTAATTATCCAATGAAAGGCTCATTGAATTTGCAAGATTGTTCTCAGCAGGTGAGTAGGAGCAATGGACTTCCCTCAACCAAAGGCTCTGCAGCCATTCGGGTCACTCTGCGAGCGTCTGCCCCACTCGATGGATTCCTGGTATGGACAGCAAGAATGTCTTCCAAAGAGCTTGCAAACTGGGGTGTGAAAACTGTTTAAAATACATACTGAATGCAGGATAGAATCATAGGGCTGGAAGGGCCATGGAGGTGATTTAAAAAGAGCTTTTTTTGGATCACAGGTAAATCTTACCTAGGAATACATAGGAAACTGGCAGAGTAGATAGAAATTGACAAGAGAAGAGAAAAGGATAGACACAGCTTTCTCTAGGATGAGGGGCATTTATAGAGAGAGCAAAAGACAGCCAGTTTTTTCTAATGATTAAGGCTCAATCAATCAGAATAGAGTTGGAAGGGACCTTGGAGGTCTTCTAGTCCAACCCCCTGCTCAAGCAGGAGACCCTCTACAATTTGAGATAGGTGGCTGGCCAGTCTCTTCTTAAAAACCTCCAGTGATGAAGCATCCACAACTTGTGGTGGCAAACTGTTCCACAGGTTAATTGTTCTCACAGTTGTCCCAAAGGTGCCATTTCTCCCCCCCCTCCCCAAGAGACAACTGGACTTTCTGGGGCTTTTTAAAGATGTTTCCCTTCTCATCCAAGAAGTTTCTTCAGCTCTGACTGGATGGTGGGGAATGGAAGGATTTGAATGGAATTTTGGGTCGGTTCTTTAGATTATAAGAATTTGACCTTCTTACAATCCCACCTCAAAGTCCTTTCATTTAATGCACTTTTTATCAGCCTCTTTTTTTTTGTATGCTTCTCTAGCTTCATCCAAAAGGTTTTCCCCACCACTGGCCAGGTGTTCTGTAACCGGGCAACCCAATCGTTCAGGGATACAGTAAATGGGGCAGCCTGAGGGAATTCAGGGATAGGTGCAAAGTCTTGTCCTGCGGCCACTTTAAATGGAGTGAACCTGGTGCTACTGTGCAAAACTATTGTAGCCATCTCCATGAAAGGGAGGAGCTCTGTCCAATTGTCCTGTTGGTACTGTATTTTTGGACTATAAGACTCACCAGAGTATAAGATGCATCAGGATTTCAAAGAAGAAAGCAAGAAAAAAAGTTTTTGGCCTCTGTGTGTCCGGTTTTTCGCTCCCTGGCCCCCAGGAGCACTCTGAAGGCCTCCCAAACCCTCTGTGCATCCCATTTTGGTAAAAACGGGACACGCAGGGTGGGGTTTCGGGAGCCCAAAAATGGCCATATTCGGTGTATAAGACACACTGACATTTCCACCCTCCTTTGTGGGGAGAGGGAGTGCGTCTTATATTCTGAAACGTATGGTAATTGTTAGATACTAGCTTCAACTATAATGGTTTCCACCAAGGTCCTCTGTTCCAGCAGGAACAGAGGTTTAATCTCATTGGTCGAAGGGTCTGACAGCTCCCTATAAAAGTGCTGCTGTCAGACTCAACCTTCGCTGGATTGTACATAGTTGCTACTGAGATAATAAAGAGCCTGTGTGTGCCTTTCCATTACCCGATCTAACACGACGAGGATGGGATTGGAAGGCAACTAGGCGAACCAAAAAGAGCGTAGCAATCCAGCAAGTAAATCCAGCCCAGAGCTCAGCGTGGCTTTGAGCAGCCATTTTGAGCGGCAAAATCAAAACGCCCTCAGAACACAAAATGGCCTTGCATGCCCCACTGACTCCGTATGACCCAGTCACCGAGCACTGGGACTCATATATGCTGAGGTTCCTCAAAGCCAACGACCTCATGGGCCTTTCTGAAGGCCGCAAGAAGAACATGTTCCTTGGTTACTGTGGACCGGAAGTGTTCGAAACTGCCAAAGACCTGTCAGAACCAATGCCGCTGCAATCGGTCACTTAGTCCATGCTCCAGCAGATGCTGAAGACTCACTATGCTCTCAAGCCATCCAAGCACATCTGCCGGTATGAATTTAATATTCGCAAACAGAAGGTAGGCAAATCAATCAATGAGTACATTGCGGCACTACGAAATGCCGCAACGTACTGCGAGTTCTGAGACCTTGACAAGCTTATTCTTGACCGCATCATATGCGGTGTGTGGGACATAAATTTACAGAGGAGGTTACTCGCCAAATCTAACCTCACTCTACAAATTGCCTTGGACAAAGCCAGGGCATCCGAATCGGCCGTCAAGTCAACAGAAACCCTGCAGCGCCAAAGCACTCCACAAGACATGCGAAAGAACACATGCGTTCATCACAGGCTGCAGAGGCTGAGAGCTCAGAAGGCGAAGAGGATGACAGCTGCCGCATGCGCAGTAGCCACACCAAGCCAGCGTGCAAATTTGAACAGCATTTCCCGCCTTGCGCTAGTTGCAGAGGAGACCATACCCGATCAGCTTGCCGCTTCTGTGACACTATCTGCCAGCACTGCGAGCGAAAGGGGCACATCGCCAAAGTTTGCAGAAGCGAGTGCCCCACGACGACCTGGCAGCCAAGAAGCCGATCCAACTGCCAGCAGAGGCCCAACCAATGGGCATGGTAGAAGCCACCACAGCACTCAGAGGGTGACACCAGAGTCACCTACCACACCTCAATTGGCCAAGTCCGCACTAGGTGGCCAAAAAAGCGGAAAGTCATTGTACTCATCAAAGGCTCTCCATGCGAGATGGAGATTGACACAGGATCATCATTGATCATTTATACCATGGACCATCCTAAAGCAGGCTACACTGTGGTCTACACTCAAGCGGGGGATCCCTAGCCTGAAGAAGCAGCATCTACGCGCCCCTAACATCTGCCTTCATGATTACCAGGGGAACCGAGTCCCCATCGTGGGCCGGGGCACCTTCTGGGTGCAATTCAAGAAATACAGTGGCCAGCTCCCAGTGACGGTGGTCAGCGGCGACCTTCAGAGCCTCCTGGGGCTTGACTAGTTCGAAGCCCTGGGCCTAGAAGTGACCGATATCAACACCTTGAAAGACGAGAGCTCTGAAGCGATTTTAAGGAGTTCGAGGACATCTCCGGCACCGGTCTGGGTAAGTATGTGGGCACTCCAATCTCTTTTAATTTGGACCCCAACATAGCCCCCATAAGGCTAAAACCCAGGAGAGTACCTTTCGCTCTCCTCCCCAAAATTGATCTGGAAATTGACAAGCTCACAGGGAATCCTAGAGCCGCTTGATCACACATGCTGGGAGACCCCTATAGTGACACCTGTCAAATCTGACGGGTCTGTCTGCATCTGTGCGGACTACAAATGCACAATCAATAAAGCGTTACAACAAAGCGCTTACCCTGTACCCATTGTACAACATCTACTACATTCTTTAGGCCCTGGCAAAGTATTTGCTAAATTGGACATGATGCAGGACTGGACTGTTCTAAAGCGTCATGGAACGGCTTTTGCAGGGTATTCCAGGAGTTGTCCCCTATTTTGACGACAACTTGGTATCGGCTGCAAATGAGGCACAACTTTTCAAATGTTTACAAACTGTTTTGGCTAGAATTAAAGACAAAGGCCTCCATCTCAAAAAAGAAAAATGCCAAATTAACATGCCAAGGGTTGAATTCTTAGGGTACCTAATCAATGGTTCTGGGATTCACCTGACCATGAGAAAAATTAAAGCAATTCAGGATGCCCCTATACTTCTCAATCAAATGGAGCTACAGGCATTCCTCGGGCTCCTTAATATCTACAGTGTCTTTCTTAAACAGAAAGCCACCATTGCTGAGCCCTTACATCGTCTCCTGGCAAAGAACACGAAGTGGTCCTGGGTGTTAGGGATGTAACCCTAGGCTTGGCTTGCCAATGTATATTAAGCTATGATTATGTTACTGTTATTTTAAATGCTTAAGAGATTAATTGGTTTGTTACCTCAAGCAGCCATAAGAGGGAGCTAGAATGGTTGTTAGATCTCTCTCTGTTTGTTAGAAGCTGGTTGGTGTATGGTGAGGTATTGTGGTTTGCAACTGTTAGCTATTTTGTGGGTTAAACTGAGAATATTGATAACTGAATTACTGAACCGTGTATGTCTTGGACTGTTAACCGGACTCTGAATACCTCTATATTTCTACATAGTAAACTACTATATTTTTATACTATTCAGTGTCTCTGTATACTGGTTTGTGCATGTTATTCCATATCACTCTCATTATGCTTCTCTGCATACTCGCTCTCCTAATGGGGAGCTTAATTACTTAACACTGGGGCAGAGCCGAGGCTGCTGCATTTGCCACGGTAAAAAGGCTTCTCTCAGCAGACACGTTCCTGGTGCAGTACAGCCAGACCCTGCCACTGGTGCTGACCTGTGACGCTTCCCCGTTTAGCATTGGAGCCGTCCTCAGCCACCGCATGCCCAATGGAAGCGAGGCTCCCATAGCCTTTTACTCTACGACCTTGTCCGCTGCTGAGCGGAACTACATCCAGCTGGACCGTGAGGCTTTGGCTGCAGTGGCCAGAGTAAAAAGGTTCCATGAGTACCTATAGGGCTGTGATTTCAAATTAATTACAGACCATAAACCGCTACTGGGCTTGCTGGCTGAGGACCGACCTAATCCTGTGTCATTATCACTGCGGATGACCAGATGGACCATTTTCTTAGCTGCCTACTCCTACCGCCTCGTCCATCGACCAGGCTCCACTTTGGGGCACGCTGACACTTTGAGCCTCTGACCGCTACCAGAACTTCTTGCTGACCCTACCCCCAAGACGTCAGTTCTTCTCATTGACTGCTTAGAGACTGGTCATGTCTCGTCTAGTGATGTTGCCCGCCACTTTGCAAAAGACTCCACCGTCAAACAAATTTTGAACTGGGTGTGGAGGGGGTGGCCCAAGGGGCCTGTTGGGTCTGAATTCAAAATGTACCATTGCAAGCATGACAAATTGTCTGTTGTTGATGGCTGTTTGCTGTGGGGGGGGGTCGTTGTTCCACCCAAACTGCACATTGCAATATTAGAGGCTTTACACGTAGGGCATCTGTTGTGGCCCAGCAGGATCCGCTGGAGCTGCTGAGTGACTCAGATAGCAACGAGCCTTATGAGTCAGCTATGGAAGAGATGGAGGACCCTAGGCAGACTTCAGACTCAGAGCAGGGACCAGAGAGGCTGTTTGGCCACCAGGAGGTGCCTGAGGCATGGAGCAGTGGGGAGGATCTAAGGGAGTTTGTCTCTGAGGCAAGATTAAGGAGGGCGGAGAAGCTCCTCAGAGATCATCACGCCCAGGTGGTTGTGGTTTGGACCCTCCCAAGAGCTTACTTAAGGAGACCTTTTGGGAGGAGACTTTTGCAGGACACAACCTTTGAAAGCAATCTGCAGTACGTCTGGTCTGAACTGTTTTGGATTCGTGTTTGGAACATGCTGGAGAAGCTGTTATCTGTATCCGTCGGAGTCTGTGTTGCTGCCAAGGTTCTTATCTGTTAGTTTCGTGTTTGGGCTTTCAGCCACCAAGATTTATAGTCCTGCTAATAAAGTGTTGTGGCATTCCAGCTAAGCTTGTCTTGGCATTCGTTACTGGACGGAGGTGGAGTCAGAACAGTATCCTGGAATTGTCAGGATGAAGTCTTTGGACAGGAGTTACATGTGGTGGCCTAACATGGACAGGGAGATCGAAGAATGGGTGGCTTCCTGCACGCTGTGCCAGGAGTCCAGACCAGCTCCCCCAGAGGTGCCCGCTAAGGAGTGGGAGCGATCTCAAGCACCATGGTCTAGGGTGCACATTGATTTTGCTGCCCCAGTTCATGGCCAGACTTTTCTGGTAGTTGTGGACGCCTACTCGAAATGGCTATAGGTAGTCCTGATGACCTCCACTATGGCAGAAGCGGTCATCAAGGTGTTACAGAGACTTTTCTCCATGCACGGCCTGCCCGATGTCCTGGTCTCTGACAACGGGCCCCAATTCATGGCCATGCAATTCAAGACCTTCTTAGCAGTGCAGGGAATCAGACATGCCTTGGTCGCACCATTCCATCTGGCCTCCAATGGTCAGGCGGAGAGAATGGTGAGATCTGCAAAAGAGGCCCTATCAAGGATGGGCCCGGGAGATTGGCAAACACGGGTTGACTATTTGCTAATTCAGCACATCACACCCAGTGCCACTACAGGGAGAAGCTCCTCTGAGCTTCTCATGGGTCGCCAGCTAAGGTCCCACTTAGACCAGCTACACCCAAATTATTCTGCCACATCGCCCCCTGACTCCACAAGCAAAATTCGGAACTTTAGCATAGGGGATTCAGTTTACGCCCACAACTACACCGGGGGAACTCTGTGGATTCCTGCCACAGTGATAGGCATCACTGGCCCTCACTCTTATCTTGTAGAGCTCGAGGACGGTCGGAATTGGAGAAGGCACGTTGACCAACTCCGTGGCCGCCTCTCCAACTCCACTTTTAGGCAACCAGAGGTGACTCCTGCATCTGGTAGCCAAAGCCCTACCCAAACGGAGCAAGAACTCACTCCTTCCACAGGCAGCTCAAGTCCGAGGGTACCGGGAAATGTATCTGGTTGTGTTGCAGGCCCACAGCGAGCTCTGAGCGAACCAGCTCTAGAAGCTCCAGTCACAGCCTGTGAAAGTTTCCAGGAGCTTCCACCAAGCGGAGCTGCGGAGCAAACAGGTCTAACCTGTCCAAAGAACACCCTCTGACTGAACTGCGCAGGTCAGGCAGTGCTACTAAAAAGCCTGCCTAACTGCGTGACTACGTAACCAGTAGGATTCCTCCATCTAAGAGGGGAGGGGTGTTAGATAGCAAATTCAGCTATAATGGTTTCCACCAAGGTCCTCTGTTCTGGTGGGAACAGAAGTTTAATCTCATTGGTCGAAGGGTCTCACAGCTCCCTATAAAAGGGCTGTTGTCAAACTCAACCTTCGCTGGATTGTACATAGTTGCTACTGAGTTAATAAAGAGCTGTTGTTACCGTTAGCCTGTGTGTGCCTTTCCATTACCCGATCTAACAGTAATTACCATATTTTTCAGAGTATGTGAGAGGGTGAAAATCTGGGTATGTCTTATACACTGAATGCAGCATTTTTGGCTTCCCGAAACCTTGTCCCCTTTGCAAAAATGGATGTCCAGAGGGTTTGGGAGGCCTGAAAAGTGCTCCTGGGGGCCGGGGAGAGCAAAAATGAGAGAAAACGGGCCATGTTGTGCTTGTTTTTGCCCCCCAGGGCCCAGGAGCACTCTATAAGCCTCCTAAAGGCTATGCATGCTCTTTTTTGGGAAACAAAAAGGGCCCGTTTTTGCAAAACATGAGCCTTTTTTGCTCATTTTTGGCCCCCCAGCCCCCAGGAACTCTCTCAAACTCTCTGCATGCCCTGTTTTTCACAAAAAATGAGGTGTGCAGAGGGTTTAGGAGGTCTGCAGAGTGCAAAACCTTTTTTTAAAAAAATACCTCTTCAAAATCTTGGTGCGTCTTATACTCTGAAAAATACGGTAATATAGCATCTGAGGTATTGCTCCAGGATGCCATTGTCCCACACAACACTCCCCCCTGTTAGTAGCCAAATGATGCAAAGAGCTGAGCCCCTGAATGGTCCCCCCAAAATTTAGGAACTCCTGCCAAACCCTTGAAATGAATTGCCATCTGAGATTATTCTTTCTGAAGCTCCTTGGAGGCGATAAATGTGCTGCATGAACAGTTTATCCACAGCGTGCACTGAGGTTTTTTTTTTGACAGGGTGTGAAGTGCACTTACAGATCAGTTGCCACCCAGATCACTGTGTTCCCTGAGCTTTTGTGGCAGTTCTACAATAAAGTCCATTGATGGGGCTTTGGGCTCTGCTATTGGCTGGAAAGCCCAGGTATTTTCGCTTGTCGCCTTTTCGCAGAGGCACAAATGGGGCAGTTAGCCACATAGCTGTAAGGATTGCCTTTCCTTCTAGCTTAAGAAAGTGAAGACTCTTGAAACGAAGTATTTCAAAAGGAAGCTTTTATTAAGTAGAAGTGAAAACATTAAGTTCAAAGCAACGTCTGAATCCCCTTAGGCAATGCAAGTAGAATTAAAGCAGTAGAGACCCCTCCCATTTGTCAGAATGCAGATTTTAGCCAATACACAAGTGTGAAAGTGGTTCTTTTACCAGAACCGGATAAGCACACATTCCCACGGCTATCTTTCATTAGACATTAAAATGAACCGTTCCACATGGCCATCATAAACATTCCCCCAAAAGGTGAGGGGATCTCAAGGTGCTTCGGCGCCAGGAATCCAGTTTTAAAATATCAGTTTTCACAGGCACTGCTAATAAATTGACTCCAAAGCCCGCTTTCTCCCAATTGAATGGCAGTATCACTTTTAGGGATCTGACAATAGCTTTCTGTTTCCTTTTTCAGTGACAGCCACCCGAAATTGCCGCTTAGTTATGTGCTGGATTTTGATGAAGCCAAAATGACCTGCTGCTTTTGAATCATGGCTTTTTTTGTAGAACTATTAATCGTTGGCTTTGTGGGACATGTAGTTTGGCTCCCACCCAAGCGAGGCCATCTTGTACATTCCCCCGTGTGCATTTTGGAACCACTCCTCCTCCTCCAAAGGTGCCTTTAGGGCACCCTTTAAATCATCAGCTAGTCGGGTTTCCATTTGGGCTTGTGCCCAGGTGGTGACTGGGGCTGCCAGGTGCCTGGAGGGGACGACTGATTTAATCACCTCTGGCTTTGCATTGCGGCAGCCTGGATAAAGCATCTGCTAGAAACTTCCTCCTGAACACGAGGAAGAAGAGCTGAAAAAGCTTTTCTTGGATGAGAAGCAAAATGTCTTCAAAGAAAAACCAGAAAGTCCAGTTTCCCCTTGAGAAAAGCCCCTGGATGTACTCAGCCACTCCCCTGTGCCCTTAGTTCAGGGGTCCCCAAACTCGGCAACTTTAAGACTTGTGGACTTCAACTTTCAGAATTCTCCAGCCAAGTCTGCTGGCTGGAGAATTCTGGGAGTTGAAGTTCACAAGTCTTAGAAGTTGCCGAGTTTGGAGACCTCTGCCTTAGTTGATAGTCTTTATGCGATCTCTGGCCTTGCGATCAACTAAAGGGGCTTCAAAGCATCCGCCTCCCCATGTTTAATTTTATTTATATCACTTTCCATTTCCATCAAACAATGTGTGATCTGGGTCCACCTATTTGTTATTATATTCGTCACAATAATGGTAATAATATAACTACATGTTAATATAATTATAATAATACCTAACACCTTCATCTTCAAATTCTCTGCACATTAACACTTCCTCTTTTTATATCTCCTCCTTTCTAACTTCTGTTTCCGTTGTCCAACCATTGATAAAATATATCCCACGTCAAAAAATATTCAGGTTCTTCTTAACGCATAAGCGTTAGTTTGTCCATTTCTGCGCATTCTAGTATTTTCTTAATTACGTTCTGATCTGACGGAGTCTCATCATTTTTCCATTGTTGCCCAAATACAATTCTGGCTGCAGTAATTTGTAAATGTAAATCCAGATATTTAGTCTTTTTATCATATTTTTCCGGTAGAATGCTCAACAGAAATATCTGTGATTGGATAGAAGGATGGATAATGTACTAAGTAGATTGAGGGAGTCAAACTATTCTCCAAAGCACCTGAGGGTAGAACAAGAAGCAATGGGAGGAAACTAATCAAGGAGAGAAGCAACTTAGAAGTGAGGAGAAACTTCCTGACAGTTAGAACAATTAATCAGTGGAACAGAAGTTGCCTCCAGAAATTGTGAATGCCCCAACACTGGAAGTCTTTAAGAAGATGTTGGATAGCCATTTGTCTGAAACGGTATAGGGTTTCCTGCCTAGGCAGGGGGTTGGACTAGAAGACCTCCAAGGTCCCTTCCAACTCTACTATTGTATTGTATTGTATTGACAATTAATGGATATGATTATTGTGTATGGCCATAACGGCTCCGCTGAGCTGCAATATTTTAAATGCAAAAACTATGTATGTATGTATGTATAAAAGAAATATCTCTGGTTTCAAGTCTATATGCTGCTTTATCATTTTTTCCAACCAGGTGTGTATTTTCGTCCAGTATTTTTTAGCTTTTGGGCAAGTCCACCACATATGATAGTATGAACCCAATGGTTGGCTACACTTCCAACATTTGGTAGATTTATCTTTATACATTTTAGCCAATCTTCCTGGTGCAAAATGCCACTTATAAAACATTTTATATACATTTTATTTAGATGCAGTTAGAAAAGCACTTTCAAAGTGCAGTCACAGAGCAGTTCCTCAGCTCCGGGGAATCATCATTGTGGAGGAGGACCATCCATTCAGCTCAGTGGTGGGTTTCAAAAGTTTTCACTACCGGTTCGGTGGGTGTGGCTAGGTGGGGGGCATGTGACTGAGTGGGCGTGGACAACTTGACATTACTCACACTCATGGCCACTCAGTCACATGACCCCTCCCACCTAGCCACGCCCACAGGAACAGATAGGAAGTTTTTCTTTACTGTGCAAGGTTTTTCTCTGCACACAACGGCTGAGATATGCTCACAATGGGGTGCAATTTGGGGGTGGCAGGTGGGGCAGGAAATGGGCTGGGCCGGCCGTGAGATGCGCATCTTACCGGAGACTGGCAGCTTTGGATCTTGCAGCTTTTTTGAGATTTTCTTTTTTAAAAAATGCCTCTCCAGACAAGCTTGAAAACTTCCAAGATTGCTTTGGGTGGGGGACGTCGGGCAGCATTTTCCCTCCTCCCCGGGTGCCTGCAGTCTCAGAGCCTGCAACCTTGGAGCAACTCCTGGCCCTTGCACAGTAAAGAAAAACTTCTCGTGAGTGCGAAGCAATTAACAACTTCTTGCACTTGTTTTATTCCACCCCCTCTAAGAGGGGTTTTTGAGGATGCTTCCCCCTGGCCTCGATCTCCTGAGGGTAGAACAAGAAGCAATGGGTGGAAACTAATCAAGGAGAGAAGCAACTTAGAACTGAGGAGAAATTTCCTGGCAGTTAGAACAATTAATCAGTGGAACAGAAATTGCCTCCAGAAGTTGTGAATGCCCCAACACTGGAAGTCTTTAAGAAGATGTTGGATAGCCATTTGCCTGAAACGGTATAGGGTTTCCTGCCTAGGCAGGGGGTTGGACTAGAAGACCTCCAAGGTCCCTTCCAACTCTACTATTGTATTATTGTATTATATTATTGTATTATCTTCCTGGTTACTCCCTTGAGCCAACATCATTTCCACGGTCCCCATGTTAGTGGCGTTTTCCTCTCCAGGTGGATGACAAGTGCAGAGCTGTCTTAATATCAGACTTACCCCAGTCTGATCCCTTAGGAAGGAAAAGGCTTCGACTCTGTTGGGTTAAAGCAAAAGGTTCTTTTACTTAGGATGTTGGTTGCAAGAAAGTCAATCCAGATCTGAAATTACCGCGCTCGATAGATACAAAACTAAGGTGTAGATTTTACCATCCCTCACCCCGTGACCAGTCCGTTTCCAGCCAACTGGAGCTCTTGTCCTCCTCACCTGTCATTCCCCCCTCCTGATTTCCTATCAAGTACACACAAAACTTTATTGCCTTTTCATCCTCCTCCCTTTCATCCACCCCCCCACTTCCTTTTATGACAGGATGCCTGTGAGGCTCCCACCCCGCAAGCCAAGCCAGGCAGATCTGATTAGATACAGATTAACAGAGTTGAAAGAGACCCTGTAGGTCAGTGATGGCAAACCTTTTGTGCCCAAACAGAGCACTGGAAACCTGACTAGCTGGCTGGCGTGCATGCATGCCTCGGAAATCCCAACGACCAGCTGGCTGAGCTGGGGCAAGGGTGCATGTGCCCACAGAAAGGGCTCTGGCATGCCTGCCATTGTATTTGTATTTGTATTTGTATTTATTAGACTTGTTAGCCGCTCCCTCTCCACAAAGGGACTCGGGGAGGCGTACAATAAATAAATCACATGTTACATGATAAGACATTACATTACACGGAGGAGGTATAAAGTCACAACAATTGTTACAATACAAAAACAACAATAATAATAAGGTTAAAAATTAAAATACCCCAAGTTAAAATTTTTAAAGTGTAGAAAGTTTAAAATTGCCAGGAGGATTGGAGATAAAACTATAGTTGAGCCAGGCCAGCTAGTTGGAAAAGGTGGGTCTTGAGTTTTGTACGGAAGGAGCAGAGGTCGGTAGTAATCCCAATGTCGGGGGGGAGGTCATTCCAGAGGGCTGGGCCCATCACAGAGAAGGCCCTGCTCCTGGGTGCCGCCCTCTGGCACTGCTTAGTGGACGGCACCCGGAGGAGTCCCTCTCTGTGAGAGCGGATTGGTCGTAGGGATGTATGGGGCAGGATGCGATCCCGCAAGTAACTAGGTCCTGTGCCATGGAGCGCTTTAAAGACTGCCATAGATTTCCCATCATGGTTATAGGTCATCTAGTCCAATGCCCCACCCGAACAGGAGATCCTAACACCATTTCTGATAGATGGCAGTCTATCTTGAAAGCTTCCAGTGATGAAGCTCCCACAACCTCTGGAGGCAACTTCTGTTCCATGGGTTGATTGTTCTCACTGTCAGAAAATTCCTCCTTATTTCCAGGTTGAATCTCTCCTCGGTCAGTTTCCATTCTTTATTCCTTGTCTGGCCTTCAGGCAGCTCCTCAAATATTGGAAGATGCTCTCCTGTCTGACAGCTTCTCTCTGAGGAAGACTTCCAGGGCCAGTTAACAGATTTAGAGCCGGTGCTTCTGACCGTATTATCTTCCTCTGATCGCTTTCATCCATTTTGCTTTGACCGAAAAATAATGTAAACACAAGGTAAAAAGACAAAATAAATCCAGTCAAGCAGAAGAAAAAGAAAATGGACTTCGTTGCATTATTTTCTAGTGTATGCTCTCTCTTTAAGCTTATTAATAATATAGAATTGCTATTACTTTTTGGATGCTAGGCTGTTATTTGTGGAGGAAAGCTGCAGTGTTTTCTTCATCAGTAGAGAGTGCTGTGGCCCTGTTTCATAACTCTTCCTGAGGGTGGGGAAAAAAAAGCCGCTTCATTATCATTATTATTTTTGGAACAATATATTCCAGAAAAGCGAGGTGATGGGAAGAAATTTTGTTAGTAGTAGAAGAAGCTGTGAAAAAGGGCTGAGATTATCTCTACTAATAAGAAAATGCACCACATTTTTTTCTCTTTTGGAGAAAGAAATTGCAGGCTGAAGTAAGGGGAAAAAAAGAGAAGCAGGAAAACAGGGGGGTGGGGCTGTTTTTTTAAAGCCCACCCTGGAGAGGAATTGCAGAGTTGCAGTCCTGGGTGCAACAATACTCACTTAAAGAAAAAATCAAAGGACGTGGCTGCTAGACTACAGTGGTTTCCACCAAGGTCCTCTGTTCTGGTGGGAACAGAGATTTAATCCTATTGGTCGAAGGGTCTGACAGCTCCCTATAAAAGGGCTGCTGTCAGACTCAACCTTCGCTGGATTGTTCTTACTTGTTGTTGTTAATAAAGAGCTGTTGTTACTGTTAAGCCTGTGTGTGCCTATCCATTACCCAATCTAACACTGGCGACGAAGTTGGGATTGGAAGGCAACTAGGCGAACCGAAAGAGCGTAGCAATCCAGCAAGTACATCCAGCCCGGAGCTCAGCGCGGCTTTGAGCAGCCATTTTTGAGCGGCAAACTCAAAACGCCCTCTGGACACAAAATGGCCATGCACGCCGCACCGACTCCGTATGACCCAGTCACTGAGCACTGGGACTCGTACATGCTATGGTTTGACTGTTTCCTCGAGGCAAACAACCTCATGGGCCTTTCTGAAGGCCGCAAGAAGAACATGTTCCTCGGATACTGTGGCCAGGAAGTGTTCAAGACGGCGAAAGACCTCGCTGAGCTGATACCGCTACAATAAGTCGCGTGGTCCATGCTTCAGCAGACCCTAAGGACCCACTATCCGCCCAAGCTGTCCAAGCACATTCGCCGGCATGAGCTTAACATCAGAAACCGGAAGGAGGGCGAGTCAATTAACGAGTATGTTGCGGCGCTCTGCAAGGCCTCAGCGTACTGCAAATTCCGAGACCTGGACGAGCTGATACTGGACCACATAATTTGTGGCATATGGGACATTAACCTACAGAAGAGGTTACTTGCTAAATCTAACCTCACTCTGCAGATCGCCTTGGATGAAGCCAGGGCGTCCGAATCAGCTGTCAAATCTACTGAGACTCTGCAGCACCAAAGCGCTCCACAAGACGCGTGAAAGAATACAAGTGTACATCACGAGGCTGCAGAGCCCGAGAGCTCAGAACACGAGGAAGATGACAGCTGCCGCATGTGCAGTAGCCACGCCCAGATGGCGCGCAAATTCAAACCGCATCTCCCGCCTTGTGCTAGCTGCGGAGGAGACCATGTCAGATCGGCTTGCCGTTTCCACTAAGGGGCACATCGCCAAGGTGTGCCGGAGCGAATTCCCTGCCACTGCCTGGCAGCTTAGGAGCACACCAAACCGCCAAGGGGCCTGGCAGAAGCCACCACAGCGCTCAGAGGGCGACAATAGAGTCACCCACCATACGTCAATCGGCCAAGTCTGCACCAGGTGGCCAAAAAAGCTGAAGGTCACAGTCCTCATTAAGGACTCTCCATGTGAGATGGAGATCGACACCGGGCCATCACTGACCATCATGCCGTGGGCCACCCTAAAGCAGGCTATCCCTAGCCTAAAGAGGCAACATCTTCGCACCCCTAACATCCGCCTACGCGATTACCAGGGAAACTGGGTTCCCATCGTGAGCCAAGGCACCTTCCAGGTGAAGTTCAAGCAGTTCAGTGGGAAACTCCCAGTGACAGTGGTCAGTGGCAACCTGCAGAGCCTCCTAGGGCTAGATTGGTTCCAAGCCCTGGGCCTAGAGGTGACCAGTATCAATGCCTTGAAAGATGACGGCGCTGAAGCCGTCTTTAAGGAGTTTGAGGACGTCTTTGGCACTGGTCTGGGTAAGTATGTGGGGACTCCAATTTCCTTTAGTTTGGACCCCAACATAGCCCCAATAAGGCTAAAACCCAGGAGAGTACCTTTGGCTCTCTGCCCCAAAATTGACAGGGAAATTGACAAGCTCGTAGGCCAGGGAATCCTAGAGCCGGTCGATTACACACGCTGGGAGACCCCTATAGTAACACCTGTCAAATCTGATGGGTCTGTCCGCATCTCCATGGACTACAAGTGCACAATAAATGAAGCGCTACAACAAAGACCCTACCCTGTACCCATTGTACAGCACCTTCTTCATTCATTAGGAAAGTTTTTCACTAAATTGGTCATGGCCCAGGCATACCAACAATTGCCTGTAGATGGCACTACGGCAGATGCCCAAACCATTGTGACACACAGGGGTGGATTCAAATGTCACCACCTGCAATTCGGCGTTAGTATCACCCCTGGACTGTTCCAAAGCGTCATGGAACAGCTTTTGCAGGGGATTCCAGGATTTCAAAATGTATTTTGTCAAATGCGATGAGTTAGCGGTTGTAAATTACTGTTTACTGTGGGGGGGACTGCATTGCAGTATTAGAGGCATTACACGTAGGGCATCCTGGAATTGTGAGGATGAAGTCTTTCGCTAGGAGTTACATGTGGTGGCCTAACATGGACAGGGAGATCGAAGAATGGGTGGCTACCTGCACACCACGCCAGGAGTCCAGACCAGCTCCCCCAGAGGTGCCCGCTAATTAGTGGGAGAGATCTCAAGCACCATGGTCTAGGTGCACATTGATTTTGCTGCCCCAGTTCATTCCCAGACTTTCCTCGTAGTTGTGGACGCCTACTCGAAATGGCTATAGTCCTGAAGACCTCCACTATGGCAGAAGCGGTCATCAAGATGCTACAGAGACTTTTCTCCACGCACGGCCTGCCCAACATCTTGGTCTCTGACAACAGGTCCCAATTCACAGCCATGCAATTTGAGACCTTCCTAGCAGCTCAGGGAATGAGACATGCCCTCGTCATGCCATTCCATCCGGCCTCCAATGGTCAGGTGGAGAGAGTGGTGAGATCTGCAAAAGAGGCCCTCTCTAGGATGGGCCCAGGAGATTGGCAAACATGGGTTGACCACTATTTGCTAATTCAGCACATCACACCTAGTGCCACTACTTACTTACTTACTTTTACTTTATTTAGATTTCTAGACCGCCCCCTCTCCCGAAAGGGACTCGGGGCGGTGTACAGTCAAATTAAAACACAAATACATAGGAATAAATATAAATACACAAATCTTAAATTAAATGAGGAGGTTAAAAGACTGTATCTTAAAGTAAAGCAGTTAAAACCTTAAAAACATCCCCAATTAAAACCCAAACCCAATTAAAATAAATCCCCGGGAGGTAAAACTAAGAGAGTGCCAGGCCAGCTGATTGAAACAGGTGAGTCTTTAACTTTTGACGGAAGGAACGGAGGTCGGTGGTGGTTCGAATGTCGGGGGGGAGGTCATTCCAGAGGGTTGGGCCCATCACAGAGAAGGACCTACTCCTAGGTGTCGCCCGCTGACACTGCCTAGCGGACGGCACCAGGAGGAGTCCCTCCCTGTGTGAGCGGATAGGTCGCAGGGACGTGTGTGGTAGGATGCGATCCTGCAGATAACTAGGTCCTATGCCATGGAGCGCTTTAAAGATGGTAATCAATACCTTGAAACGCACCCGAAAGGCCACAGGTAGCCAGTGCAGCTCGCGCAGGAGCGGTGTTACGTGGGAGTAACGTGTACTCCCCATGATAACCCGCGCGGCTGCATTCTGTACTAGCTGCAGTCTTCGGATGCGTCCCAAGGGAAGCCCCATGTAGAGGGCATTGCAGTAGTCCAGGCGAGACGTCACCAGCGCATGAGTGACCGTGCGCAGGGCACTCCGGTCCAGTAGGGGGCGCAATTGGCGCACCAGGCGAACCTGGTGGAACGCCCCCCTTGCCACGGCTGCCACATGGTCCTCCATTGACAGCCGAGCGTCAAGGAGGACGCCCAAATTCCGCGCCCGCTCCACAGGGGACAGTTGCTCGCCCCCTATGGCCAGCGATGGTGTCAGCTGGCTGAACCGAGGCGCCGGTACCCACAGCCACTCGGTCTTGGAGGGGTTGAGTTTGAGTCTGTTGTCCCCCATCCAGACCCCGACGGCTTCCAAACACCGGGACATCACTTCGATAGCCTCGTTGGGGTGGTTTGGGGTTGAAATGTACAGCTGAGTGTCATCAGCATACAGGTGGTACTCAACCCCAAAACCACGGATGATCTCACCCAGCGGCTTCACATATGCGTTGAACAGGAGAGGCGAGAGGACCGACCCCTGCGGCACCCCACAGGTGAGTGGCCTCAGGGACGACCTCTGCCCCCCTGTCAACACACATTGCTTCCGGTCGGAGAGGTAGGAGCCGAACCACCGCAAAACGGTGCCTCCGACTCCCATCCCCTCCAACCGGCGCAATAGGATACCATGGTCGATGGTATCAAAAGCCGCCGAGAGGTCTAATAGGACCAGGATAGAGGAACAACCCCTATCTCTGGCCCTCCAGAGATCATCAACCAACGCGACCAAGGCTGTCTCAGTGCTGTACCCAGGTCGGAAGCCGGACTGGCGTGGGTCTAGATAGTCGGATTCGTCCAGGTGTCGTGGAAACTGCTGCGCCACCACATTCTCAACAACCTTCGCCAAGAAGGGGAGGTTGGAGACCGGACGGTAATTAGCTAGCTCCATTGGGTCGAGCGAAGGTCTCTTGAGCAAGGGTCTCACCACCGCCTCTTTCAAGGCGGTTGGTAAGTAACCCTCACCCAATGAGGCGTTCACCAGGCCCAGAAGCCAGCCTCGTGTCACCTCCCAGGCTGCCAGTACCAGCCAGGAGGGGCACGGGTCCATTGAACATGTGGTGGGTCGCAGCCGTCCACGCAACCTGTCCAAATCCTCGGGGGCAACAGAGTCAAACTCCTCCCAGAATGGTCTCTCAAGACTCACTGTTGACGGCTCGTCTGGTCCACTGACGGAGGTCCATCCGCTCCGGATCTGATCGATTTTGTCCTGAAGATATTCTCCAAACTCCTCTGCTCTTCCCTGTAAGGGAGAAGCCCCTCCGAGCTTCTCATGGGTCGCCAGCTAAGGTCCAACTTAGACCGGCTACACCCCAATTATTCTGCCTCATCGCCCCCAGACTCCACAAGCAAGATTCTGACATTTAGCGGAGGGGATTTGGTATATGCCCACAACTACACCCGGGGAACTCTGTGGATTCCTGCCACAGTGATAGGCATCACCAGCCCTCCTAGAGCTTGAGGATGGTAGGAATTGGAGAAGGCATATTGACCAACTCCGTGGCCGCCTCTCCAACTCCACTCTTAGACAACCAGAGGTAACTCCTGCACGAGTTAGCCAAAGCCCTACCCAAACAGAGCAAACATTCACTCCTTCCATGGCCAACTCAAGTCCGAGGGTACCGGGAAACTAATCTGGTTATGTTGCAGGCCCTCAGCGATCTCCGAGCGAACCGGCTCTAGAAGCTCCAGCCACGGCCTGTGAACGTTTCCAGGAGCATCCACCAAGCAGAGCTGTGGAGCAAACAGGTCCGTCTGACCTGTCCAAGGAAACCCCTCCTACCGAACTGTGCAGGTCAGGCAGAGCTACCCAAAAGCCCGCCTACCTGCGTGACTACATAACAAGTAGGATTGTTCCATCCAAGAGGGGAGGGGTGTTAGATACTTGCTCTAACTACAGTGGTTTCCACCAAGGTCCTCTGTTCCGGCGGGAACAGAGGTTTAATCCTATTGGTCGAAGGGTCTGACAGCTCCCTATAAAAGGGCTACTGTCAGACTCAACCTTCGCTGGATGGTTCTCACTTGTTGTATTTAATAAAGAGCGGTTGTTACCGTTAAGCCTGTGTGTGCCTATCCATTACCCAATCTAACAGTGGCAATACACACACACACACACACACACACACACACACACACACACACACACACAATTTTATGGGCCTACACAAAAATTGTGGTGGTCACAGGCTTCTCATGAAAGAGCAGCAGAAGAGCACTGAGTAAGCAGTAACAAATTATATATTTGTGGAGATCTATAAGGAAAATATAATCTATAAAATCTATAAGGAAAACATGGTGGCTCAGTGGCTAAGACTCTGAGCTTGTCGATCAAAAAGGTCGGCAGTTCACCAGTTCGAGTCCCTAGTGCTGCGTAACGGAGTGAGCTCCAGTTACTTGTCCCAGCTTCTGCCAACCTAGCAGTTTGAAAGTACATAAAAATGCAAGTAGAAAAAATAAGAGCCACCTTTGGTGGGAAGAGAACAACGTTCTGTGCACCTTCGGTGTTGAGTCATGCTGGCCACCATGACCATGGAGACGACTTCGGACAGCGCTGGTTCTTCGGCTTTGAAACGGAGATGAGCACTGCCCCCTAAAGTCAGGAACAATTAACACATATGTGCGAGGGGAACCTTTATCTTTACCTTTATAAGGAAAATATTGCCAATAAAAAGTATGACCTTTACAGCCAGTCTGTAGAAAATGAGAAGATCAGGGAGTGACCTTGAAATTGTAGGAATCAGGGGCCTCTAAATACTCCATTCCTGCAAAGGCTCCCCTTCTCCTGATAGCAGCCCCATTGGACCTAAGGAATGTCCTTTATAATCACACCAGACCAAAAGCCACAATCTGTTCATCAGATCCAGCCGACTGGTCTTACAGGACTGTATGGCAGGCATGATGCCACCCTTTTCATTATTGAATTAAACTGATAAATACTGGATACCTGGAGGTGGCTAGGTTGGTGTTATGTGTGTTGTATGATTATATTAATCTACACACACACACACACACACACACACACACACACACACACACACACAAATTACTGTGTGTGTGTCTGTATGTTCCAGCATAACTCTGGAACTTCAACCAAACTCGATACGCAGATGACTTACTCTCTGGAAACAAATTACTGTGGGGGGTAAGACACCCCTAACTGCCCTCAGGGTGTGTGTTCTGTTAGGATACAGCCTGTTGTGCCTTAAAATGGCTTCTACTGTACAGCACCGTGGAGTCACCATAGTAACGGCTTCACAGTATTCCACAAGGGGGCTCCCTGGTAAGGGGGAAAATCTAACATTAGAAATTAAGGGGTGTCACTTTTCTTGACACTTCTGGGGACACAGGGAAAACATTTGTAACTAATTTAATTGTCACCGAAATCAGGGCTTTTCCTGTCTAATACAAGATGAGGATAAATAAATACCGGGGCAATGCCAGATTAACAGCTAGTATAGTATATGAATTAATTAATAATATACATCATGGTGACCAAGGAATCTTGCAACCCTTTTAAGTTTCTCTCGAAGGAGAAAAAAATGGCTTTGAAAGAAAATTGTATCCAGAAAAAAAATCAAAATCCTGACCATGACAAAGGGAAGACTTCTTTCAAAAGATCCATTACTGGCAGCCCTCAACATATGACCACAACTGAGTCCCAAATTCATGTTGTTAAGTGAAAAATGTGTGAAGTCAGTTTTGCCCCATTTTGCAAGTTTTCTTGCCACAATTGCCAAATGAATCCCTGCGGTTGTTAACAGTTAGTAACCTGGTTGTTAAGGGAATCTTTGGGCTTTGCTTGTCAGAAGGTTGTAACTGTGAAAAATGGTCATAAGTCACATTTTTCAGTGTTGTTGTAACTTTGAATGGTCACTAAATAAACCATCGTAAGTCAAGACTTGCCAGTGGGCCTGGGGAATGTAGAGCCCATAAAAGCCCATAAAATGGCAGGTGTGATCTGTTGTCACTCCCACCCTGGGAGTTATTATATTATTTTATTAATTTATAGGTAAAGGTTCCCCTCGCAGATGCGTGCTAGTCATTCCCGTCTCTAAGGGGCAGTGCACATCTCTGTTTCAAAGCCAAAGAGCCAGCGCTGTCCGAAGACGTCTCCGTGGTCATGTGGCCGACATGACTCAATGCCGAAGGTGCACGGAACGCTGTTCCCTTCCCACCAAAGGTGTTTCCTATTTTCCTACTTGCATTTTTTACGTGCTTTCAAACTGCTAGGTTGGCAGAAGCTGGGACAAGTCACGGGAGCTCACTCTGTTACGCGGCTCTAGGGATTCGAACCGCCAAACTGCCAACCTTTCTGATCAACAAGCTCAGCGTCTTAGCCACTGAGCCCCCGCGTTTATTAATTTACTATGTGACTATTCTCTTTTGTTAGTTTTATTGTTTTATGAAGTTTTTATATTCCTGTAAGCCACCTTGAGTCGCCACATGCCAATTAATTTTCCTAAAATAAAAATAAAAATAAATAAATAAAGGACTACCCGTCATTGTTTCTAAAAAATATAAAACATTTTGACTGCTTAAGTCATCTTTGGTACCTCTGACCTTCCTTGAGATCGCCTGTGGCTTAATTTCAGATGTATGTAGTTCTCTTTTAATAATCAATAGCAATTGCTCTATCATTTATAACTAATAAAGAGCACAGCAGGGGGCCGCATGGATAAATTTCTCTTGCAAAATGGATTAATAAAGCATTATGATTAGCTATTTTCTTATTTGCAGGAGAATGAGTCTTGAGGTGCTAATTGAAACAATCCAGCAAAATGTCAACGCCTTTTTTTTTAAAGGAATATGAAATATTCATATCTTTTCTCTTTTTCTCTTTTCTTTTCTCATTGGGCTTTGACCCAGGAGTGGGCCTCCCATTGCAGGAAATTTCGCCACCAGCCTCAAGGAGGGTTGATTTGCTTGTGGTAGAACTTGGTTGTAGCATTCAAACTCAACTCTCGTTTCCTCCTGTTTTTTCTGTGCATTTCATGCAGTCCAAATGCAACCAATTATTAAAATAAACCAAAATGCTTTTTTTGTGCTTTATGGTGCTGTTTCTGTCATCCTGGGCCAAATTCTAGAATTCCCCCAACTTACTAGCTGTGGAATTGGACTCAAACTAAGGAGTTTGATCTAGGCATAACAATTCATAAGAAAGTGAAAATAATGCGGTGAAAATTGCTGAAAAGATGTCAAATGTATGCATCAAATATAACAACTGTTTGCAAGCCCTCCTTGCTGTTTTCAGCAGGGAGGGGCGTCTGGAATGGATTTTGTAATATTGTTGCACTTCTTAACTAACACAGTTTTGTCTAAACAGATGAACAGAGTTGGAAGGGACCTTGTAGGTCATCTAGTCAACACCCCCCTCAAGCAGGAGATCCTACACCATTTCTGACAGAGGGCAATCCAGTCTCTTCTTGAAAGCCTCCAGGGATGAAGCTCCCACAACTTCTGAAGGTAACTTGGTTGATTGTTCTCACTATCAGAAAATTCCTCCTTATTTCCAGGTTGAATCTCTCCTTGGTCAGTTTCCATCAATTATTCCTTGTCTCCCTTTGGAGAATAGCTTGACCCCCTCCTCTCTGTGGCAGCCCCTCAACTATTGGAAGACTGCTCTCCTGTCTCCCCTGGTCCTTCTCTTCCCTAAACTAGCCATGCCCAGTTCCTGCAACCGTTCTTCGTATGTCCAGTCCCCTCATCATCCTGGTTTCTCTTCTCTGCACTCTTTCTAGAGCCTCAACATCTTTTTTTTATAGTCTGGTGTCCAAAACTGGATGCAATACTCTAGGTGTGGCCTTACTAAGGCTTTATAGAGTGGTATTCGCACTTCCCTTGATCTTGATCCCTCTGTTAGTTAGTTACTGTACTTTGCATTTTAATTTGATCTATTTTTCTCTCTTTTAAAATGGTGATAGGGGCTTATCAAACCATTGCAGACTGCAATGTAGGAACACCTTTTATCCCGTTGCTGTATGGACTGATGTATGCTTGATAATTTCTCACGTTTTGTAACTGTAAAGAGACGTTACAGGAGGGAATGTCTGGAAAATGTTTCCTGATGAAAGAAAGCTGGTTAGTGCTAATTGGCATTTGGTTTGTCCCTTTCTAAACAACCTTTTCCCTTATCAACATCCTAACATTTATGCCCCTTCTGTCTTCACGCTTCATTTCAATGAACATGTGTGGTATTAGGGCTGGCAAATATATAACATATGTAGAGCAACAAAGATGATTAGGGGACTGGAGGCTAAAACATATGAAGAACGGTTGCAGGAATTGGGGATGTCTTGTTTAATGAAAAGAAGGACTAAGGGAGACATGATAGCAGTCTTCCAATATCTCAGGGGTTGCCACAAAGAAGAGGGAGTCAAACTATTCTCCAAAGCACCTGAGGGTAGGACAAGAAGTAATGGGTGGAAACTAATCAAAGAGAGAAGCAACTTAGAACTGAGGAGAAATTTCCTGACAGTTAGAATAATTAATCAGTGGAACAGCTTGCCTCCAGGAGTTTTGAATGCCCCAACACTGGAAGTCTTTAAGAAGATGTTGGATAACCATTTGTTATCTAGGGTTTCCTGCAGGGGGTTGGACTAGAAGACCTCCAAGGTCCCTTCCAACTCTGTTATTCTATTTTTTAACATGCCTGACTACATGTAACTGATTTCCTATGCAAAGGGGAAGTTACTTTTGTCCTTTCCAATCGTTTGTATTTGGAATGTAAGCTAAGCATCTGGTTTCTCTCTTTGAATGAGAGGAATCCCTTTTATCAGAATATTTTCACAAATAGTACTAAATGATCTAATATCTAGTAGTAAATATTCTAATAAATTGTGCTAATGAGCATAGTATACTTAGTTTTCAGCAAAGTATTGGATAAAGTAGATAGACCATAACTTACTTCTTCATAAGCTAAAAAAAAGTGGGATAGACAGCCTCACCACTGGATGGATTTGTAACTGGCTGACTAGCCATACTCAACGAGTAGTCCTTAATGGTACTATGTTTACATGGAGGGAAGTAAGCAGTGGACAGAACCACAAGGTTCCATTTTAGACCCAGTACCCTTCAATCATTCAATAAATGATTTAGATGAGGGAATATAAGGGGAACTAATCAAACTTGCAGAGGATACTAAACTGGCAAGAATAACCGACACCCCAGAAGACAAGCTCAGAATCCAAAAAGATCGAGACAGACTTGAACAATAGGCCCTATCCCACAACATGACATTGGATGCGGAGAAAAAGCAAGATTTTACAACTGGGCAGGAAAAATCAAAGATAAAAGTACAGATTAGGTGAAACCTGAATCAAAGAGGGACCTTGGAGTCCTACTTGTCGATCACTTAAACATGAGTCAGCAGCCAAAAATGCTAATACAATCTTGGGTTGTATAAACGGAAGCATAGAATCAAAATCATGTGAAGTACTAGTACCACTTTATAAACCCTTAGTAAAACCACTCTTAGAATACTGCATCCAGTTTTGGTCACCACATTGCAAAAAAGATGTTGAGACTTTGGAAAAAGGGCAAAGAAGAGAAAGTAAGATGATTAAAGCATGGAGACTAAAACATAGGAAGAACGGCTGCAGGAATTGGGTATGGCCAATCTAAAGAAAAGAAGGACTAGGGGGGACATGATAGCAGTATTTCATCATTTGAGGGGCTGCCACAAATTAGAGGGGATCAACCTCCTCCAAAGCTCCTGAAGACAAGGGGTAAAACAATGGATGGAAACTAATCAAGGAGAGAAGCAACTTGGAATCAAGGAGAAACTTTGTCAGAGCTGAAGAAGCTTCTTGGATGAGAAGCAAAACATGTTCAAACAAAAACAAAGGAAGTCCAGTTGCCTCTTGAAAAAGCACCTTGGGGACAACCGTGACCTGGATGACGGAGAATCTCTACAAACCTAATCAAAGGGAGACCCAACCCAAAGTAAGGAAACATTTCCTAATGGTGAGGACAATTAACCAGTGGGACGGCTTGCCTTCACATGTTGTGGATGCTTCATCACTGGAGGCTTTCAAGAAGAGACTGGACAAACACCTATCTGAAATAGTATGGGGTCTCCTGCTTGATCAGCGGGTTGGACTAGAAGACCTCCAAGGTCCCTTTGGGATACCACTGGGTTGCTGAGTGGCACTCTGCCTGGCTGGAAGGGGGTGTTGTCCACTGGGCTTATTTTGGGGGGAGGGTTTATATTTTTGCCCACCCCAAAAATCTGACATGGCCTTATTTTCAGGACATGTCATATTTCCAGGCAGCAGGGAGCTCTTGTCCAAGCCATGCCTGATCTAAAATATCCTTGCTGTTTCAGATACAATTTCTGCTCTCTTATGAAAGAGACAATAGTCACGGAAAGACCTGCTTGCCACTTGCCACTAAATAAATATTTTCATTTCTACATAAATCTGTCTAATAAATCTTAGACTGTTAAGGCCATGGCTGAGGGTAGCACCATGGTGACCTTCGTGGTCTCAGTAGAGAAGTGAAGTTCAGCTTGTTGAGTTACTTCCACAGAGAGTATCAGAAACAATTGTAGGCTAGATGAATAAAAATGCGCAGAACCTGTAAATATAATCTTGAAGGCAGAAAAGACAAACTCACTGAATGGTCCCTTCTGTACATCCCTTACCTAATCAACAAACCTTGGACACTCAATATGCCGAGCCCTGTTTCTTCTGAGACAGCAGTTGGCACAGACTTGGCTGTCATTGATAAATGCCTTCAATGCTTTGAGCTGGTGGAGATGGATGTCCTTACACAGATCCCATCTTTTGGGTGGCATCAGCTTGATTAGTCTGGTACTTCTTTCTCCCACGATCCCATGGGAGAATCCCTTCTGGGCCCAGCTTGTGTTGAGTTTCCACTGGGGAATCCAATCTATTCTCTCCCCTGGTGCCAGAATAGCTTAGAAAGACAGTTAGGTCTACCAGAAGCCAGATGGAAGAGCTTGAGAAAAGTATGTAATTGAAATCAGGCAGGATTCAGGCAGAGCCATAAAATTCAATGTAGAGAAAAGTAAAATAATACACTTGGGCAAGAAAAACAAAAAGGACACATATAGACTTGGGGGAAACCAGGTTTAATAGCAATAACTGTGAGAGGGATCTTGGACAACCAATTAAACAGAGTGTGCAGAGGAGCCAAAAAAGCCAATGCAATCCTAAATTGCATTAGCAGAGGGACACAATCAAGATCAAGTGAAGTACTAACACCACTTGTAAAGTCTTAGTAAAACCAGGCCTAGAATACTGCATCCAGTTTCGGTCACCACACTATAAAAGAGAGGCTGAGACCCTAGAACGAGTGCAGAGAAGAGCAGCCAGGATGATGAGGGGACTGGAGGCTCAAACATAACAATGAACGGTTGCAGGAACTGGGCACGGCTGGTCTAGGGAAGAGAAGGACCAGGGGAGACAGGATAGCAGCCTTCCAATACTTGAGGGGCTGCCACATAGAGGAGAGGTCAACCTATTTTCCAAGTTACCTGAAGGCCAGACAAGGAATTATGGATGGAAACTGACCAAGGAGAGATTCAACCTGGAAATAAGGAGGAATTTCCTGACAATGAGAACAATCAACCCATGGAACAGAAGTTGCCTTCAGAAGTTGTGGGAGCTTCACTGCTGGAAGTTTTCAAGAAGAGACTGGACTGTCATAAATGGTGTAGGATCTCTTGCTTGAAGGGGGGATGGAATAGATGACCTCCAAGGTCCATTCCAACTCTGTTAATCTGTTAAATCTGGGCTAAAGCTTTCAAGAAGAGACTGGGCTGCCATCTGTCAGAAATGGTGTAGGGTCTCCTGCTTGGATGGGGGGTTGGACTAGATGACCTACAAGGTCCCTTCCAGCTCCGTTCATCTGTTAAGATGAATCTGTTTATAGAACCCTCCCAGCTTCCAATGGCCATCCAAGTGTAGATTCCAGATTTGAACTGCAGGGTTCCAGGCAACCTGACAGTAAAAGTCTATTTCATCCTTTCTTCTGCAGACTGGAATTTCACAGTCTGAATTTGTGAGCTATGATCTACACAAATGTTTACCTGGGGTGGTTATTTCTCCTTGGCTTCACATTAGAGGTGGAATTCAGCCAGTTTGGAATGGGCCTCCTGAACCAGTAGTGGAAATCGCTCTATCCGGACGGCTCTGTGCTGCCCAAATTAGGCATGTCTTTGAGACCAGGTGCTTGCACGGAAATCACATGCATAGAAGACCAGGCGCATGCGCGGAAGGGGCACATGGAGCAAACTGGTAGTAACAAAACGTGAAACCCACCTCTGCTTCACATATCACTCTTTTTGAAATGCCGTACTGACCTTGTTTCCCTTCATTATAAGCAATTTTCCCCCCATGTCTGATTTAGGAGGCCTCTTCAGTCACTCCTGGTTCTTCCATGATTTTAACTCCAGGGAGGATCACTCACAAGACTGGGAGAAAAGTGAATTCAGGGGGACATTGCTGAGGGGAGTAAAAGGAAGGGATTTGGAGCAGGGGTGATATCCTCCCGGTTCGGCTTAGTTCGGCTGAACTGGTAGGGACAATTGCCCTTGGTTCTGTGAACTAGTAGTAAAAAAAAAAAAAGCTTCCGAGAATCACGCAACTCAGCTGTGAGGCATGCGATCGTTGGAAGCTTTTCCCCCCCTGCTTTTTAAAGCATTTTTTTCCTGCTGCTTCGGGCGATTAGGCAGGAAAAAAATGCTTTAAAAAGTGGGGGGGGGGAAAGCTTCCGAAGATCGCACGGCTCACAGCTGATCCACACGATT
Organism: Natrix natrix natrix; assembly: GCA_029891615.1. Lineage (NCBI taxonomy): Eukaryota > Metazoa > Chordata > Lepidosauria > Squamata > Natricidae > Natrix > Natrix natrix. The sequence goes on from JAKRSK010012718.1 coordinate 571,184, forward strand.
GTCAGAAGTTTTTTCCCCACTTTTTAAAGTGAAATTTTTTTTCACCTCTTCGGCCGAAGCAGCAGGAAAAAAATGCTTTAAAAAGTGAAAAAAGGTTGGCCATGCCCACCAAGTCACATGACCACCACCACCACCAAGCCACGCCCAGAGAACTGGTGGCAAAAATTCTTAGATCTCATCACTGGCTTGGAAGCAGCCACTCCTCATTCTGTATCTGCATCAACCGCCTTGTGAAGCAGGCTGGGTTGAGAAAGAGGGCCTGCCCTAAAGATACTCGTGTTCTGTAGAGGAGACCCCAATCCTTGGACTCCCACAACATCTGGCTCAATCAATCAATCCATTTAGTTTATTACAGTCATAGAGCAGACAGTAAAACCCTCAGTAAGTGTACAATGAAAAATCCTAGTGTAAATTATTATTTATTATTAAATAACAACTAAAATCTATGATAAAATCCAGTCTGTCAATTATACCTGGTCTAACCAGGGACGTGCAGTCAGGGGAGGCAGGGGAGGCAGAGCCGCACCGCTCTCATCAGGAAAATTAAAAAAAAGGGGGGAAAGGGAAAAGGTGCCGAGGAGCCTTCTGCACACGTGGTCGGGAATGGGAGCACTTCGTGGTCCTCTTCATGTTGACTCAGGAGTCAAGAAGGAGGAGAATGGGACCACGTGTGCAGGAGGCTCCTCTAGCCTCAGCCTCCCTCCTGCGCATGTCCCATTCCCCGCCTTCCTAAGTCAACATGAAGGGGACCGTGGAGCGTGAGCCGCGGTCCCGCAGAGCACGCTCCGTGGTCCCCTTCATGTTGACTTAGGAAGGTGGGGAATGGGACGTGCGCAGGAGGGAGGCTGGAGGGATCGCGGAGGAGGGATCACGCAGCGTGAGCCACTGTCCCACGGAGCCGCTGTCCCACGGAGCGCGCAGGAGGGAGGCTGGAGGGATCGCGGAGGAGGGATCGCGCAGCGTGAGCCGCAGTCCCACGGAGCCGCTGTCCCGCGGAGCGCGCAGGAGGGAGGTTGGAGGGATCGCAGAGGAGGGATCGCGCAGCGTGAGCCGCTGTCCCGCGGAGCGCGCAGGAGGGAGCCTGGAGGGATCGTGGAGGAGGGATCGCACAGCGTGAGCCGCTGTCCCGTAGAGCGTGCTGCCGTGGTCCCATTCCCCTCCTTCCTGAGTCAACATGAAGGGGACCGCGGCTCACGCTGATGACGTCACCAGCCTCAACAGCCGTAAAGCTCACCGCACATCACTGGGTCTAACTATACTAAAGTTACATTCTATAAAAAGTGTGGCCCCTTGTAGGTTCCGTACGCAGCGAGGAGAGTCCAACCCCACCCTAGGACCTCTCTCACAGCTTCCATTTGTATCTGATTTCGACTTACTTGATGTGGATTTGCGACTTTCGTTTCCGAATTTGACTTATGCAATCTATTTGACTTGAACTAATAACAGACTCAGTGGAACCACTTGTGAACAGAGTTACAGGTCCACGCCTCCATTGAAAAAAGCTGAGGAGGCGGAAGAGGAGGCTAAAGATCTTTCAGTTCAGTCCAGGGCAGGCAGGCAGGCAGAATTTAACCCATGCTTGGACTCTCCTCGCAGCGCACAGAGAAAACCGTTCAGGTAAGCCAGTGGTCATTCCCTCCCCGCTCTGCAGCCAGCCAGAGTGGTATTTGCCGGTTCTCTGAACTACTCAAAATTTCCACTAACAGTTCTCCAGAACCTGCTGGATTTCATCCCTTGTCGTCATCCAGAATTTCCTGCATATGAAAAAGAGAGAGGAAAGAAGGAGAGAAAAGGAGAGAAGGAGGGAGAAGGGGAAATGAAAGGAGAGGAAAAGTGAAAGGCCATTTCCTCCCAGTGAAGGCTACAGTGCACAGTACATTCAGGGTATGAGAATTAAATGGGGGAGGGGGCGTCCTTTGCCAACAAAAAACAACACATCCTTCTCTAGCCATGGCTGGAAGAAATGTTGCCCTCCAATGCCTCCTCTGCCGCCTCTCCTGTCTCTTCTGGAGTCTCAGAGAATTGTCCCAGGCATGAATATGTTTTGGGGCATGTACAGGTATAGAAAAGGTGGAACTTGGCTCAACAGCAGTTCACAGTGAGAGGAATCTAGGAATCCTAGCAGACAATGACCTAAACATAAGCCAGCTGAAAGCCACTGCACTCCCAGGGTGCATTAACAGAGGGATAGAAACATGGACACATGTTAGTACCACCTTATAATGCCTTGGTAAGGCCACACGTGGAATACCGTGCCCAGTTCTGATCACCACAATATAAAAAAAGATGTTGAGACTTTGGAAAGAATGCAGAAAAGAGCAACAAAGCACATTTTTCTCAAGGGCTTTCTTTTCTGCATCATTTAGAGTGGACATTTAGAAGAGCATCCTTCTGGGCATGTTTCCAGACAGGGGGAGGTGTAATATGTCCAGACTGATCTTGGGACAACTTGGTCATAGGACTGTGAATTTTAAAATATACTGAGAATTCCAAGCTAACCAGGGATGTGTTATTCAGAGTGTGAGTTCCAGTTTTGGGCCCACATAGATTCTCTTTCCTCTTAGAGGAGAGGAGAAAGGAGAGGGAACGAAGAAAGGGAAAAGGAGAGGAAGAAATGGAGGGGAAATAAGAGTAGTAGAGAAGGGAAGAAGAGGAAGATAAGAAGAGGGGGGGAGTAGGGGAGAGGAAGGGAAAGGAGAGATGGGAAAGGAGAGGAGGAAAGAAGATAGTAGAGAAGGAGAGAAGAAGGGAGAGAAGGAAGGGAGAAGAAGTAAGGTTGTTGTAAGATGGGTGCACAGGATGGTAGAAAAGCAATCTTGATTATATTTTTAAACTTAGCGGGAGAAAAGTTGTTAGAAATGTTAAAGGATAACACATATTATTAATGGCAGTTATGAGATTGTATGTATGAGAAATAGAAATAAAAAGCTTTTTTCAAAAAAGATTCTCTTTCCTCGTGAAGGAAACAGATACGTTGATCAAAAGAGCAAACTCAGAGCTTGCAATCTCTTCAGCCACGCTTCGGCTGACTCTCTCTTTCATTTTTTCCTTCAGATGATAATCTACTAATCAACACAAATTGCCTAATTTTGGCAGGTTATACGCTTTTTGCTCCTTCTGTTTAATTCACCAAATGAAGCCATACGGCTGGGAAATTTACCTGCTTAAAGGGAAATGGTTTAACAAATAGGAAAGGAAACCAGAATTTCTTTTCCAATCGAGACACATACAGGCGGTCCTTGAGTTATAACCAGTGGTATGGGATCCAGCCAGTTGGCACCACTTCGGGAGAATCGGTTGTTAACTTTCTGAGCAGTTTGGTGAATTGTTTGTTGGAAGAAATCATTAGGCCAGAGAACCGGTTGTCAAATTATTTGAATCCCACCACTGGTGACAACCATTCAAACTTATAACTGTATTTTTTCTTACTTATGACCGTTGCAGTAGCCCCACGTGATCAAAATTGGGACTCTCGGCAACTGCCTGACATTTATGATGGTTCCGGGAATCATGTGATCCCCCTTTTGAGATCTTCTGACAAGTGGAATCAATGCGGAAAACAGTTTCACTTCATGATCGTATTGCTAACTTAACAGCTGCAGTGACTCAAAAGTCATAAAATGGGGCAAAACTCACAACTGTAGCGACTGAAATTTTGGGCTCAATGGTGGTCATAATTTGAGGACTAAAGGTTAAGGTTCCCCTCGCACATATGTGCTAGTCGTTTCTGATTCTAGGGGGCGCTGCTCATCTCCGTTTCAAAGCCGAAGAGCCAGCACTGTCCGAAGACGTCTCCGTGGTCATGTGGCCGGCATGACTCAACGCTGAAGGCGCACGGAGCGCTGTTCCCTTCCCACCAAAGGTGGTGCCTATTTTTCTACTTACATTTTTTACATGCTTACAAAGCTGGAACAAGTAACGGGAGCTCACTCCATTATGTGGCACCAGGGATTCGAACAGCCGAACTGTCGACCTTTCTGATCGACAAGCTCAGCATCTTAGCCACTGAGCCACTGCGTCCCTTTGTAGTAAACTGGCACTCATTCAACCCACTTGAACTGGTTACTGAATTTAATTTATTTTCCAGTTCACACAATGTTTCGGAGTGTAAATGATGAACAAGGTTTAGGAGAAAAGCTAACACATAAAGAACTAAAGTTCCCTTGAATCCAGCCTGATTCCTAGTGACTGCATGGACACACTTATCGCTTTCTTCTCACGCGTATAGGTCCGTCCAAGTACTAATGATAGACTGCTCTGATTTAGTTTACCACCCCAAAAATTGGCCAGAAAAACTAGCTAGGACCAAGGTGGAATTGGGTTTAAAATTGGAGTAGGACACGAGTCTCAGATTCAAGTCAACTGTCATCCATGGCAAGTCACTGGACAATTTGGGGCTGTCTTAGACCAGCTTAATTGATGAGTTTGTTCTTACAGAGAGGTTTACTATCATCGCTGAACATGATGGCTCAGTGGTTGAAGATGCTGAGCTTATAACTGAAGAGCTGACAGCCTGCACAATGGGGTGAGCTCTTGTTTACTTGCCCCAGCTCCTGCAACTAGATTAAAAAGTACCATTTTGGTGGGAAGGTAACAGAGTTATTCTGTGTGCTTTTGGTGTATAGCCATGCTGGCTAGATCTGTTGTGGCCTGTTGGCCACCAGCCCCTCCAGCAGCCAAATTAGAGGAGGGGGAGGCGGTGGCATGGGAGTCAGGGTCAGCCTCAAAGCAACCTGAGCTCCAAGGGGGAAGAGGGAATGGAGCTGGCAGAGAGAGAGAGAGAAACAGAGGCGGAGCCTGGGCCGTCCATCAGATGGAGAGTCAACAGCCCCCAGGTCTGGAGGTGGCTGATGAGGAAGAGGAGGAACTGCTGGGTCCAGTGCCTGACATGCGAATGCACAGAAGGCAGAGGAGAGGAGAGCAGTGGAAATCTATGGGCTGATCCTTGGGAAGGAAGAATCACAGCTGCTAGCAAATCTGCACCCTAGCTCTGGGGATAAAAGGCAGGGGGCGGAGATGAATAAATGTGGCAGACAACTATTCATCTCCCACAGGTCAGCCACTGATAGCCTGCTGTGAGAGAGAAATGTTTTGCAGGGGCTGCTGCAGGGGTGGGTTCCTGCCAGTTCTAACCTCTTCTATAGAAGAGGTTCCACAAATCTACAGTGCCGTTTAGAACCGGTTCCAGCTCCCTCCCCCCACCTGTCCGCACATCATAAAGATGAAGAGTGAGAGGAGGAATTCTGGGAGTTGAAGTCCACAAGTCTTAAAGCTGCCAAGTTTGAACACCCCTGGGGGTTTTTTTTTCTAAAGGATTAGGGGTGCAAGGGTCTTGTAACTTGACAGCTTTAAGACTTGCGTGCTTCTAATGCCAGAATTTCTGAGCCAACATTTTGGTTGCTAAGCAAAAGCGTTGTTAAGTGAGTTTCACCACATTTTACACGTTGGCCATGCCCACCTGGGTCACATGGCCAGCAAACCACTCTCACCTGATCACATGACCAGCAAGCCACTCCCACCTGGTCACATGGCCAGCAAACCACTCCCAACCAGTCACATGGCCAGCAAGCCACTCCCACAAAGCAGGCCACACCTACAGAGGTTCTAAAAAAATTTGAAACCCACCACTGGGCTGCTGGTGCTCCTAATAAAGGAATAATTGCTTCAACTACAGAGGGGTTTGTCATCTTTGGGGAGCTGGGTCAGAAGATGACCATGGAAAATGTCTTCGGACAACCTTGGCTTCCTCAGCCGAAAAACAGAGATGAGCATTCTGTCCCAGAGTCAGACATACACAACTGGCAGGGAAACTTTTACCTTCATACTATCTGTACTGATTAGACGGCACGTCTAAAAACTGTACCTATGTTAGCATAAACTGCGACTGTTTCCAGATCAACTACTAATCTGATTCAGAATATTGTGCTGTCGTCCCCAGCTAAAACCTGTAGCCATTTTTTGCATTAGGTGGCAAAACATTCAGGTACTATTTACTGGTTTACCTTCACAAAGATGTGGCATTTCCCTCCATTTTCTGGTGGCCACAACCAAACATGAAGAGATCACAGATTAACAGAGTTGGAAGGGATTTACAGATCTGGTCCAACCCCTCCGCCCAAGTAAGAGACCCTACACCATTTCTAACAAATGGCAATCCAATCTCTTCTTGAAAGCTTCCAGGAATGAAGCTCCCACGACTTCTGAAGGCAACCTCTGTTTCATTGGTTGATTATTCTCACTGTTGGAAAATTCCTCCTTATTTCTAGATTGAATCTCTCCTTGGTCAGTTTCCATCCATTCTTCCTTGTCTGGCCTCCGGGTGCTTTGAAAAATAGCTTGACCTCCTCCTCTCTGGGGCAGCCCCTCAAATATTGGAAGGCTGCTCTCCTGTCTTCCCTGGTCTTTCTCTTTTCCAGACTAGCCATGCCCAGTTCCTGAACCGTTCATCGTATGTTTTAGCCTCCAGTCTCCTCATCACCCTGGTTGCTCTTCTCTGCACTCTTTCTAGAGTCTCAACCTCTTTTTTATAGTGTGGTGACCAAAATTGGATGCTGCATTTGCTAAAGTTCAGATGCATTTTTTATCCAAAATCACCAGTAACGTGGGATGGCTTGTGCAGCTGAAAGACAGCTGGTGAGATGCTGCCTTGCTAAGCAAAACCTTTCCTTGGAGCAGAATTGAATCGCTTATTCAGTTTGACATATCAGATCAAATCAGGGACTGTCAAATTGAAATGGCAGTCCAATCAACTTTTCTGTGCAGCCCCCACCCGTCTATCTGTTCAAACTGCGGAGCAAAGTGGGTTGATTCCACAATTCAAATGAGGATTTGGAGCAAAATGGAAAAGCCTTTGAACTAAACCGGTGCCTTAAATTGCCTCTTGCCTGTTTCCCACATTCCTAAGCAGGCTCCTTCCTCTTGGGTCTGTGCTCCTCAAGAACAAGGGTTTAATAGGTTGAATACTGTTGATCAAGCCGTAATCAACAAATACAGCACAACATCCCCACCTGCAGAAGGTTGCTTGGCGCGTAACCTGTTGAACAGGGGACTGTGTGAGAGATGGAAACAATATGGAACAAAATGTGGCTGTGGGACAGAACTTGATGTCAGGCCTGCAGCCATCTTTTCTTTTGGATCTTTGGCCTGCCACACTGTCTATTATTCTACTATGCATTGTCTATTGTGGGGAAATGGGAGGGGGGATTGTACGAAGTTATATAGGTGTTTGTCTGAGCTATGTTTGGTTGACGTTTCTTTATATATAGCCTTTATTGTCATTGTACAAAATAAATACAATGAAATTCTGAGGGCGATGCAATGATTCCTATTTTGGCTTAATGGTTTTGCCCTGTATTGGGTATCTTGAGTGAGGGCATTTGCTTATGGGTAGAGCTATCTAGTTCTCAATAAGGTTTTTATCTCTTGTGCTGGCATCTGCCGAGGGCTATTAAGGAAGGTGGGGGTTGCTTTTCGTCTCTAAGAGCATGTTTCTCCATTCCTCCTCAAGGGAAATATAATATTCTGCCTTTTAAATATTTCTCAAAATATTTCATTCTCGTGTTGGGTGGGTGCTAACTTGCTACAAAGGTGTTACTGGTAGTCCTTGATTTACAGCAATTCATTTAGTGACTGCTCAAAGTTACCGTGGCATTGAAAATGTGACTTATGACCATTGCGACATCCCCACGATCATGTCATCAAAATTTGGATGCTTGCCAACTGGCTCGTGTTTGTGACCGTGACTGTGTCTCAAAGTCAAAGTGATCCCCTTGTCAGGCATTCTAAATAGCATGCAGAATTAAATCATTGTCCAAGGCAAAGTTCCAATTTAATCATACAGGCAAGTTAGCACGTCTATGGAATTCCAACTCTAATGTTCTTCCTGGAATTCCACCCAGTTGAAAGTTCATGATCTATCCCCACACCCACAAATCCATCACATGTTCCAATCATCATCTTCCACGCTGGCATCTACACCCCTCTGTTTCTGGTCAGGTGTTGAGGTGTGGAGACAAAAGATGACCTTGAGCTTCTAGAAAAGAATCACAACAATACATTCCACAATCCTATTCCTTTCTATTCCCCCCTCCCAACTACTACACTAATGAAACAACATAGGAAAATAGTAGAAAGTGTGGCAGGCCAAAGATCTTAAATGGAACATAACTACAGGCCTGACACCCCTTTTGCGACCTCCTGACAAGCAAAGTCAGTGGGGAAGCCAGATTCACTTAACAACTGAGTTACCAACTTGTCAACTGCAGGGATTCACTCAGCAAATGTGTCAAGAAAGGTTGCAAAATGGGGCGAAGTCCAATTAACAAATGTCTCACTTAACAACAGACATTTTGGGCTCAACTGTGGCCATAAGTCAAGAACTACCACTATTAATAATGAGCAAATTGCCAGGATATATTTATTTACCATATTTTTCAGAGTATAAGACGCACCTTTCCCCCGACGAAAGCAGTGTGGAAATGTTGGTACTGTCAACTCCTAAGTTGCCATGGTGAGGAAAAGGGGGTGGGGAGCGCATTCCATGCATACCTTTGGCTAGAGTCGGATCTCAGATTACTACAGCAGGCTTGTGAGGGGTGCACCTCATTGGGGAATGTGATTTATGACACAGATTGAAGGGAGGAAGGAAACAGGGATAAAGTTCAGCTATAATTCAAATGAGGCTTAGATCTTAGATCTGACCGCAATAGGGTATTGGCAAAATGGTGCTCCTAATAAATGACTGGTTTTCTTTTGAAACTTGGCTTGAAGCTCATGAATCAATTAGGGCATCTTTCAGAAACCTGACAGGTGCGTCTTATCCACCGAATACAGCCATTTTTGGAGTGCAGAGTTCCAGACACAAATTATTATTAAATCTGATTTTTTTAAAAAACAGTTTAAAAAGTCGAAAGTTAAAAAGGTGGAGGAAGGTCCTTCAAGGAACTAACTAACCCTAAGGTTGCATGCTCGCTTATGAGCCTCAATCAAGTTGGAGAGCCAGGTCTTCAAACCTCACCTCTGGGGGTGTCCCAAAGGGTGGGGGTGACAGCAGAGAAGGCTTTCTTCCTGGACTCCACCAGTTGAAATTCTTTAAGTGAGGGAGTCCCCAACATACTACCCCTGCCTGATCAGTTGGGACAAGATCAGGGGTGGGATTCAGCCGGTTCGGACCGGTTGCTCTGATGATCAGCTGGGAGCGAACTGGTTTACTCCGCTGATCAGGTGGGCCCATGCACCCACCCCTGTGTTTTACTCACCTATACCCTCCCAGCTGATTAGGGGGCAGAGCAGATTGCCACGCCTCAGTAGGGTTACTCCCCGGAATTAACATGTTTTGTTGAAATGGCGTGCACATGCACAGATCACAAACCATGCGATCACCAACCAGTTATTAAATTGGCAGGATCCCACCACTGGACAAGGTGATGTAACGGGATTTATATATTTATTTATTTATTTATTATTCATGCTTCTAGACCGCCCCCTCTCCCAAAAAGGGACTCGGGGCGGTGTACAGTCCATGCAAAATATATCAAAATACAATAAAAATTGAATATGTACAGTTGGAATGGAGGAGGTTAAAAATGGAATTAAAAGAACTGTACAAAGCAATATATATAAATATAGGATTTTGAACCCCTAAAACACACACAATAAGTTAAAAACAATACCCCTAAAATAACCAGTTAATACATTTGCCAGGAGGGACAGTTGTAATTATGCCAGGCCTGCTAATCGGAACAGGTGAGTCTTCAATTTTTGCCGGAAGGAGCGGATAAAGATGGTTCTGTAAGTAACCGGGCTCCATGTCATGTAAGGCAGGGATTTCAAATTCAAGGCCCTCGTGCCAGATCCCGCCTACAGGGTGCTTAGTTCTAGCACACAGAGTTACCCTGGAAACAGCAAAGGACCAGCCTGCGGTGCCTCTGCCAGGGAAAACGGATCTCAGGTGTGGCTCACCTGAGTTCTGTTTTCAGCTGCGGTGGCCTCCTGCAACTCTCTGCCAGCAAAAATGGAGGTCAGGAAGGCCCCGCGTGGCTCTCCTGAGCTCCGTTTTCCCTGGCAAAACAGTCACGCCAACACAGGTGCCCCTGATATGAGTGATGTCAAGCTGAACACTCCCACCCTGGCCATGCCCAATGACCCCCCCCAGGTCAAACACAACCCTGATGTGGCCCTCAATGAAATCAAGTTTGACATCCCTGATAACTCAATCAATCAATCAATCAATCAGAATAGAGCTGGAAGGGACTTTGGAGGTCTTCTATTCCAACCCCCTGCTCAAGCAGGAGACCCCTAGACCATTCCAAACAAATGGCTGCCCAGCCTCTTCTTGAAAGCCTCCAGTGATGGAGTACCCACAACTTCTAAAGGAAAGCTGCTTAACTTGTTCTCACTGTTAGGATGTTTCTCCTTAGATCTGAGTTTTAACAAAACTTTAACTCCCCCTCTTTTCGTCCATCTTCACTGTTCTGAATATAAAGATTCCATGTTGACCATTTCTTAAAAATAGTTGCAATGTATGATACCGAGCGATTCGGGGTGAATTTTGAATGCAGCGTCAGTTCCACCCTGCAATCCCATTTTAATCACACATTATTTGCAATCTCATTCAGAGTAGCAGTGAAAGCAGATAAAAAGGAGAAAGTACAACTGAGATGAATTTGGTGTCAACCCTGAAGATGACCTGACTGGAGCCATTTTGAAGCTTCAGTCTTGCCACACTGGAGCTGAGGGATAGGGAGGGGGGAATAGAGGATAGCTGGGGTTTTGTAGCCAAAACAAAATACTTTCCCCTGGGAACCAAGGACATTCCCACAGGTGGCTGGAGAGAGGAGGAGCAATGTCACTAGGCAACCAGATGGAACCTTGATTGGCCCATGTGACTGATTATTTGGGAAAGGGGAGAAACTTTCATTTTAATTCGGTGAAAACCGTGGGAGTATTCAGAGTCGGTTTTCACCAGCTTGTGCCAATATGATATGTCAAATAAAACTATTCTTTGAGGAACTTACTTGCCTCGGAGTTCTGTTTGTTATGGCACCTTCTGACACTCCGCAGTCAGGATTCTTTTAATGGATGGGATTCTCCCGGATGCAAAATCATCATTTAGGACTGCTAAATGACTCTGGCACACATTGAGGAGTCAGAACAGAGGCCAAATTAGTCAGCTGAAGCTGCCAACTGACGCATCTTGGCTCCAAGGATCCAGACTGATATTCTCAGTCCCTGAAAAGGAATCTCTTCGCTCATTATGCAGGAGCTGGGAGGGCAAAAGACAGAAAATCGTGGCTTCTGGGTCACAAATAAACCAAGGACGGTATAGAGGTTTCTGTGAGATTTGGCATGCTGCTTGCCTTGCACAGGATTTTTTAATGGAAATTTTCATCATTAGGAATTTAAAGTCCCTGTCATTTAAAAAAAGAATTCTTCTTCGGAGGGACACCAAGGAGAATCTAACTCAGGAGTGTCAAACTCAATTTCATTGAGGGCCGCATCAGGGTTGGGTTTGACCTCGGAGGGCCAGGGGTGGTGGTGGAATGTGGTTGGGGTGGGTGGGCATGGTGGGCATTTGACCCAGGCTAAAGAGGCATTTTTTCCCCCTTTGCATTCAAAACTGCTATTCCAGACAAAGGGAGATTTACTTTGGCACAAAAAAGCCTCGATTCCATAATGTAGAGACTCCCCTGAGGCTGGGAACGATGGAGGGCAAAAGAAGAAGAAGGGGATGGCAGAGGAGGAGGTGGCTGGATGGAGTCACCGAAGCAGCCAGCGTGAGCTTAAATCAGGGGTGTCCAAACTTGGGAACTTTAAGACTTGTGGACTTCAACTCCCAGAATTCCAGAGTTGAAGTTCACAAGTCTTAAAGTTCTCAAGTTTGGACACCCCTGGCTTAAATGGACTCCAGGGGATGGTAGAGGACAAGGAAGGCCTGGAGGAACGTTGTCCATGGGGTCGGACACAACTTCGCAACTAACAACATCAGAGTCCCCAGCTGCTATGGGGCTTAACTCTTTTGCATAGGAGCAGAGCACGAACGCACTGACAATTTCTCCAGATGTTTCTAAAAACTGCCCACCTGACAGTCTTTGTTACTACCTCTGACACAGCCCTAGAGGAGGACTTAATGTTAGTAATAATTTACAAAATTGATATGCCACCCAATTCTCAATGACCCTGGATGGCTCACAACAATCAAAAAAAATTACAATTAAATCGATCAGATTGGGATAAAAGATGACAAACTCAGTGATACCAGGGGGGGCCTCACTCTCAATCACCGAAGACCTGGGTGAAGAGCCAGATGTTTTCGGCTCTTCTCAACAACAGCCATCCAGACCTTGGAGAGTAACTAGTTCTAGTTGGCAGATGTTGTTAAAGACAGCAAAACCCCTGCAGCACTCTGCTGGCTGAAAATGGGCCACGGGGAGCCCCCTCACGCACCCCCCTCCCCCGTGGCCCATTTTGGCTGGCAATGGCACCATGGGCTGGTCCTTTGATCCTATTTCCAGGCCAGATCTAAGCAGCCCGCAGCCTGGATCCAGCCCACAGGCCCTGACCCCTGATCTAGCTGAAACCTCTGCAAAGCGTAAGAAAATCATTTAAACCATGGTGAGAAATAGCTAGTCTTCTTCAAAGCCTCCCTAGATGGGTTCCAGCAAAATAGTAAATATTTAATAAAACATTAAAGGGATGAACCACCAAAAGCCTCAGCAGGAATCTGTGGAGTAGAGGGATTTTTTTTATCTACTGAGATTAAAAAAACAACAACACCTTGATTTAGGTTTTCCTTACCCGAGGGAATGAAGAAAACGAGACTCCTTTCACAGTTACATCTTCTTTTGTAGAATTTTGTGACTGATATTTCCCATTACGGTCTCCGAACAAAGAAACAAATTATGGGACCTTGCTTCAACACCTAACCTCAAAAGGTAAAAAAGTGTGTTTCGACGTCTCTCTTGCCTCACATCGGACTGTATTTAGCAGGTGACAACAGGAGCCTTGAAACACACAACCACATATCCCAGCAGTGTTGCAGTAGCTGAACAAAATCACTCGATCGGTATTTTAAAAACCCTGGGAGTGCTGCCGGTTACCATGAGATCATAAAAGGTGACTTTTGAAGGTCTTTCGGAAAAGGAGGATGAAATTTGGCTTATCTAGTAAAAGAGGAATGCGGTGGCTCAGTAGCTAAGATGCTGAGTTTGTCGATCAGAAAGGTCGGCAGTTTGGCGGTTCGAATCCCTGGTGCCAGAGTGAGCTCCTGTTACTTATCCCAGCTCCTGCCAACCTAGCAATTTGAAAGCACGGAAATTGGGACCACCTTTGGTGGGAAGGTAACAGCGTTCCATGTAACTTCAGCCTTTACTCAGGCCGGCCACATGACCACGGAGACGTCTTCGGACACTGCTGGCTCTTTGGCTTTGAAATGGAGATGAGCACTGCCCCCTAGAGTCAGGAATGACCAGCACATAATTGCGAGGGGAACCTTTACCTTTATCTAGTGAAGAGATGGACCGGGGAGACATGATAGCAGGATTCCAGTATTTGAAGGACTGCCACAAAGAAGAGAGGGGAGGTGGTCAAATTATTCTCCAAAGCACCCGAGGGCAGGACAAGAAGCAATGGATGGAAGCTAATCAAAGAGATTAGCTTTGTCAGAGCTGAAGAGGCTTCTTGGATGAGAAGCAAAACATATTCAAACAAAAACAAAGGAAGTCCAGTTGCCTCTTGAAAAAGCACCTTGGGGACAACCATGACCTGGATGGCGGAGAATCTCTACAAACCTAATCAAAGGGAGACCCAACCTAAAGTAAGGAAACATTTCCTAATGGTGAGGACAATTAACCAGTGGAACAGCTTGTCACCAGAAGTTGTGGCTGCTCCATCACCGGAGGCTTTCAAGAAGAGACTGGACAAACACCTATCTGAAATAGTATGGGGTCTCCTGCTTGATCAGGGGGTTGGACTAGAAGACCTCCAAGGTCCCTTCCAGCTCTATTCTGATTGAATGATCTTCCTGTCTTGGTCTGTCTCATTGAAAATTTGCATTTTGAGGCACGAGCCTTAGAAAAAGTACTGTGTTTTCCCGAAAACAAGACAGGGTCCTATTTTCTTTTGACCCCTGAAAGATGGCCTTGGCTTTATTATCAGGGGAGGGGGCTTATTATTTTGGAGCCAGATTCTTTGGGAGCCTGCTCGTGCAAGGGGTTAGATTAGAAGGCCTCCAAGGTCCTCTCCAACTCTGACAGTTTTGCACCCTAATTCCAGCCTGATTTGAAGGAGCTTTTTTTGTAGTGTTGCTTTTTACATGAAGATGAAGAAGAAAAAGGGAAGAGCCATCTCAAATTCTCTTCCGGCCTTCTGCTGTTCGGAGACTGTGAATATTTTGGGAGGATGACATCAGCAGAAAACAACTGGGAAAGACAAGCAGAAAGAGGAAAGAGTTCAATCTAAAATTATAGTACAGCTAATTCCAGCAATTAGTCATTCAAAACTGCCCACTGGATATATAAACTTGGACTGAGTCATTGGGAGAAAGGATGGGCAAGGAAGTAACAGGGGCATTTATTCCAGTGTGTCTACAGCAGTGTTTCTCAAACTTGGCGACTTTAAGTCCTGTGGACTTCAACTCCCAGAATTCCCCAGCCAGCTATGCTGGCTGGGGGGTTCTGGGAGTTGAAGTCCACAGGACTTAAAGTCGCCAAGTTTGAGAAACACTGGTCTACAGCAACCTCCTTTCGCTATTATCTTGAGCACTGTCAACTCTGAAGGGAGCCTGATTGGAGCCATTTCTTCCGGCCTCATAGTTGCCACAAACTTTGGAAGAGAGGGAGCAAGTAGATAGATCGGCTACCAGTCAAAACAAAAAGTTTTCTTGTGTGAACCAAGGTCATCCCAAGTGCAGGAGGAGCGGAATGAGCAAGCAGCCTCCCAGTTACTTTCATTGACATCTGGGGAGGGAAATATTTGCTCTTTCAATTAGGGGAAAACTGCGGGAACTGCTGATATGGTGCATCCAATAAACATGTTCTTTGAGGACTCTACCTGCCTCGAAGTTCTGCTTTTGGCAGATGCCTTAATCGGAACAACGACATAGAACTTATTTCACCCCAGATAAATGGTTATATGATCTTTTCTTTGAAACCTCCAACAATGGAATACACACAACTCTGGGAGAAAAACTATTCCATTGATTACGTGTTGTCACTATAAGGACATTTCCCCTTAGTTCCAGACTAGATCTCTCTTTGATAAGTTTCCATCCATTACTTGCCCTCAGGTGCTTTGGAGAAAAGATTGATCCCCTCTTCTCTGTGGCAGCCCCTCAAATATTGGAAGACTATCCTGTCTCCTCTCATTTTTCTCTGTTAGACTAGACATAGCTAGTGGCTGCAACCGTTCATCGTACAGTTAAGCCTCCAGTCCCCTGATCATCTTAGTTCCTCTTCTGTGCACTCTCTAGAACAGGGGTGTCAAACTCGATTTCATTGAGGGCCACATCAGGGTTGTGTTTGGCCAGGGTGGACGTGGCCAGCGTGGGCGTGGCTAGCTCAACATCACTCATGTTGGAGGTGCCTGTGGTGGCCCAAGTGCTCTGCCAGCGAAAACGGGCTCTTGAACTCTGTTTTCGGCTGCGATGGCTTCCTGCTACGTTCTGCTAGCAAAAAATGAGCCCAGGAGAGCTACCCGCAGCCCCTTCCCCTAGCTCCATTTTTGCTGGCAGAGGCACCATGGGCCGATCCTTTTCTGTTTCCAGGGCGGTCCCGTGGGCCAGTTCTAAAGAACCCCACAGGCCAGATCCGGGTCCAGGGCCTTGCATTTGACACCTCTGCTCTAGAACCTCAGCACTTGTTTTGTTTGGTGACCAGAACAGGATGCAGTACTCCAAGTGTGTTTTAGTACATGATGTACTAACAAATGGAGAGGCAATCTTGCTAGGCCAGGGGTGTCCAAACTTGGCAACTTTAAGACTTGTGGACTTCAACTCCCAGAATTCCCCAGCCAGCAGAGCTCTGCTGGCTGGGGAATTCTGGGAGTTGAAGTCCACAAGTCTTAAAGTTGCCAAGTTTGGACACCCCTGTGCTAGGCAATCTGTCAAGCGGGAGGGGGGGAAGTGAAGTCTGATGGGAAAACTTTGGGAGGGGGCCATTCAACATTGGAATTCAAGGCTGCTCGGGGCCTGTGTTTCCCCCTCCCCTTTAGACACTGATCAGGTTCGGCATTCTTTTATGGGGAAGTGTCATAATGCTCCTTATTTCAATTAAAATATTATCCTTGAGAGACGTTTGGGCAGCTCATTAGATTTTTTAAAAAAGAAAATCCTAAAATACAACCGAATAACCTCAACACCACAGCAGCAATTAAAAAAAAAAACATAAAATTAGGCAGGCAACTGATAGCCCGAAAGCCTCTTGCCTTGTACGAGGGGACGTTTTCTCCAAATGTTTCAGGAGAAACCTCCTTAGGATGGGGTCCCTGGACTCCCTGGGTGGCTATCCAAGGGCCCAGCTTTCCCCAGTCCCAACCAGTAGCATCCATGAAGGGGCAGGAGGTTAAAAGGAAGAAGAAGAAGATGAGGTCACTTCTTTTTTTGGTCACCACAATATAAAAAAAGATATGTACAGAGAAGAGCAACAAAGATGATTAGAGGCTAAAACATACAACGAATGGTTGTATCAACTGGGAATACTTAGGGTTGGAAGAAAAATCCAGATCCAGTTCCAAGCTGGGAGAAACGCACTAGAAACAAAATGGAGGCTGATTGGAAAGGAAGTTGATTAATGAACAGAACCACACAGTGGCCAGTTCTGGGACAGTTGACAAATGGAGTTGAGAGTGAGTGGGTTTTGATACCTTCCTGATTCCTATGGGGTCATGTAGGGGTCATGGCTGTCTCTATAGGCAAAAGGGGAAATGCAAATCCTATATGTTTGTCTGAGCTAATCTTGTCGACCTTTGGCTTGTTGCTTATCGGGAGTTTCTGTCTGACCCAGTTTTTTTTTAATGGATTACCAAATCTGCATTTCTAAGAGCCTTCTCAGTTTCTGCTTGGGGCAGGGAGACTGGTGCTGGTTTCTGCCTCCCTTATGATTTCTTTAAATTTCTCCTTTAGGGGAAATATTCTATCCTGCCTTTTTAATGTTCCCCAAAATATTTCATTCTCTAGGAGGGTGGGAGGGGGCTGACTTTCTTAATAAAGAAAAGGATCCCCTTTACTGTCCTTCCTTGCCCACCCCAGTGTAACCAATCAGTTTACTGCAAGATGCTTTCAATAACGGTCAGTCCAAGCACAGGTTGGTATGCAGCTCCCTCCTTCTTCTGGCTGGGTGACTGTGATGATCTGGAGCATGGCACAGAGATAACACAAACATCTAGCAATTCAAACCAACCCTTTATTGCTCCAAATTTCCCCAAATGCTCCAATGTTTCTGGCCAGTCCCAGAGCAAACTGTTGTCAAACCAGCACATACACCTCAAGCAGCCTCTGGCTTAAAATAGTCCAGCCCAGCACTGTGTACCGCAAGGCTGCACAGCAATAAATCCAACAGGACAAATCAAGGAATTCAGGAAGCAAAAGATCCAGGTAATTAGTCCAGAATTCCAGAAGGGATGCAAGGACTCTTGGGAAGTTCAAACGTCCAGCACTCAACACGTCGGGAACGCAGCATTTGTTCCCAGCATGCCCTTCCTCACAGCGTCTCCTTTAGTCTCATTCCTCAGGTGTGTCTTGCGAAGAGGGGAGGGATGCTCTCCTCCCGAGGAGGCTGCTCAGTCTGCACTGTTCTCACCTCCTCTCCACTCTCCATGCTCTAGGATCAGGAGGGAGTGATCCTTGCTCCTCGCCTGTGCTCTTTCTCCAGACTGAATCTTCGCTGGATTGTACATAGTTGACATGCTAATAAAGAGCTGTTTATTATTCTGAAGCCTGAGTGTGCCTTCATTCACCCGATCTAACACTGGTGACGAGGATGGGATTGGAAGGCAGACAAAAAGAGCATGACAATCCAGCAAAGTCAATCCAGCCCAGAGCTCGGCGCGGCATTGAGCAGCCATCTTTGAGCGGCAAATTCAAATGCGCTCAGGGACACAAGATAACAACGCACGCCCCACCGACTCCGTATAACCCAGTCACCGAGCACTGGGAATCCTATATGATGAGGTTTGATTGCTTTCTCGAACTCTATGACCTCATGGGCCTTTCTGAAGGCCGGAAAAAGAATATGTTCCTGAGCTACTGCGGACCAGAGGTGTTCGAGATGGGGTCGTTGTTCCACCCAAACTGTGCATTGCAGTATTAGAGGCCTTTCACATAGGGCATCCTGGAATTGTCAGGATGAAATCTTTGGCCAGGAGTTATGTGTGGTGGCCTAACATGGACGGGGAGATAGAAGAATGGGTGACTACCTGCGCACCGTGCCAGGAGTCCAGACCAGCTCCCCCAGAGGCACCCGCTAAGGAGTGGGAGTGACCTCAAGCACCATGGTCTAGGGTGCACATAGATTTTGCTGGCCCAGTTCATGGCCAGACCTTTATGGTAGTTGTGGACGCCTACTCAAAATGGCTAGAAGTAGTCCTCGTGACCTCTACCATGGCAGAAGCGGTCATCAAGGCACTACGGAGACTTTTCTCTACTCATGGCCTGCCCGATGTCTTGGTCTCTGACAATGGCCCCCAATTTATGGCCATGCAATTCGAGGCCTATTTAGCAGCACAGGGAATCAGATATGCCCTGGTCGCTCCATTCCACCCGGCTTCCAATGGTCAGGCGGAGAGAATGGTGAGATCTGCAAAAGAAGCCCTATCCAGGATGGGCCCGGGAGATTGGCATACAGCACATCATGCCAAGTGCTACCACTGGTAGAAGCCCTTCCGAGCTTCTAACGGGTCACCGGCTAAGGTCCCACTTACACCAGCTACACCCAAACTCTGCTGCGTCGCCCTCAGATTCGACTGGCAAAATAAGAAACTTTAGCATAGGGTATCAAGTTTATGCCCACAAGTACGCTGGGGGAACTCTTTGGATTCCTGCCACAGTAATAGGCATCATTGGGCCTTGTTCTTACCTATTAGAGTTCGAGATGGTCGAAATTGGAGACGGCACATTGACCAACTCCGTGGCCGCATCTCCAACTCCAGTCTTAGGCAACCAGAGGTAACTCCTGCACGAGTTAGCCAAAGCTCTACCCAAAAGGAGCACGAATTAACTCCTTCCACAGATAACTCAATCCCGAAGGTACCAGGGCACTTATCTGCTAGAGTTGCAGGCCCACAGCAAGTTCCGAGTGAACTCCAGCAGCTCCAGGAGTTTCCACCAGGCGAAGCCGCAGAGTCAACAGGTCAGTCCGACCTGACTGGAGAACACCCACCAACTGAACTGCGCAGGTGTGGACGAGCCCCCAGAAAGCCCGCCTACCTGCGTGACTACGTCACAAGTCGTTGATGCCATCTAAGAGGGGAGGGGTGTTAGATACCAGAAACAGTACTAATGGGTTTCCCCAAGGTCCTCTGTTCCGGAGGGAACAGAGATTCAATCTGATTGGTCGAAGGGTCTGACAGCTCCCTATAAAAGGGCTGCTGTCAGACTGAACCTTCGCTGGATTGTACATAGCGGGCGTGTGCTAATAAAGAGCTGTTTGTTACTCTGAAGCCTGAGTGTGCCTTCATTCACCCGATCTAACAGACTGGGCTGCCATCTGTCAAAAACGGTGTAGTGTTTCCTGCTTGTGTGGAGGTTGGACTAGGTGACCTACAAGGTCCCTTCCAACTCTGTTAAATCTGTTAATATTGTAAACTGCCCAGAGTTACCATGTGACAAGATGGTGGCTAGTAAATTTTACAAACAAAGAAGCAAACAAATCACTGTAATTTGGTGACAGCATTTGGAGAGGCAGAAAAGGTGGCTCGCTGCTCCGCTTTGGACCCTTTTGCGTAGACAGTTCCTGTGTCAGGAGCTTCGGCAGAGATTCGTCAGGCGTGCACATTACATTCTCCAGCATCTGTTCCCTGTGCAGCTCCAATACTGCTGATTCTGCTTCACGCCTACGCAAACATGAAAGGCCCCGTGGCAATACCCGTAAATTAATGGCCTTATTTTGGGAATGCTCTTTGGCTCAGTGTGTTGGCTGAAGAGGAGAGCTGCAAACAAATCGGCAGCAAGACAAGAGCTCGTCTCCTGGAGGAGTTAGAAGGCAGCAGCTCATTAGCAAAAAGTTCATGGAGGTAATTTGTTAATCTCCCCCCCCCTATTATTCCAAGGGAATTACTTAGGACATCCGTTACAGAAAAGGGGGAGAGGGAGAGAGAAAGAGAGAGAGGAGGATAATTAAAATGCTTAAGTGTGAAAAGACAAATGCAACAGTGTGTGTTGCTGGGCGAGGTTTCTTCCCTCACTTTGTTTTTCTTAAGCAGTACGCAGCGGCTGCCATCCTCAACAAACACAACAATTTGTTGTGACTTTAGCAAATCTGGCAGAATTTCCCAGAAGCTTCTCATCTGAAGTGGAGAAGGTCTGCCACGCCGGGCAATGACAATAAGCTTTCAAGTGTAGGAGAAGAGGCAGAACATGGGGCAGAGGCGTTATGTGGGTCACAAGCGATCCAGCTCCTGCCCCATCCCCCCCTTGAATTGTGTTGACCCTTATCTAGCGCCAATGTCCTGCTGACCATTAGTTGACTAGAGTCTTATAGAAGCAATAAGAGCCGTGGTGGCGCAGTGGTTAGAATGCAGTACTGCAGCTGCCAGCAGTTTGGCAGTTCGAATCTCACTGGGCTTAAGGTTGACTGAGCCTTCCGTCCTTCCAAGGTGGGTAAAATGAGGACCCAGATTGTTGGGGGCAATTTGCTGACTCTGTAAACTGCTTAGAGAGGGCTGGAAAGCGCTGTGAAGTGGTATATAAGTCTAATTGCTATTGCTATCGACTGGAACGTAATGTCTACTCCTGATTCACACCTGACAGTATGACAGTTATCACCAACTGGCCCCAACTGGAGATGGTTATATAAATGTTTACTTCTTTTCCTCCTTGGATAGAGAAAAGAGGGCTGGGGGAGGGATGGATATCGCCAACATTGCATTTGGGTAGCCAGACAAAGTCAGAATATTACTAGTTATAATATATAATATATAATATATAATATATAATATATAATATATGATATATGATATATGATATATGATATATGATATATGATATATGATATATGATATATGATATATGATATATGATATATGATATATGATATATGATATATGATATATGATATATGATATATGATATAATATATAATATATAATATATAATATATAATATATAATATATAATATATAATATATAATATATAATATATAATATATAATATATAATATATAATATATAATATATAATATACAATATATAATATATAATATATAATACACAATACATAATAGTATGTAGTGTGTAGTGTGTAGTGTGCAGTGTGTAATGTGTAATATGTAATATGTAATATGTAATATGTAATATGTAATATGTAATATGTAATATGTAATATGTAATATGTAATGCAATATGCAATATGCAATATGCAATATGCAATATACAATATACAACATACAACATACAACATACAACATACAACATACAACATACAATATACAATATACAATATTATTATGCGCAAAGGTGCATAAGTGCACCATCCTGCCTATTCTGCCTATCCTACTGTCCCCGTTTATTTGTCCCCATTTCATTCATACTCATGTTTATTCTTATACTTATTATCTTGTAAATGATTGATAAATCAAATAAATAAATAAAAATAAATAAATAGTTTAGCTTTTAATATCTTGCCACCAGTCCAGCTAGATAGATATTTTTGGGCATAGGATTGAAGTACTTTGGGTCCCTTGAGCTGGGGATCTCTGTCCATACTCCCTGAAAATGGTCCCATAATTTTGCTTCATCCTTGATAATTCCAGACAAGGAGTAATGGATGGAAACTGACCAAGGAGAGATTCATCCTGGAAATAAGGAGGAATTTTCTGACAGTGAGAACAATCAACCCATGGAACAGAAGTTGCCTTCAGAAGTTGTGGCAGCTTCATCACTGGAGGCTTTCAAGAAGAGACTGGACTGCCATCTGTCAGAAATGGTGTAGGGTCTCCTGTTTGGGCAGAGGGTTGGACTAGAAGACCTCCAAGGTCTCTTCTAACTCTGTTAATCTGACTTTAACCCTTGACCTTCAGCATAATCTACTTAGTAGGATTTCTGGGGTCCATCATTCCATCTTCATATAGTGGTGATCTGGGTGAAAGTTGTCGATGAAATCGCTGGTCAGACAATACAAACGTCTGCATGAGTGGAAGACTTGTTAAAATGTTCCAAACTCGCACCTATTGGATTTCAATAGCTTGTCGAGGCTTCATTGTGTCTCTTATGGGTAGCTGACACCTCAACGGATATATGGAGGATGGCTGACCCTGTTATTTCTAAGTACTTCTTCCTGCTTGCCATGCCCAATCAGCCCCTTCATTTGGTTTGTGATGAAACAGACGGAATGACAGCTGGAGCACAAAGGAAGAGCTGTGGGGATCAATCTCACTAATTACGGTGATGCCTCTACGGCTCACTCAAAGACTGCCTGGGATGATCACGAAAAGGGCCTTCTCTTTGCTTCAAGGGGGTCTGCAAAGAACGGACTAGGCCCCCTTTCCATCTTCATCAAGACACTCTAGGCATAGCAGCAAGAACACTTGATGGTCTGCCATGAATAATTCACCCCGTCCTCTGCTAATAGAGACAATTGGATCGGAAGGGGCTGAGAAATGTAACTTTAGTGAATCTGTTTTGTAAATGTTGAGTTCTTATGGATCTTGAAGACTGTGGACAGGGATGAATACACTAACATGCCCCTGATATTTTTTTATCTTGCTGTTAAATAGGAAAGAATGAAAGACCTTGAAGGCCTGATAAGGAAGAATGGAAGGAAACTGAACAAGGAGAGATTCAACCTGGAAATAAGGAGGAATTTCCTGACAGTGAGAACAATCCACCCATGGGACAGGATGATCAGGGGATTGGAGGGACAGCTCAAACATACCATGAATGGTTGCAAGAACTTGGCATGGCTAGCCTAGTGAAGGACCAGGGGAGAGAGAATAGCAGTCTTCCAATATTTGAGGGGCTGCCACAGAGAGGAGGGGAGGTCAAGCTATTTTCCAAGGCACCCGAAAGCCAGACAAGGAATAATAGATGAAAATTGAACAAGAAGAGATTCAACCTAGAAATAAGGAGAAATCTCCTCACCATGAGAACAATTAACTCAGAAGTTGACGTTGGAAGTTGTGAGAGCTTCACCCCTAGAAGCTGTCAAGATCACTGGACTGCCATCTGTCAGAAATGGTGTAGGTCTCCTGCTTGGGTGGTGGGTGGTGGGGGTTGGACTAGGTGACCTACAAGGTACCATCCAACTCTTGTTATTTTATATATACCTTCCTCCCAAAAGAGGTAATCAAATCTTATCTGGTGGGGGGTGGGGAGGATCTGTTCCACCCTAAAAAATAGTCAGTCACTATTTATAGTCAGATCATTGCAGACAATCCATTGGTCAGAAAGAGGATTAGAAGAGTGTGACCTTGTAGCTCCAAGATATATCTGGATGATACAAATTATCTGGACCCATTTCAGTCAAGATATTGAGTACTAAAAGGGACTGAGGCAGGAACTGATCACATTGGTGGATGACTGATACAGGAAACTGGATGGGGTAGACCTCTTGAAATTCCTGTAGAATTTTGATGTATTGAACGTAGAATCTTTCAGCGTCATCTAATTCTGGGGTTTCCAACCTTGGCCACTTTAAGACTTGAGGACTTCAACTCCCAGAGTTCCTCAGCCAGCTGGCTGAGGAACTCTGGGAGTTGAAGTCCTCAAGTCTTAAAGTGGACAAGCTTGGAGTCCCTTCATCTAATTGGATGAGATTTCAAGGGCATCCTTTTGCAGTGATGTGTTTCTTCCTCTCGGGCCCAGTGATACCTGGAACCATGGTTTGATAGCTCATTGAGTTCCGTGCAGGGGTGAGAATCAGCCGGTCCGGTCGGGTTTGGGCGAACCGGTAGTTCTGGTGAGCCGTTGGCTTTGCCCACCCGCCCTTGCTCTTTCCTGTCCTATATTTCCCTGTTTGTTAGCTCAACTGATTCGCAAAGCACGCGCTCATCAAACCAATTGTTAAACTGGTTGCATCCTACCACTGGTTCCATGGCTATTCTTCAGTTACCCAAACTGCTGGGGATATCACCTGGAGCTCTATTTCTCCTTACTGTCCAATTCCAAGGAAGCAGGTGTTAATTTTCCGGAAGGTAAATTAATTTCAGCATGATCTGGATGAGGCGAGATAAGCTGTTTTCTTCCAATTGGGAGGATACCTTCATAAGAAGCATGGAGAAGGATGGATAATCCTCTCACATTACAACGGATGCATATCCTTTTCTGGTTTTGCAAATCTGCTCATGTAAAAAAATATAGCGACACCCACCCTCCCCGCAACATTGGGTGGCTGGAGACACAAATTAATTTTTCAGGAATAGGAATAGGAATAGAAAAAGAAAAGAAAATAATAGAATAGAAAATAGAATAGAAAATAGAATAGAAAATAGAGTAGAAAATAGAATAGAAAATAAAATAAAATAAAATAGAACGGAATGGAAATAGAATAGAATAGAAAATAGAGTAGAAAATAAAATTGAATAGAAAAGAGAAACAGAACAGAACAGAATAGAAAATAAAATAGAACAGAATGGAAAACAGAATAGAATAGAAAATAGAGTAGAAAATGGAATAGAATATAAAATAAAATAAAATAGAACAGAATAGAAAACAGAATAGAATAGAAAATAGAGTAGAAAATAGAATAGAAAAGAAAATAGAATAGAAAAGAGAAACAGAACAGAACAGAATAGAATTCGTAATTGGCCAAGTGTGATCGGGCAAATAAAGAATTTGTCTCCAGTGCAGACACTCACAGTGTACATATAAATGATGGGGGAACTGCATTTGATGGTTAACTTGCAGATTATCAGAGAAGATGGGCGAAGTAACGAGAGGGAGAGCAGCTGTGCGACTCAGCAGGAAGCCTCATGGAGAGCACTTCTGTCCCCACCAACCCCCAGATTTTTAAAGCAATTGATAAATGGGCCATGGTGAGTTGTTGGCTGTTCGGGGTGGGGGGGGAGGTGTAACTATGGTGACATGTTTTTTTCTTCTTCTCCTGGTTGAGCAGGGGGTGGCTAGTCAGCTGCCTACGGAATTCAGTTGCTCTCCAAAGTAGTCAAGCAAAGATCTCAGCCCCTTAGCACTCCAAGACCAAGGTCAGCACATGGGTGGGAAGGACCAGCAAGCCATTTGAGATAGAGGAATATGAATGGAGTAGAAAATAGAATAGAATAGAATAGGAAGTTTCTCCCCAATTCCAGTGCAGGGCACAGGCTAAAATCCAGATTCCAGGTGGTTATGAAAGGCACTTGACCGCATGATGTAGGAAAGCAGCATGTGCATTGGAGTCCCTTCTGAGTGTAAGGCATAGCATTCTCCAAAATTGTGGATGTGCACAGGGGCTTCATAGAATCATAAAGTTGAAAAGGGCCTGAATTCTAGCTGGTGCAGGATCTGCTTGATGTACAATTTGCTGTACATTCATTCCTAACTATTAGAGTTCTCTGAGGTCCCACATCAAACTAACTAATTAAAGGAATGAAGGGTTTCACTTCCACAAATTTTGCCTTCAAAACAGTCTGCAGTTTTCTTGAGAAAACTTGGAGGGGGGTGGGAGTGGGGGGTGGAGAGACCAACTGGCTTTGCGCTTAACGCAGAACCACAGCCCAAATTCTCTGTCAGCTCTGCCATCTTCGCTACGCATCGTTACGCTGGTTGGCATCCTGCCATCAATGGATGGATGGGGGAAGAGAAAGTTAGGGAAGTTGTACAGGTAGAGAGACGGAAGGTGTAAGAGGGGGAGGGAGGACATTGACAGGAACCAGAGGTGCTAAGCTGCCTGATTCCACCACCTCAAGGACACCTGGCCTGGGAAAGGATGCAAAACCTCTTCGAGACACACCTACAATCAAAGCATTCCCAAAAACATCAAACTGGGCAGAAGTTGGTTCCTACCAGTTTGGACCAGTTTGGCCGAATAGGTAGTAACTTGGCAGCCTGGGTCTCTGGAAGCGGCAGCGACCCAGGACTGGCACACCCCCAAGCTGGTTCTCTTGTCTTGTTTTTGGCTTCTGTGCATG
Source organism: Natrix natrix natrix (assembly GCA_029891615.1). NCBI lineage: Eukaryota > Metazoa > Chordata > Lepidosauria > Squamata > Natricidae > Natrix > Natrix natrix. Next base: position 597,455 of record JAKRSK010012718.1, read on the forward strand.
CGCAGAAGCATTTGTTAATATTGTGCATGTGCGCATTATGCACATCAAGCATGCACGCATGCAAAGCACGCGCACGCATGCGGCGCGTCCCTGAGCGAACCAGCAGTAGCAGCAGCCAGAACCCACCCCTGAAACTGGGGTGCTATTAAACACCGACGGTACTTTCGAGGTGGGGGAGGCCACATACGAAGAGAAAAGTTTGTACCTTTCCATGGAAATATTCAGACCCTGCCTTGCTTTTACCACAGCCACTAACCCTTAGTAAAATAACTTCAACCAAATGGAGTCGAGGGACTTTCTTTCCTAGGGACTTAGCTGGGGCAGGTCTGACACTCTCCCAGTTCCAGCCTGGTGCTTTTAACTCTCACACAAATTGCACTTATTAAAGAAAGGAATAGAATCTCACCCTGTCAGTTCTAGATGGCACCCACAATGGCCTGATGAAATGATACTGTCTTCCTTTGCTTCTAGAAAGCAAGGATGGCTTGGCTGCTCATAGCTGTGAGGTGGGGTGAGGAGATTCCATAGTGCAGGAACTTTCCAGATCCAGTAGCAGTAGATCACATTGTCAAGCTGAATTGGATGCCTCTAAATTGCCAATGATTCAGAACTTACAACGTAAGCCTTCTTCAAAATCAGATTGAATATCTGGTAGGGCTTTGATCTGAAGCAGTCACGTTATCTGGAATTGCGGGGAGCCTGGGACCTCAGTTGAGGCGGTCAGAAACTTGGGAAGAACATTCTCAGCACCTTCACGTCAATGAACTGGCCAATCAAGGACAACTTTGCAGTGTCCATGCGCCTGTATTGACATGAAGTCATATCAAATCATATCATGAAAGCATATCATATCTTTAAAAAAATCTTGGAGCATCAGGGAGCTACCAGAGGACTGGAAAAGAGCTGATGTAGCCAAGCATCCAAAATACAATCATGTGATCAGAGGATAAGGGTGGGTCAGCCATCAGAACTGTGAATGTGGGTCAGAAGTATCTTTTGGGGCCCCCGTTGTAATGGTTGCTAAGCGACTAGTCATACGTTAGAGACTGCCAGTAATCTTTATGCATCAAACTCCTGTAAGTTTGGGTCAGAAGCAGTGATGGGATTCAGACGGTTCGGACCAGTTCAGACGAACCGGTTTTTAAATTGATGGCTGGCCCTGCCCCTTTCTTTCCTGTCCCTTCCAGGAGTCTCCACACACCCCTTTTTGGCTCCCAGGTAAGTGCAGGGAGGCCTACTAGGCCCAAAAAGGGGGTGTTGTGTGTGTGCAGCCCCCCCCCCATTGGCCCATTTTTGCTCCCAGGGAGGTTCATGCCCACTATGGCCACGCCCACCCAGCCAGTCATGAGGGCAGAGTTAAATTATTTGAATCCCACCACTGGGCAGAAGCTGTTCCCAGGTCAAAACTCCCATTCATTCTTGTGTCCAGGTGGATTGTAGGAGGTTGTGAGAATTCACCAGGCTCTCTTTGGCAGGCTGGATCACCTGTGCTGGGCCCAGAAGAACAAGACTGGCAGCTCATTACGAAGCAGCCTTTTTATGCCCCCTTGATTGACTCCATTTGAATCTCATTGATGGAGGCTAATTCCTACGGAGCTTCGAGAGCCCTGGGATTCTTTGAATAACGCTCAATAACCAGACTGCTGGGTAATTGAATAGCTTGTCATCGAGTCGGCTCGCTTGTTTTTTTCCACAGGATGAGTAAACTAGCCAAATTTAATGAAGCTCAAAGGAGTGGATTGCTTCCAATGGTTTTTTAATTGGAAATCATCCTGCTTAGCAGCACAATACAGCTGTGAATTGGGGGGAGGGGGGAAGCCCTCAGCAATAACAGGAAATGGGAGGGCACCTTGCCAGGGGAATTCCTTGGTGAGAAGCAGCCTGCATCAAAGCACATGGAGGTGGAGGAGGAACAGTGAAGGCTGCCCGGAGGATGTTTGACTGTCCTCATTTCTGACCAGTAACCGTGAGGTGCACCAGAGGCCACACTCGGTCCACCTCTTCCTTCCCCAGCCTGCCAGGATCACCAATTGTTGAATGCTTCAGTGGATTACCCCCCCCCCCCCCCCCGCTGGTTAGTTGCCTTGATTAACGAGTTGGCTGGAAAAGTGTGGATTGATTAAATAAAGGTGTCACCGTGCTTGGAATGCAACATTGCAGGCTAACTCTGCCAACTGCCGGGAGTTTGATCCTGACTGGCTCAAGGTTGACTCAGCCTTCCGTCCTTCTGAGGTGGGTAAAATGAGGACCCGTATTGTTGGGGGCCAGAGGCCAGTGATGGCGAACATTTTCGGCACCGACTGCCCAAACCAGAACGCATGTGCGCGAGCATGCATGTGTGTGCGTGCCAGAGCATCGGAAACCAGAAGGCCATCTGGCTGGCATGAGCATGCCTGTTTGGGGGGCATTTGGGGGCTTTCAGGCCATTTTGGGGGCTAAAAATGCCCCCCCAAAACAGTCCCCAAAACGGCCTGAAATGGCCCAGAAATGGCCCGAAAAATGGCCTGGTTTTTGACTGTTTTCAGGCCATTTTCCTGCACTTCAGCACCCGAGGAGACAGCTGTCCACACCAGAAACCAGAAGAGCAGCTGGCAATGGCACCCATGCCCACAGAGAGGGCTCTGTGTGCCACCTCTGGCATGTGTGCCATGGGTTCGCCATCCCGGCCATAGGCGGACTATAAACTGCTTAGAAAGGGCTGAAAAGCACCGTGAAGAGGTATATAAGTCTACATGCTAATGTTATTGCTATCCTAGTGCACTCCAAGTTGCCATTTTTGCATCCTGTCCCATTGCTGCTGGCTGCTATTCTTGGAGCAATCCTGATTATCTGATTGGATGGAGAGACGTGACAGAAAGGTTGGGCAGAGCAGCTTGAGAAGGGATTTCCCTAATCCTGGCTACAGTTACACTACAAAAACCCACTTTTGCAAAGGGGAAAGGTGGGTTTGAGGAGAGTCAGGGGAAAAAGTAGCCAGATTGAGTTTTGGCGGCCTCTAGTTTTTCTGAGATTTGTAGGGTGTCTGTGGTGCAAACCAGCACATTGTCAGAAGCTCCACAATGTGCTTCATGAATCATTCACTTGGCTCCCTCCGAATGGATAATCTTTTCTGTCCTCAAAAAGCCTCACGCAACTCTTGGTCAAGTACAAACTCCCAGGAGATTCAAGAAAGCAGTACAGAAATTAAACAAGTCGGTCTGCAGCAGATTTGGGGCAAGGAGAAGACATCTGACTGGGGCAGAGAATGTCTTAACAGCCATTTAAGAAAAGGATTTTTTGCAATTACAATAATTGCAATTGGGGCAATTACAATTAAAAAAAAAACCATTCATGCTAAAATATGCATTTTGCTGCCGCACGTCTGCAACAGTGTGTTTTTGGTCTCCAAATTTTTCCTAATATACATATTTTTGTTTTTGTACATTATAGTTATGCATACCTAAATTATAAATCATGGCAAGATTCTTAGCCCAGAGTGCTTCTGCCAAAATAGGATCCGAACTGGAAAGGTAGATTCGTATCGTTTATTTATGCATAAGAAGATAGGGCTTCCACAGGAACAAGGGGAGAAGTCCCTTAAAAATGGGGAGAACTTAAGTTACATACCATCTGAACTGGTCTCTACACACCATTGGTGGGTTCCGGATCCCATACTGGTTAGAACGGGCCTGGCGTCGCCCACATGGATGCGCGTGGCGCACGCATGCATCGTACCTGCCTCTGCAACACTCCAGCTGCTCAGCTTTAAATGCCAAAGGCTTAAAGGACAGGTAAGGAGCTCGGGCAGGCAGGTGTGCCCTCCAGAGCACAGTACCAGAACGGTACCCGGTGCTCCAGGCAGACTCTGGTACGCCCATACCAGGGCGTACCGCCTGCAACCTACCACTGCTCCACACAACATCCTTAGTGAAGAGTGCAAACCAGCATTGCATTTCTTGCATCGGATGTGGAGAGCGCATTCTGTCCTGGCCACTTTTTACAGAGGCAGGATGGAGAGCGTTTGAACAAACTTCATCTCTGTTTGGTTTGGTGGAAGCAGCGTCTCAGATAGAAAGTCCCTACAGAGAGTGGTGAGGACAGCGGAGAAGATTATAGGAAGCCCATTTCCTGTTATTCAGGATACTGCGCTATGTGCTTAGAGTTCGAAGCATTGTTAGAGACCCCACACGCCCACATCACAGTCTGTTTCTGTTGCTCCCCTATGGGAGGAGGTTTTGAAGTATGTCTAGCAGGACTATCAGATTCTGTAACAGCTTTGTTCCCTATGCCGTCCATCTAGTAAACTCTCAAGATTTGTTCTTCTTACCGTGTACATTTATAAATCATTGGTTGCCCTCTAACATCTAGACTGGATGACTTCACCAGGTCTCACTGCTTTAACAGAGTAAGGAAGAGATGATTCACAGCCTGGTCAGTGTCTCTTCGCACTTCTACAAAAGTGGGCAAAAGACATCAAAGGATAGCCAGCCGAGCAAATAGATTTAAAAATAGTTTCTATCTTTGGGCTGTCAGACTCTTAAAGACAACCACAATCACTCCAAACTCACGCGGAAACCTAAGACTAGTTTTCTTGTTCTTTCTTTATCTCCCCCCTCCCCCAATTACTTGGATAGGGACTATTCGTTATATCATATATGTTGTTTGTATTTTTTGTCATGGATTGCACCAGTGAGGCTGAAACCAATTTCGTTGTATACATGATGACAATAAAGGCTATTCTATACTTTATCCAGGTCAGTTATAATCTTAGGACTCACCTTTACCCAATCTGTTTATGTTGGATAGGGTTAATCTCGGTTAGTTTTTATGGAAATTTGCATGTTGTCTGAACCCAGCCTAGTGAGTTTATTTCAAGTTTCATATATTACGCAAACTTCTGAAAACGTATTTCTGCAGTACAGACATTGAGAATGTTGTTTGTATTTTGTGTCGTGGATTGCACCAGGCTAAAACCAATTTCATTGTATACATGATGTACAATGACAATAAAGGCTATTCTATACTATACATCCGAACTGGATTGTGTTGTTTTTCTGTGTCATCTAATATATGTGAGTATATTCCTATTTATTTATTTATTTATTTATTTATTTATTTATTTATTTATTTATTTATTTATTTATTTAGTCATGTTCATGTAGTGTTTATTGGAGGTGGTGACCCTTTGAGAGCTGCAAGCAATGCAATTTCATTTTAATGTATGCCGATTAATGTACATTCAAAGTGACAGGAAGTTATTCTAAATTCTAATACAGTTCAATACAGGTCTGGAATGTCTCCTCTCACTGTCTAGCATAAAGTGAGCCATTCTTGCTTTGTTACTTCAAAGAAACTAGAAATCAAAGGTTCTCCTTGTTACTCAAACAGTTATTCAAAGCAGCCCCTCCTTCGCTCTCATCAGATACACCAATTCTCTTCAATCCTTTCCTTTAGCACTGTTTTTGCTGAATTTTTCTGTCCTACAAGATTGGGAAACGTGTAAAAATTGAGTTCAGAAATGTGAGTTTAGGCAAGTTTGCATTTAACTGCAAAGTAAGGAGGGAGTCAAGCTATTCTTCAAAGCACCTGAGGGCAGGACTAGAAGCAATGAATGGAAACTAATCAAGGAGAGAAGCAACTTAGAACTATGGAGACATTTCTCCTTAGTTAGGACAATTAATCAGTGGGACAACTTGCCTCCAGAAGTTGTAAATGCTCCAACACTGGAAGTTTTTAAGAAGAGATTGGATAACCATTTGTCTGAAGTGGTGTAGGGTTTCCTGCCTAAGCAGAGGGTTGGACTAGAAGACCTCCAAAGTCCCTTCCAACTCTGTTATTCTATGATTCTATAAAGCATTTCTCTCCCATCAACTCTTAAAATCCGAACTAATCTTAATTCACCTTGACATGGACTCCCGTTGTGCGGAAATATGCAGCACCTCTGCAAAAAAAAAAGTTGTTTATTTCCCCGTTAAACACTGCTTTTATGGATTTTTATTGTTTTTGTCATTTTATTGTTGTGAACTGCCCAGAGTTGTGCCCTGTGGGTGGCATAAGCAAATCTTTGGAATGACTGACTGATTTAATGCTCCATCCAGAGTCATATTGAATTGGACAGCCCTACCAATTTAATAAATTAAATAAAAATTGAAACAAGCAAGAAAATGGTGAAGAGAACACATGTCTGAGCGTCTGATCTTAATGAATATAAATCACAGGGACCGGACAGACTACATCCCAGAGTTTTGAAGGAGCTGGCGGAGGTTATCTCAGAACCATTGTACCATACATTTAAAGACTCTTGGAGCACTGGGGAACTATCAGAGGATTGGTAAAGAGCTGTTGTGATTCCCATCTTTTTAAAAAAGTGGGGAGGGGGAAAACAGACCTAGGAAATTACTGACTAATCAGCCTAACAACAATACCTGGGAAAAAATAATTTAAAAACAGATCTGTGAACATTATAAAGTGATAACTAGTAGCCAGCATGGGTTTGTCTTATTTCCTTCTTCTCTTGCAGTTTGGCTAGGAGGAGGACATGGGAGGAGGATTTCTATGGGATGTGGAGGCTGTATTTCACCCTTTATTTATATGTTTTTCCACTCACACCCGGAAGATGGCAGGATGGCTGGTGCAAGCTTCCCATTTCATCCTGAGAACAGCAGGCTGTGCGCTTTGTCTATTGCCAAGCTTGTGAACTGAATATAACAGAACAGCAGAATAACAGAGTTGGAAGGGACCTTGGAGGCCTTCTAGTCCAACCCCCTGCTTAGGCAGGAAACACTACGCCATTTCAGACAAATGCTTATCCAATCTCTTCTTGAAAACCTTCAGTTTGGATTATTTACAACTTCTGGAGGCAAGTAGTTCCACTGATTTGTTCGTTTGTTTGTCAAACATGTATAAGATAAGTTTAGATATGAACATAAACATGAAGAAAGGAAGTAAATACAAATAAATGGGGACGGTAGACACGCTGGTGCGCTTATGCACGCCTCCTTTACGGACCGCTTAGGAATGGGGTGAGGTCCACGGTAGACAGTTTAAGGTTGAAGCTGTGGGGGTTTGAGGATGTAACAACGGAGTCAGGTAGAGCATTCCAGGCGTTGACCACTCTGTTGCTGAAGTCGCATTTTCTGCAATCAAGTTTGAAGCGGTTGACCTTGAGTTTGTATCTGGAAGTCTTTAAGAAGACGTTGGATAGTTATTTGTCTGAAACGGTATAGGGTTTCCTGCCTAGGCAGGGGGTTGGACTAGAAGACCTCTAAGGTCCCTTCCAACTCTACTATTGTATTATTGTATCTATTGTTTACCCGGATATTATTGTGGCTAAAGCTGAAGAAGCCGTTGATAGGCAAGGCGTTGTAGCAGACAATTTTGTGATTTTTGATAGGCAAGGCGTTGTAGCAGACAATTTTGTGCACTATGCTTAGGTCTGACCGCAGGGAGCACAGTTCCAGATTGACCAAGCCCAGAATTCCGAGCCTAGAGCCATAGGGAATTCTAGTAGAATATTGTTCTTATAATATAAGACAGTAATTGTTCTCATTACCAGGAAATTTCTCCTTAGTTCTAGCTTGCTTCTGTCCTTAGTTATAATTTCCACCCATTGCCTCTTGTTCTACCCTCAGGTGCTTTGGAGAATAGCTTGACTCCCTCTTCTCTGGGCAACCCCTGAGATATTGGAAGTCTGCTATCCTGTCTCCCCTAGCCCTTCTTTTCATCAAACTAGGCATCCCCAGTTCCTGCAACCGTTCATTGCATGTTGTTCCACTGATTAATTGTTCTAACTAAGGATAAATTTCTCCTCAGTTCTAGGTTGCTTCTCTCCTTGATGAGTTTCCACCCATTGCTTCTTGTCCTGCCCTCAGGTGCTTTGGAGAACAGTTTGACTTCCTCTTCTTTGTGGCAACCCCTGAGACATTGGAACACTGCTCTCCTGTCTCCCCTAGTCCTTCTTTTCATTAAACCAGAGCCTCCTGAGTAGATGAAGAGGCGCTGGCTACCGTCATATATTAAGCAAAAGTAGGTTTTAAGGTGGTGGTGGAGGGAGGGGAGACCACAGCCTGACTGAGTTGTGAAAAGTTCTCATTAGGCTGTGAGGTTTTAATGCCCACCAATTGGCACCTCCAGCCAAGGTGATTTTTACACCTTGATACATGCAAACTCTGGGCCAGGAGGGAAGCAGCAGAGATGCCACACCCTTGAACCATCCAGGGCTTGGGCTGTCTTGGGTTTCCCACATGGGCATGGCCAGTGGCTTGCCAGGCTAGACTCTGGCAAGGCCGCAAGGGAGGCCTCTGCCCACCCGGAGGGGCAAGAGAGACAGTGGGCAGGAGTGCAAGGGCAAACGTTGCAGAAAGGTTGCAGAAAGGGAAGATTGCTGGGGAGACAGGGAGTGCCGCTTCTTAAGGCAACTTGACGATACAAAGGATTGCCTGAGATTATGGAAAATGGAGGCTACTGCCATGTTGGGAGGTTGCCCGCTTTGGGGAAGGCAAGGGCAACATCTTCTTGGCTGATCTTGGCTGGGCCTCGTCCTGAAATCCACGGTTTACCAAAGCGATGAAATCACTCTCAGTGAGGCAGGCAACTTCTCTCCCTTGAGGTGCATCTGCGCATGCCCAGAAAACCTTTTTTTTCCACCAGAGGGAAGCGACGGGGTTACTGTGCCTGTTTAAAGGTGGGAGAGGTTTTTATTCTTTTTGCACAACATTTCACCAGAAACAAAGATTTGCACAGACCTAATGAAGCTGAGTTATAGATTAGATACAGATTAACAGAGTTGGAAGGGATCTTGTAGATCATCTAGTCCAACCCCCTGCCCAAGCAGGAGACCCTATTCCATTTCTGACGGATGGCAGTACAGTCATTTCTTGGAACCCCCCAGTGATGTATCTCCCACAGCTTCTGAAGGCAACTTCTGTTCCATGGGATGATTGTTCTCCCTGCCTGAAAATTTCTTCCTTATTTCCAGGTTGAATCTCTCCTTGGTCGGTTTCCATCCATTGTTCCTTGTCTGGCCTTCAGATGCTTTGGAAAATAGCTTGATCCCTTTCTCCTTCTCCTCTCTGTGGCAGCCCCTCAAATATTGGAAGACTGTTCTCCTGTCTCCCCCTTCTCTTCCCTAGACCAGCCATGTTCATCCTGTGTTTGAGCCTCCAGTCCCCTCATCATCCTGGTTGCTCTTCTCTGCACTCTGGAAGCCTTCAAGAAGAGACTGGACTGCCATCTGTCAGAAATGGTATGTGGTCTCCTGCTTGGGTGGAGGGGTTGGACTAGATGACCTGCAAGGTCCCTTCCAACTCTGTTCGTCTGTGCCTTGAGAACCGAGAACAGAAAGCCCTTTCTTATAACGAGGAAACATCTAAGAAGTGGGCAAGGCAGAATTTGGCCCTGCTGAATTCTCTCTGCAAACTATTTTTGCTCCCGTTTCCTGTAGTTATATATCATGTGGGAGAACTAAAACGTAGTGATAAAATGGCCATTCTAAATTTGTCCTGTTCAAATCAGCGCTCATAACAGTGGCAGGCGAGGAGTGTCACAGATGCAGTTTAAAGCCATCCGTTAGCAACAAGACCGTCTTTTCTAATGTCAGCATTGTTGTTCCAGCTCTGATGGAAGCCCCCTGCCCCCTTTTCCTCTGCCACTCCTTCACATGGCAATGTTATCTTTGCTTTGGTCTCTATTTGTGGGTTGGGTGTTTTTTTTTTAGCAGCGCTCAGATGTGGTTGGCATAGCAACACTCCCGCCGTTAAGGACCTGCCCCAGCTGGTCCCAGAGGAAAGCAAAACTCTAGATTTCATTGAATTGAATCAAAAGAACTTTTACTGAGAGAAAGTGGTTGCGGTAAAGCCAGACGTGATGGCCCCACGCAAAGCGCAAAGCAATTCTCCCATTTCCCCAAACCTCCCTGACCGCAGTCCACTGGCAGCCAATGGGATGCCTCAAGGTTGTTTTGAGAACTCTGAGGTGCTAGGCAGATAATGGTTCACTCTCAGGGCACAACGGCCTTGGAACCAGGCTGGAATCGGCTACGGGAGCCTGCTCCATCTCCAAATCCAATCCCCCCTCCCTAATTTCCAAGTGGTTACAGCAAAAGCATGCAAAAAAACATCAGCCAGCCCTTCCCCCTTCCAACAGAATGATGATGGTGGACCTGGCACTCACTTCCCGAAGTAGATATTTGGGAAGGATTTGATTTCCAGCTTAAATCACCTGGAATCTTTTCCGTGGCGTAGAACAAGCATGGCTGAGATGCTGAATCAGCACTTGGAGACTCATTTTGTGCTCAGCAGGTTCACCTTGTGTCCCAACATGCCACAGTACTTGACCCACAGTCCTATGGGGGCTCCATCACTGGAGGTTTTCAAGAAGAGGTGGACGTCCATTTGTCTAACTGACATAGTCTATTGCTGGAACAGGAAGTTAGACTAGAAGACCTCCAAGGTCCCACCCAACTGTATGCTACGTTCCTGCCTTTCCTGGAGTTGATCCTGCAGACAGGTGGGGTATGAGTACCTAGGGGGCTAGGAAGCGTCTCACTGCAAGGCAGGTATGGGAACAGGCCCTTGAGCAAAAGTGGTTCCTAAGTTGCAGAATTTTGAAGGGTTGGTCAACACAAAGGCTCTTGCTCCATGCAAAAACCCAGGCAATGTCCTGGAGAAATCCACGTCCCAGTTTGAGGTGATGACCTCCCATCCTTTGGTCTTGGGTGGGAAACTCTTCCTGCTTCAAGGGTGGTCGACAGTCTGGTGCCAGTTTTGCAGCTGCTGTTTGAAGAGCAGGTGCAAATTCATCCACTGTGCCAGCTGTGCCAGCTGTGCCCTATCCAGAGTTTTTAGAGAGTCTCTCTAGTCACCTTATAGCTTGACTACTGCATCATATTCTACATGGGCCTGTCCTTGTAGACCACCCAAAAGCTTCAAATGACCCAGACCTCCGAAGGCAAGTCATCCCACTAATTAATTGTCCTCGTTGTCAGGAAATCTCTCTTTAAATCTAGGTCGAATCTCTCTTTGTTAAGCTTCTGTTCCTTATTTCTTGTCTTGCCCGCAGGTGCTTTGGAGAACAGGTTGATGCCCTCTTCTCCATGACAGCCCCTCAAATACGGGAAGACCGCTATCCTATCAACCCTAGACCCTCTCTTCTCCAGGCTAGGCAGGGAGCGAATTGTTGGATATCTAAGGGGGGAGGGAATCACCTCTACTTTCAAGCCCCACAGCCCACCCATCAGGTTGAGGGGGCTCCCCGAGAGAGCCTCGCCATTTCCATTCAGGTCAGGTAAATTTTAATTTTGCTCCTCCAAAAGGTTTGTTGAATGACTGCCAGGCATTTTCTGCTCTTTTGCTGGAATTGAAGCTTCTTATGGAAAAAGCCAGAATTCACATCTCTGGGCAAGTCCCTCCCTCCCTCCCTCCCTTGTAGCTTTAAATCTTGACATGTTTTGCTTTCAACAAAAAGGCTTATATTTAGAACTGTTTTCCGCCTTGGAGGCCCTATCAATGCTCGCCTGCTGCAAAACCTCTCATTTTCTTAATTGCTGCATGGAGCTGTTGCCTAACTCACCTGCGCAGTCACGATAAGCACATAATTTGGAGGTTTCGCTTTCCAAGAATCAAATTCTTTCTCCGGCTGGCTGGGCCAATGAGGGTGATGTCGGTAGCATTCCTCCATAGCTTTATTTGGAGAGAATGTAAAAAAGATGCTGAGACTCTAGAAAGAGTGCAGAGAAAAGCAACAAAGAGGATGAGGGGACTGGAGGCTCAAACATATGAAGAACGGTTGCAGGAACTGGGTATGTCTAGTTTGATGAAGAGGGGAGACACGATAGCAGTTTTCCAATATCTCAGGGGCTGCCCCAAAGAAGAGGGAGTCAAGCTGTTCTCCAGAGCACCTGAAAGTAGGACAAGAAGCGATGGATGGAAACTAATCAAGGAGAGAAGCAACCTAGAACTAAGGAGAAATTTAGAACAATTAATCAGTGGAACAGCTTGCCACCAGAAGTTGTGAATGCTACAACACTGGAAGCTTTTAAGAAGATGTTGGCTATCCATTTGTCTGAAGTGGTGTAGGGTTTCCTGCCTAGGCAGGGGGGGGAGGGGGGTTGGACTAGAAGACCTCCAAGGTCCCTTCCAACTCTGTTATTCTATTCTAGAAACTGCCCAAGGCAACGCAGATGCTCTTCTTCCAAGCCTCACTAAAAAGGACCACCTGTCAGCTCTCGAGTTAGCATAAATTGTGCTGCCGATCCGTATTTGGACACAGTAATGAGGCCGAGCTCAATTATTCATGGGGGTCTCAAGGACTCGGCCAGCTTCCCTTCCTTTAGCAGGAAAGCAACCACTCCTCTCCCTCCTTAATGGAAGCACTTTTTCCTACAAAGGAAAAATTAAAAGGCAGACGCTTTCCTGGGATTCCTTCCTCCCAAAGGTGCTTTTTTTCCCTTTCTTTCTTTCAAGAGGAAACTGGACTTCCTGGTTTTTCCTTTGAAGACGTTTCGCTTCTCATCCAAGAAGCTTCTTCAGCTCTGACTGGATGGTAGTGGGGAATGGAAGGATTTATATTCTTTGCAGACAGCTGATCGTTTGCATCCTTTTAGCAAGTCATTCAGGGCACCTGGAGGTGTCTCTGTGTCCTCAGGTCACCTGAGTGGTGGAAATGTGTGGAGACTTCTTGGAACTGTTGAAAGGACTGTATTGTAGACTGGAGATAGATGATGTGATATCCCTCCCACTCTTTTGAGAGAGGGCTGTTCGATTTTGACATAGATGGCCTCTTTGACTCCTCTTTCAAACCAGTGATCCTCTCTGTCCAAAATATGGACTTTGTTGCCTTCCAAAGAGTGGCCTGTGACTTTTAAATGCAGATGGACTGGTGAATATAATCCTGATGGGTTTGTTCTCCTATGTTGTGCCCAGTGGTGGGTTTCAAAAAAATTTCTAACCTCTTCTGTAGGTGTGGCCTGCTTTGTGGGAGTGGCTTGCCAGCCATGTGACTGGGTGGGCATGGCCAACTTGTAAAATGTGGTGAAACTCACTTAACAACATCTTTGCTTAGCAACCAAAATGTTGGCTCAGAAACTCTGGCCTTTGAAGCATGCAAGTCTTAAAGCTGTCAAGTTACAAGATCCTTGCACCCCTAGCCCTTTAGAAAAAGAACCCCAGGGGTGTTCAAATTTGACAGCTTTAAGACTTGTGGACTTCAACTCCCAGAATTCCTCCTCCATTCATGTTGGCTCAGGAACTCTGGCATTGAAGCAGGCAAGTCTTAAAGCTGTCAAGTTACAAGACCCTTGCACCCCTAACCCTTTAGAAAAAGAACCCCCAGGGGTGTTCAAACTTGACAGCTTTAAGACTTGTGGACTTCATCTCCCAGAATTCCTCCTCCAGTCATGTTGGCTCAGGAACTCTGGCATTGAAGTGTGCAAGTCTTAAAGCTGTCAAGTTACAAGACCCTTGCACCCCTAACCCTTTAGAAAAAGAACCCCCAGGGGTGTTCAAACTTGACAACTTTAAGACTTGTGGACTTCAACTCCCAGATTCCTCCTCCAGTCATGTTGGCTCAGGAACTCTGGCCTTTGAAGCACGCAAGTCTTAAAGCTGTCAAGTTACAAGACTCTTGCACCCCTAACCCTTTAGGGAAAAAAAGCCCCAGGGGTGTTCAAACTTGACAGCTTTAAGACTTGTGGACTTCAACTCCCAGAATTCCTCCTCTTGCTCTTCATCTTGATGATGTCTGGACGAGCGGGGGGGGAGGGAGCTGGAACCGGTTCTAAAAGGCACTGTAGATTTGTGGAACCTCTTCTATAGAAGAGGTTAGAACTGGCAGGAACCCACTCCTGGTTGTGCCATGTGTTTAATAAACGGTTGTTTTGTTTCCCCACTGTACAGATGTGCACATGGCTCACTGCATTATACTGCATATAGTGCATTGCTCAGTTTCTGAGTTTCTTGGGGTGGACAAGCTTCTGCCTCAGTGTATTCTTGGGTTTGAAGTGTGCATGTATGTTACAGTTCCCTAGTTCACCATACTTCACTTCCTCCCACGCATAGAATGGCTAGACTGGGATACGACTGAAAGTGGGGGAAGAGAACAGGGGGAAGAGAAGGAAAAACACGTTGGTTTTCCAGATGCTGGTTAGGCATGAGACAAATTAGAAGCCGTTTACCAAGACACGTTCTATTGTCCAAAATGCAGCCGCCCCAACCAGAATGGGACATCTCGCCGGTGCCAAAACATTGCGTCCATCTTGCCAGGGCCAGCCTGCCGTGGTGATTTTGCTGCAAGCCAATGCGTTGTGGGACAATTTTATGCAGAATAATGGAACACAATAAATATTATCCACCACTGTTTCTTCGGCGTTATTTCCATTGACAAATAACTCCAGCACTCACAACTTCTGGAAGAGAAGCCATTCCAGTGGTTAATTGTTCTCCCTGTCAGGAAATTTCTCCTTAGTTCTTGGAGTTCTTCCTTCTCCTTTGGGTCCCTCCTGATGTTGAAGTAGAAGTTAAAGGCAAGTGAGGTTGCCTTCTGGATATACAGTCGTTTGTAATCCACAGATGTATTTAAAGATGACGGATGAATAAAAGATGAAAGGGGGAAAAAATAAAATCTTAGCTGAACAGAAAAATAATATCTGGGCCGAGAGTGCAAAATGAAATAGCAGCTTGACGTTAGTGTAAAAGAATATGGAAAAATGGTTGTTTGCAATAATACCAAAAATGGTTGTAGTCTTTATAGTTTGTAATCCACAGAAGAAAGTAGAGTGAAAATTGCAGATGAATGGTGTCCAGTCATTCTTTTTTTTAACATGTTTTATTTATTTTATTTATATAACATTCAATTACCATCAAACAGTGTGTGATCTGGATACAGTTATTTTTTAAAAAATTGTAACCCACATATTATATAACCAATAATATTGGTAATATAATAATATAATGACAATAACGCTTAACAACTTCTTTAATAACTCTCCAAATTAACATTTCCTCTTTTTATCTCTCCTCCTTTCTGACCTCTGTTTCTGCTGTCTAGCCATTGATAAAACACCTCCCATATTAAAAAATATTCAGTTTCTTCTTTATCCTTAATAGTGAGTCAATTTCTGCACATTCTAATATTTTCTTAACTACATTCTCATCTGACGGATTCTCAGCGTTTTTCCATTGCTGTGCAAATACAATTCTGGTTGCGGTTAGCATATGTAAAACCAAATATATAGTCTTTTTATCATATTTTTTCGGTATAATACCCAACAAAAATATCTCTGGTTTCAGGTCTATACATTGCTTTACCACTTTTTCCAACCAAGTATGTATTTTTGTCCAATACTTTTGGGCATGTCCACCACATATGGTAGTATGAACTAGATGATTGATTACACTTCCAGCACTTACCAGATCTACCGTGTTTCCCCGAAAATAAGACAGGCTCTTATTTTCTTTTGTCCCATGAAATATGGCCTTAGGCTTATTATAGGGGGAGGGCTTATTGTTTTCTGGGGCAGGTGAGAAGCGAGGTGCGCCTTTTACCTTTCCAGCTCCGTCGCGTTCCTCGCCATTGTGCTCAGGGAAGTGGCTGGTGAAAAAAAAAACTTCTCGCGAGTTCAATCAAACAAGTACAGTGGTAATGGCGGGGACCAGTTGCGCATGCGCTTAAATAGTTGGGGGCAGGCTTATTTTGGGGGGAGGGCTTATTATGGCGCATGCTCTGAAAAGCCCGATTGGGCTTATTAGCAGGGCGTGTCTTATTTTCAGGGAAATACAGTATCTTTGTAGATTTTTTGCAAGTCTTGCCGGTGCAAAATGCCATCTATAAAACATTTTATACAAATTTTCTTTATATGCAATTGGCATAGTCAGTTTAATGTTTCTATCCCACAGTTTCTGCCATTTATCTAATTCTATTGCACATCCAAAGAAAATAGAGTGAAAATTGCAGATGAATGGTGTCCTGTCATTCTGTCCGCCCAAAGCAGTGGCGCTTCATATCAACCGACCACAATATTGCAGGCCTAGTGACCAGAGTTGTTGATGCAAGCCAACTGTCTCGACGATCCAACAATGGTAAAACAAATAATATGATGTGATAAAATACAACTGCTCAGGTTGTGATGGGGAATTCAGCTGGCCAAGCACACCCTACATAAAAATTGGTATTAGTGTGTGCATGTGTAGAGTGGTGCCATGGCCTAGAGGTGGAGCTCTTGCCTCACACTCAGGAGGCTGTGAGTTCGATCCTAGGTAGAGGAAGATATTTCTCTCTCTGGGTACTTGCTGAACAAAACTCCACATTGGCGACAGGGAAGGGCATCCGGCCAGTAAACACTCAGCTCCATTCAGTTGCCCAGACTCCACCCTGCAAGGGATTATGGGGTCATTAAAAGAAGTAGAAGATGACTAATGTGAGTTTGTTTGTGTGTGTGTGTGTGTGTGTGTGTGTGTGTATCAAAAAAAACCCAACAACCCCAGGATGGTGAGCACAACTCTTATGTGAATGAGACCTGGCCACTGCCATGACTCTTTTTGAATCCCTGTGCAGAGGCTCCTGATCAGAGGTGGTTCTGACCAGTTCTGGAGGACCAGTAGCAGAAATTTTGAGTAGTTCGGAGAACCGGCAAATACCGTCTCTGGCTGGCCCCGCCCTCATCTATTCTCTGCCTCCCGAGTCCCAGCTGATCGGGAGGAAATGGAGATTTTACAGTATCCTTCCCCAGCCATGCCCACAAAGTCACGCCCACAGAACCGGTAGTAAAAAAAAAATTTAATATATTTTTTATTTTTTATTTTCAAAACAAACACAAAGAATCTTCCTTTTTTGCATACTGTAGAAAGTGTATCAGTTGGTTACAAATGGCTTTCCTGCATCTCTTCCACAGTCATCAAGCATAATTCATATTAACTCAAGTATTTTAACTCAGATATTTATACATGTTACCATCATCATACCTCCATTTTCATTTGACTATAATTGTTTAAACCTCCTTTATCATAAAATATACCAAGATTTAATACATAACCACATACTGGAGCATCGAGACCATACGTCCGTATCGTCGCAACGTTGGCTCCTTCCTCGGTAGTAAAATTTTCTGAATCCCATTACTGAAATGGTTGTATCTGCATTGAATAGGGTGGGTCTTTTTTTAAAAAAAGTTTGCTGTCAGTTGCCTGTTTATTTTGCATTTCTGTTTTAAACATTGCTTTTATCCACCCAGAGTCATTTGTTTGAGAATGGCACACATATGCCATATCTAAATAGAATGCAATTAGGAAACAAAAAACACATAGAAGCATTCTCAGTGGAAAATTAACAGAACTTTTATTCTGTTTATTTGTTTATTCTGATTGGATGCAAAAATTCCTTGTGTGTCCAATTATACTTGGCCAATAAAGCATTTCTATTCTATTCTATTCTATTCTATTCTATATTCTATTCTATTCTGTTTCCATATTCTCTTCTCTCCTCTCCTCTCCTCTTCTATTAATTCTATTCTATGGAAGTACCCTAAGGCAGATGGATTGGAGCCCATGTTGCATTTCTGCATTTGAGGAGATTGACATGTGAAATGTAGAACCCATGTCAGTTTGCTTCTAGGTCTGCGTGTCCCCAGCAAACTCTTCAAAAATAAAGTCCCGCTTGATAACAGCCCGACATATTTCAACATGCAAAAAATAATATTTTGTTTTCCCCACACATAGCTGCTATTCAGCTGCACTTAGGACTTTAAGTGAAATTTCTTTGCGTGAGTTCTCTGCCACTTGTGAAGGACTAAGTAGCCATTTGAAGCAAAAAGAACAAAAGACAAACCACTGTTTGATGGCACGGCTGCTATTTTGCCAGGCTGCTGGTGTACATGGGCGTAGTGATACATCCCCTAATAAACCAGTTGTTTTCAAGCTTTTGGGCATTGCCCAGACTAAACCTCTTAGAAAAGGCAGCAGAGAGGCATATTAAGGGATGTAGTTGGCACAAAGCTGCAGCAGGTGCATGCCCAAAGCGAAGACTTATTGGAAGAACGAGAGCAAATTGGAGCTGCTACCACTTTGGTGAATAAACCATTTGCTGGCAACTGGCAACGGAGTGGTTTTTAAGAGGGCTTGGCGGCAACTTCACAATAGCAAGATGTAGAAGCTTTTATCTATGAAATAATAATGACTTGGTGCCGAATGCTTTGACGTATGTTGTCACTTCTGTAACAGCTGAAACCATGTGGAGATTCAGAATCAAATGACTTGGCTGTTGAGGCATTTCCACAGCTTGCAGGGACAGTTTTCCTTTTCTTTAGTTGGTTGTTTTGAGGATGTGAAATTGGTCAGAAAACCGATGGTACTTGGGAGATTTGAGAAAACATTGGATAGACTATTGTCTTGTACAGCAAAAGATGAAGGGGTTGGAGCCCCAAAAATTAAAGAAGAGAATGAAGATATAGAAGATAATGATAAGATAACAGATGCACTTACTAATGGAGCATTCATGAGGGAAATTGGAAAGAAGGGAATATGGAAAAGTGAATTTGATAATCTGGAGCTCTATCCCTTGTGTCAAGATATGGAACTGATGATGGAATTAAGAAGAGAAACAGTTCCAGAAATACGTCTGATAATCAAAGATACGCTAACTTCAATACCAGTTCAAGGGCAATGAGACTACCTGAGAGATCCTTTAAGCAAAAAAGTACAGTGAGAAGTTTTTAAAAACCTTATAAAGAAGTTAATGAGAGAATTGACACAACTGGCAAAAGAGATAAGACTGTTCTGTTACTGGAAAGATACAGGTTGATAATGAATGTTGATAATAAAAAACTTAGTTAATTTTGGGTGATTAATAAGTAGGACTTTGTAGATGCTTTTAGGTTGTTTCTTTAAATGTTTATTCGTTAACAAATAATTCATTACGATAATAATAATGAAATAATAATTTTAACTAGTAAAAGCAACTTGGATATAAACTACAAATTGGGACCTGGGAAAAAGATCTATTAATTTTACTAACAAATTTTTCTTTAGATTTTGTTATAAAGATGTAACCTTTCTTGGGTCTGATAGAAGAGATGTGATAGAAATAGTAAATAATTTTTAGCTAATTACAACAATAATAAGGAAATGTTAATGGATAATGTTTAGTGATTTCTATATATGTTAGCATTGGTAAAAGCAATTAGATATAAGCCTTAAATAGTGAGTGGGGGGGGGAAGGGGGGATTGTTTAGATATCTTATTAATTGATTTTTTTTTTAGAATATGTTATAAAAGGGTAACTATTGGAGGTTTATTGGAATAGTTAATGAACACCAGTAAGTGGCTGTGTCTTTAAATACAAATGATTCCAGATAAAAGCACGTTTAAATAATTCTAGTTAAATGAGAATGGTGGTACATTGATAGTAGAATACATAAAGATTTTTGATTTAAAATGTACAATTCAATATGAAGGAAGTATAAATAATAATTGTGGTAGTAACGCACGAAATCTATTTGTAACCAATCGACACGCTTTCTACAAGATGTAATGAAGGATGATTCTTTTTTTTGTGTTTTTGTTTAATTCAAACGATAAAAATATTTTGGAAAATAGAAAACCGATGGGAAAGGAGTGTCTCTTTGCTTGTGCATTCATCCGTGCATTTTGCTGACCAGGAGAAGTAAAAAGGAGTCTATTTTACTCAAATAATCTCCATTAATTCTCTTCTCCTGTAATTTTGTGGTTAAATATTTGCCTTAATTTTAGAATAATTGACTTCCAGGTGGAGACTGACATAGAACACATAGGGCTGGAAGAGTCTTCTAGTTCCACCTCCTATAATAATAATAAATAATAAATTTGGATTTATTAGCCGCTCCCTTTCCGGGCAGGACTCGGGGCGGCGTACACTAAGACATATATCAACATACATCTATACACAAACATACATGCACGGAGGAGGTAATAGATTAAAACATTAAGACAAATTAAAACCATTAACATGCCCCATCTAATAAAAAACCCAATATACAATAAAAATTTAAAATTTAAAAAAGACAGTCAGGAGGAATATGAAAAAATTACGGTTGAGCCAGGCCAGATAGTTGAAAGAGGTGGGTCTTCAACTGTACACGGAAGGAGCGGAGATCGGAAATAATCCTGATGTCACGGGGGAGGTCATTCCACAGGGCTGGGCCCATCACAGAGAAGGCTCTGCTCCTGGATGTCGCCCCCCGACACTGTTTGGCGGACGGCACCCGGAGAAGTCCCTCTCTGTGTGAGCGAATTGGTCGTAGGGATGTGTGGGGCAGGATGCGATCCTGCATGTAACTAGGTCCTATGCCATGAAGCGCTTTAAAGATCATAATCAAAACCTTGAAACGCACTCGGTAGACCACAGGAAGCCAGTGCAGCTCGCGCAGGAGAGGTGTTACAGGGGAGTATCTAGACCTCCCCATAATCACCCGCGCGGCCGCGTTCTGGACCAACTGTAGTCTCCGAGTGCATCTCAAGGGAAGCCCCATGTAGAGAGCATTGCAGTAGTCCAGGCGAGACGTCACTAGCGCATGGGTGACTGTGCGTAGGGCATCCCGGTCCAATAAGGGGCGCAATTGGCGCATCAGGCGGACCTGATGGAACGCCCCCCTAGCCACGGCTGTTACATGGTCATCCATGGACAGCCGGGCATCCAGGAGGACGCCCAAATTGCGCACCTGTTCCATGGGGGCTAGTTGCACGCCCCCAATGGCCAGAGATGGAAACACCTGGTTGAACCGGGGGGCCGGAAGCCACAGCCACTCCGTCTTGGAAGGGTTGAGTTTTAGTCGGTTGCCATCCATCCAGACCCGTACGGCCTCCAAACACCGGGACATCATTTCGACGGCCTCATTGGGGTTGTTCGGGGTGGAAATGTATAGCTGAGTATCATCAGCATACAGATGATATCCCACCCCAAAGCCACGGATGATCTCGCCCAGCGGTTTCATGTATGTGTTGAACAGGAGAGGCGAGAGCACCGATCCCTGTGGCACTCCACATGTGAGTGACCTCCGGGTCGAACTCTGCTCCCCTGCCAACACACGTTGCGTCCGGTCAGAGAGGTAGGAGCCAAACCACCGTAAAACGGTGCCCCTGACTCCCAGCCCCTCTAGCCGGTGCAACAGGATACCATGGTCGATGGTATCGAACGCCGCCGAGAGATCTAATAGGACCAGGATAGAGGAACAACCCCTATCTCTGGCCCTCCAGAGATCATCAACCAATGCGACCAAGGCCATCTCCGTGCTGTGCCCGGGTCGGAAGCCGGACTGGCACGGGTCTAGATAATCATTTTCCTCCAGGTGACGTGGGAACTGCTGTACCACCACATTCTCTACAACCTTCGCTAAAAAAGGAAGGTTGGAGACAGGACGATAATTGGCTAGGTCCGTTGGGTCCAGGGAAGGCTTCTTGAGCAGGGGCCTCACCACCGCCTCTTTCAGGGCGGCCGGTAGAGATCCCTCACCCAACGAGGCGTTCACTAGGCCCAGGAGCCAGTCGCGCGTAACCTCCCAGGATGCCAGTACAAGCCAGGAGGGACACGGGTCCAATAAACATGTGGTGGGTCGCAGACGTCCACGCAACCTGTCCAAATCCTCGATGGCAACCGAGTCAAACTCCTCCCAAAGCGGTCCCTCAAGACTCGCCACGGGCGTCTCTACTGGACTACTGAAAGGGGCCCATCCCATCCGGATTTGAGCGACTTTGTCCTGTAGATATTTCCCAAACTCCTCTGCTCTGCCCTGTAAAGGGGCTTCCCGCGGTCTCTCAAACAAGAGGGAGCGAGTCACCCGAAACAGGGCGGCAGGGCGGTTATCTGCGGACGCAATAAGAGCGGCACAATATTGACGTTTGGCCGCTCTTAGTGCCACAAGGTACGTCCCCAAATAGGCTCGTGCCTGTGCTCGGTCAAATTCGGAACGGGAGGATCTCCAACGACTCTCTAGGCGTCTCTTGTGGCGTTTCATCACCCTTAGCTCCTCAGTAAACCAAGGGGCCAGGGTGGTTCGTCGCCGCAGGAGAGGCCGCAAAGGCGCCACCCGGTCTAGGGCCCCGGTAGTCGCACTGTTCCATGCCCGTGGAAGAACACTTTATACCATCCTTCATGCTCAAATGGTTGTCCAAACTATTCTTGAAAATTTCTAATGATGGAGCACCCACAAATCCAGGAGGTAAGATATTCCACTGGTTAATTGTTCTTATTGTCAAGACTTTTCTTTGGAGAATAAGTAATTCCCTCTTTTCTGGCTCATCCCCTCAAGGACTGGAAGACGGCTCTCGTGTCCCTGCCTAATCCTTTTCTTTTGAGAGACTAGACATACCTAGTTCCCTCAACTGTTCATCATAGAACCCTTCAGATCCTTTATTTCATCTGACCTAGGTCACCCAAGATCATGAAGTCAACTCCACGTCCTGATAAAACCCCTTTTATTTAGGTTAAAGGGAATTCCTCTCCAGCAAAGTCTTTCAAGAGATTTCACAACCACAGACCTTATCAGCTTGGAGAGCTGCCAGCCGATACCTTCCAAACTCCACGCTGTAGCAGCAATTACTTTGCAAGACGTCAGGAACGGATCTTCACCCGAATGAATGGAACTCATTGTCTCCTGCAAACTCCCCTCCCCTTTCGCTCCTCTTTTATTCCCTATGGGAGGGGCCATTCACTGTCTACCTGTGGCCTTACTGCAGAGTCGGCCCTTGTTCCTTAGCTGTTCCCTTCTCCTGGCAGTTCTGCACATGCGCACACTGGGAACAGGCTCCAGCTGTTCTTCTGCCCGACTGATGTCTGACTCTGAAGGCAGCTGATAACTGTCAGACGGCCCTGGCCCCCTCTCTGCCTTTGACACAGAGCCCTCATCGGAGATTTCGCCAGACTCCAGGACTGGCCCATCTTCCTCCCCAACCACCTCACTGTCTGAATCTGCCACCAGCTTCACAACACTATTATCTTTGTTGCTCTTCTTTGCATACTTTCTAGGGACATAATAGCATTTAAGGGGCTGCCACAAAGCCGGTGTGTGTGTGTGTGTGTGTACTTATTTTCCGAAGCACCAGATGGCAAGACAAGAAGTAATGGATGGAAATTGAACAAAGCAAGAAGCAACCTTGAACTAAGGAGAAATTTCCTGACAGTAAGGAATAATTAACTAGTGGAACAACTTGCCTTCAGAAGTTGTGGCTGCTTCAACACTGGAGGATTTTAAGACGGGACTGGACAATCATTTGTCTACAACTATAATAGTATAAAGATCTCCTGCTTGAGCAGAGGTTTGGACTAGATGACTTCCAGGGTCCAACTGTCTTCCAAATGAATAGCACTTCCTTGGTATGATCTGCAAATTTGATGAGTTCCTCTTCTATCCCCTCATCTAGGTCATTTATAAAGATCCAAGACAGAAACTTCAGATATTGTCCTGGCATATGCCTCATCTTCGGCCACCACTAAGCAGCCATACATACATTCTACTTCCCTGCTTTTTGTAAAATAAATGATAAATATCGTCTTGTTGTTCATCTGAGATTGTATTTACTTACTTTTAGAAATGACTAAAGACCAGATTATTTTTACCGTGTCCTGATACCATAGAAACCATAGAGCTCAAAAGGATGGATTTTTTTTTTCACATGATAAATTCTGCACTTGGAGGGTATATGGATTCTGAGGGGCCCTTGATTGATCTCTGATCTTTGTTTTCTTGGAGACGTTTCATTACCCTAACTAGGTAACATCATCAATGCTAGGCTCATATTTCAGTGATTGTCCACTAGGACTCCAACTGTTGAGCCAAGTTTCAGACAGGATATAGATCCTTTGAATCAGTCAAACAACCAACATATCAATCTCTTTTACACCTATTGAATATCTTTTGAATACAGCCATCCTTCCTAGGATAACTACTAATGGCAACAAGTTACTTCTGAGGTCTTCAGATTGCAATCCTAAATTGCACTAACAGAGGGATACAATCAAGATCAAGGGAGGTGCTACTACCACTCTATAAAGCCTTAGTAAGACCACACCTAGAATCCTGCATCCAGATTTGATCGCTAGACTATCAAAAAAATGTTGAGACTCTAGAAAGAGTGTAGAGAAGAGCAACCAGGATGATGAGGGGACTGGACTCAAACATACAATGAAGAGTTGCAGGAACTGGGCATGGCCAGTCTAGGGAAGAGAAGGATCGGGGGAGATATGATAGCAGTCTTCCAATATTTGAGGGGCTGCCACAGAGAGGAGGGGCTCAAGCTATTCTCCAAAGCACACAGAGACCAGAACAATGGATGGAAACTGACCAAGGAAAGATTCAATAAGGAGAAATTTTCTGACAGTGAGAACCATCCACCAATCGAACAGAAATTGCCTTCAGAAGTTGTGGGAGCTTCATCACTGGAGGCTTTCAAGAAGAGACTGGACTGCCATTGGACAGAAATGGTGTAGGATCTCCTGCTTGGGCTAGATGACCTTACAATACAAGATCTTTTCCAAATCTGTAAAAGGTTAATCAGTGGAACACTTGCCTCCAGAACTTATGAGTGCTCCATTACTGGAGGGATTCAAGAAAAAAAATAGACCATCATTTATTTTGGATGGTATAGAATAGAGATTCCTGTTTGGGCAGGGATTGAACTAGAAAATCTCCAAAGTTCCTTTCAGTCACATGATTCTGTGATTTTATGACCAAAAGACAGCAGTGTGATATAGTGCCCTCCCTTCCTCCCTCTGTGTGTGTGTGTGTGTGTGTGTGTGTGTGTGTGTAATTTTTATGCAGAGACATACACAGAAAACCTCTGTCCAAATCTAAAGCCAAGAAGATGTCACTTCTATGGTAATTCAGTTGGAACAAAAGCAAATGTAATGGTTATGTATAAATGAATTCCAACTGAAGATTTGATGATTCCAGCAAATTGGGAAATCAGATATGCCACTAGAAAGATGAGCAGGGAAAGTCTCTTGCCATATTTAGTTGTAATGAAGAGAACAATGAATATTAGAGAAGGGCATATAATCTTAATTAGCAGGCATCTCATTTTTAAAGGCTGCTGTAGAAAACTGAGACGACCTTACTGCGGATGGTTGGCAGAGATGGGCTCCGGATGGGATTAAATTGTCCATAATTGAACGTTAATTATTTTAAAAATAATTGTATTGATGAACAGAGTCAAAAGGGACCTTGTAGGTCATCTAGTCCAACCCCCCTCCCAAGCGGGATACCCTACTCCATTTCTGACGAATGGCAATCCAGTCTCTTCTTGAAAGCCTCTAGTGAAGCTCCCACAACTTTAGAAGGCAACTTCTGTTCCATGGGTGGATTATTCTCACTGTCAGAAAGTTCCTACTTGTTTCTAGGTTGAATCTCTCCTTGATCAGTTTCCATCCATTATTCCTTGTCTGGCCTTCAATCAGCCAGAGGAACAGAAGTTGCCTTCGGAGGTTGTGGGAGCTTCATCCCTGGAAGCTTTCAAGAAGAGACTGGATTGCCATCTGTCAGAAATGGTGTAGGGTCTCCTGCTTGGGCAGTTGGATTGGACTAGATGACCTACAAGGTCCCTTCCAATTCTGTTAATATGTCAGTCATTTAGCCAAGAAAGACTCCTGGTCCATTGGTTTGGCCAAGAGTATACTTTACTGAAGCTTAAGTGATTGCAGAAGTGGTAAAGCTGAAGCTGAGATTTTCCTGTGCAAATAATGCAAATTAAATAAATAAATAGGTAAATAAATAGATGCTCCTCCTTCCAAATATCTCTTCCCACTTATGGCTATAACCATGTTGCTTGTATCTTTACAATTTATATTGTTTTATTGTTTCCTAGTATGATTTGATTGCTTATTAGTATCCTATGACTATTACTGAATGTTGTGTCTTATGATTCTTGATAAACTTGATAAACGTATACTCCCTTTCTTCCTTCTTACATTCCAATCTCCCCCATTGCTAATGTCAGGCTGACAGCTCATGAAGCTTGGATAGGAGAGAGGCAGTCACGACAGACTGTGACTCTAGCTGCCTGCCCACCCCGGCCCATTGTTCACAGCCTTTGGGACATCATGAATCTTCTCTTCCCTCCTAGCCTGATTGGGTTGGGAATATATATATATATATATTCCCAATCAGCACAAATACAACACATGTGTGTGTGTGTGTGTGTTTTAAATTTTTTTTTTTAAATTTGGATTTATTAGCCGCTCCCTTTCCAAGTAGGACTCGGGGCGGCGTACAATGGAGCATATAACATAAAATATATAACAACACCAAACGTACATACATACACAACACACATACATATACACGGAGGAGGAAACAAATTACATCAATAGACAGTTAAAAATCTGCTTTAAAATACCCCAATTGTAAAAACCCAATAAAATTAATATTTAAGAACAATTTAAAAACAGTTTGGAGGAATGGGAAAATTACGATTGCGATTGAGCCAGGCCGGATAATTGAAAGAGGTGGGTCTTCAGCTGTACACGGAAGGAGCGGAGATCGGAAGTAATCCTGATGTCACGTGGGAGGTCATTCCATAGGGCTGGGCCCATCACAGAGAAGGCTCTGCTCCTGGGTGTCGCCCCCCGACACTGTTTGGCGGACGGCACCCGGAGAAGTCCCTCTCTGTGTGAGCGAATTGGTCGTAGGGATGTGTGGGGCAGGATGCGATCCTGCATATAACTAGGCCCTGTGCCATGGAGCGCTTTAAAGATCATAATCAAAACCTTGAAACGCACTCGGTAGACCACAGGCAGCCAGTGCAGCTCGCGCAGGAGAGGTGTTACAGGGGAGTATCTGGTCCTCCCCATAATCACCCGCGCGGCCCGCGTTCTGGACCAACTGTAGTCTCCGAGTGCATCTCAAGGGAAGCCCCATGTAGAGAGCATTGCAGTAATCCAGGCGAGACGTCACTAGCGCATGGGTGACTGTGCGTAGGGCATCCCGGTCCAATAAGGGGCGCAATTGGCGCATCAGGCGAACCTGATGGAACGCCCCCCTTGCCACGGCTGTTACATGGTTATCCATGGACAGCCGGGTATCCAGGAGGACGCCCAAATTGCGCACCTGTTCCATGGGGGCTAGTTGGACGCCCCCGATGGCCAGAGATGGAAGCACCTGGTTGAACCGGGAGGCCGGAAGCCTGTGTGTGTGTGTGTGTATGTATTTGTGTTACAACCTCTGGTATGCCGAAATATTTATCAGCACAAATACAACACGTGTGTGTGTGTGTGTTGTATTTGTGCTGATGCAACACAAACATAGCAAAGACAACATTAAAAATAAAAATATGGTTTTCTGCCTGGATGGTCTCCTGTAGTGAGCCGAAGGACAGAAAGGGGGAGTAGTGAGTTCCCTCCCATATTTGGACAATCCAGGGGTTGTAACACAAATATACATACATACATACATACATACATACATACATACATACGTGTGTGTGTGTGTGTGTGTGTGTGTGTGTATACCCTCTGCACGTCCATTTTTGCAAAGGGGCAGGGTTTCGGGAAGCCAAAAATGCTGTATTCAGTGCATAAGACGCACCCAGATTTTTTCACCCTCTTTTTGGAGGGGAAAAAGTGCGTCTTATACTCTGAAAAATACGGTAAGTACTTTTGTTTCCACATGGAAACCGTTTCTGAACTTCATGCTTGATGTGGAAGAGAATGGAACTCTGACTTGGGGTTTTACACATTAGACTGATAGATCTTTATAGAAATGACTTGTTCATATTATTATGGAAAAGCAAAAAAAAATTGTGATGTGATGTTAATGCCTTACTCTACTGTAACAGAGAGAGTCGGAAGCCAATGCTCCTTTTTCTTTTCTTTTCTCCCCTTATCTTTCCTCACTTCTCTTCCCCCTTTCCCCTCACCCCCTTCCTGCTCTTGTATTTACTTTTGTATTTTATAATATATTTTATAACTTAATAAGAAAAATGCTTACACAACAAGAGTGCAAGCACGATAGTGCAAATGGAAGAACATCAGTAAGGAAATATTTTTCAATTCCAATCTCATCTTCTGAGGCAGGAATTTTCTTCGGGTCGCTTGTGGATTGCTGAGAAGCAAAAATCCAGCGAGAGCAGGCCACTCGGCATATCAATAAATGCCGCTAATATGTCTACATGCATGTTTCAAGTAATTTATCAAATATTCTCTTTTTTCCCTCTTCTGAAGGCCTCAGACGATGGGGAAGCAAATGGTAGATTACGCTTCTGAGAATTCTCTGGGGCAAAGCAGCTGCCAGACTGTGGCAGTTTCCAATTTCTTTCACTGTAATCATTTCCAGGAGGAACGGAGAAATCCTACGTACGATTAAGTGAAAAAAATTACTTAAAAGCATCTGCCTGACTGGGTGTAATTCTAACACAATGACATGAGGGGGATAATGAAATAAAAGGACAAAGAAGGAGGCCAGAAACGAGGAGGTGGGAGTGGAGGGGGGAATAATTGAAAGTGGTAATTCAATTGAGGAGAATTATTTTCCTCATGATTTATGGGTTCATGAATGACTTCAACAAAAGTGCCTTCCGACTCCCCTTGCTGTTTGCAGAGCTCTTTGGGTGTTGGCAGGTAGAGCCAAAGGCACAGGTGAATAGGCAGCACCTGGTTCCACAGGAGGGCGAAGGAGATGGATCTGGGACTCCTTTTGGGGAGGGTGGTAAGCTGCCCCAAAAGGTGGAGGCAGCACCCCAATGACCAATGTGGGAAGCCCCCCACTTCCCATGGAGGAGCCAACTATCTAGAGGGCTCTATTCATAAGCAAAGCAAACGTTGCAGGCAGGAATCCATTCAAGGCAGGACATTTTGAAACTCCCTGCAGCAAACGTCTGAACAATAGCAGAGTGATGGGATTAGAAGCAGCCCCTCACCCAAGATCCAACACAGGATGAAAGTCATTAAGCCACAATAGGAATTGCCCAATACCCTTTCAGAACACAAACCAGGGGTGGGTTCCTATCTGTATGGACCAGTTTGGCTGAACCGATAGTGAGTCACCACACCGCTAAACCAGATTTCCGATCAGGGCAGCATGTTTTTTTTTTTTTTCATTTTTATATGTTCTACCCTTGCGCAGATCTATTTATGGGCAATCTGTGCATGCGGGCACCTGGCGCATGTGTGAGAGAAGTGAGCAGTGATTGTCCGGCAGTGATTCTGGCAGCAACCCACCCCTGACACAAGTCCCTTCATTGCATGACCCCCACCTGAGAGCTCAGATAAGCTCAATAACCCAGATTAGCTCAGACAAACACCTAGGATTTGAATTTCCTCTTTTGCCTATAGAGCCAGGTATGACCCCTACATGACCCCAGAGGAATCTGGCAGCAGCCAATAGAAGACATGTTGTTGCACAGGAACAGGGAGCTCAAGTGCAAAGCCCAACGAAGTTATGAAAGCCACCTCCACTCTCAATTCCATGTGGTCACCTACCCAGACTCCATGTGGTTCTGCTTCATCAATAAATGGACCCTCTTCCCAATCAGCCCCCAGCCTCCATTTTATTTCCAGTGCCTTCCTCCCAGCTTGGAACTGAACCAGATGGATATTTCTTCCAACACAGAGGAGGAACTGGGGGGCCCTCCGTGGGCTCCCCTTTTGGCAGAAGCTGCAGTGTTATGTGACAATGCCTATGGGTTTGAATTTTAAAGTCCCAGAGCAATTTAGCTTCTTTATTTTCTATGACTTTCTCTGTTTTATGGTCCTTCCAGGGGTGGGATTCAATTTTTTTTTACTACTGGTTCTCTGTGTGTGGCTTGGTGGGCATGGCAGGGGAAGGTTACTGCAAAATCCTCATTTGCACCAGATCAGCCGGGACTCGGGAGGCAGAGAATAGATGGGGGTGGGACCAAACAGAGGTGGTATTTACTGATTCTCCGAACTACTCAAAATTTCCACTACCAGTTCTCCAGAACTGGTCAGAACCTGCCGAATCCCAACACTGGTCCTAGCAGTTCTAACTTGCAAGCGAGTGATATTTCTTGCAGATCTTCCAAGCACCATTGTTGCTACTTTCTCATGCTGCTGCTTGTAGTCAGTCTGTGCAGAATTCTTGCAACAGCTTACCAAGGAGTGCACTATTTCTTCTGCTTCTTTGCAGAGGGGACACTTCTCGCCTGTTGCCGTCTTCTCAATTTTGGCTTTGCCAAAAAGGAACCTTTGCATTATTTATTCACCTTTGTCCCAAGGACCTCAAATAGGCAGATCCTCTTGCTTCATAGTGTTAAAGGTATTGTAGCAGGATGTGAGCTGCTCTGAGTAAGGGTGCCAAAAATAAAAAATGCAAAATCAAGTCTAAACATGTGACCGATGCATGCAACAAACCATAATAATCATCCCCCAGTGAGGCATTACTTGACGTGGTTGTGGGGCTTATATATGGCCTGATTTTCTACAACTCTGGGCAGTTAGCGGGCTCCTTTTGCTCTTTCAAGGCAAAACCTGGGCTAGAAAGCTGACCTACTAAAGCGGATGCCAAAATCCCTTTCAGCTAACAAGTGTCCCACTCGAGACAGGTGTCGAATTAGAAAAAGAGGCATATATTCATCTTTGCTCTGGGCTGGGGAATGTTGGCAACCATGTGTTTTCAGGATCTGCTCCTTGTCTGTGGAGTAAGCCAAAGGCATAGATTGGATTTGAAAGCTGGCCCATTACAGCAAATGCCAAACTCCCTTTCGGTCAGCCAGTGTATCATAGCAGACAGGCGTCCAATTGGAAAAACAGGCAATTTCAATCTTTGCTCTGTCCCAGAGAAACGGGAAAACCATGTGTTTCCACGACCTGATCCTAGTGTGCAAAGTGAGTCCAAGGCAAGTCTTTGACCTGTGAGGAGACTCGTAGTGAATGCCCACCTGCATTTCAGCCAGCAAGGGTCCTGCACTGGCTTGCAAGGCTGCAGAGTTAGTCCTTGGGCCAGTAGGATGCAAAGCAACTGTTACTTTCCCATCGAAGTGGTACTTATTTATCTACTTGCATTTGCATACTTTCAAACTGCTGGGAGCTGGGGAGAGGGCAGGAGTCGCTCCACTGCGTGGTGCTCAGGTCTCAAACCTGGATTGCCACCTTTCCAGACGACAAGCCCAGCAACTTAACCACTGAGCCACCATCTTAATGCTTGTGCCCTGTCCAGCACAAGTATTAAAAGATGCCAATAAGGTAATATCAAATGCAAACACGAAACAATCCAACCATTGCAAAAAGAAAACCAGCAAAGCATGGTATGCCGTGTAGCAGAAATTAGAATGCCGACTTTCCCTAATTCTTCCTAGAAGAATTCATCCTTCTAGGGCCTTGTGGTCCAACCACCATCTCTTTTGGGTCCCTGATGGCAGTCAGAAGGTAATTCTGAAAAGAAGGTTTCTTTTTCCTGGGTGTCTGAATAGTCTCTGATTGTTGTTTCCTATTACATTATGTTCAGTGGTGGGTTCTGGATCCCGTTCCAACTGGTATGGTTGGAACAAGTCCGGCATTGTCCACATGGACGCGCACAGTGCGCTCATGCACCTTTGCGTCCAGCGACGCTTCCGCAAGCCTCCGTGACGCTTCAGCTGCTTGGTGGGGCGTCGTGCAGGCGCTGTATGCATGCGCATGGATGCATCGAAGACTTTAAAGACAGGTAAGGAATGCGACAGGCAGGTGGGTCCTCCGGAGCACTGTACCGGAGCAGTACCCGGTGCTTTGGCAGACTCCGGTGCACCCATACTGGGGCGTACCTCCTGCAACCACTTTCTTATACTACTTATACTACTAATAAAAGCCAAAGTTGCACAGTGGTTAGAGTGCAGTACTGCAGGCTTCTTCTTTTTTTGTAAAAAAGTCTTTTATTTTTCCCTTTCAAAATCATTCCTATATATGCATTCTTATAATTGCTATTTAACGTTTGTCTATTCATCAATAGTCTCTATATTCATTTTGACACACATATCAATAATACAGTTTGGGTCACTTTCTTGCCACCCCATGCCTCCATCTTGTTTTGCAACACCTTTCTCCTTCCATCTTCTTAACTTCCCTCCTCTACCTTCTTCCTTCCTCCTCTCCTTTCTTCTTTCTTCTTCCCCTCTCTTTCCCCTCTCCTCCTCCCTTCCATCCTTCCGAGGTGGGTAAAATGAGGACCCAGATTTTTTTGAGGAAATATGCTGACCCTGTAAACTGTTTAAAGAGGGCTGTAAAGCACTGTGAAGTGGTATATAAGTCTAAGAAGGAAGGAAGGAAGGAAGGAAGGAAGGAAGGAAGGAAGGAAGGAAGGAAGGAAGGAAGGAAGGAAGGAAGGAAGGAAGGAAGGGCTGTGGTGACGCA
Organism: Natrix natrix natrix; assembly: GCA_029891615.1. Taxonomy (NCBI): domain Eukaryota; kingdom Metazoa; phylum Chordata; class Lepidosauria; order Squamata; family Natricidae; genus Natrix; species Natrix natrix. The sequence continues at coordinate 629,729 of JAKRSK010012718.1, forward strand.
GTGATTAGAGTGCAGTCCTGCAGGCTCCTTATGCTGCCTGCCGGCTGCCTGCAATTTGGCAGTTCAAATCTCACCAGGCTCAAGGTTGACTCAGCCTTCCGTCCTTCCGAGGTGGGTAAAATGAGGACCCAGATTGTTGGGGGAAAGAGGCTGACCCTGTAAACTGCTGAGAGAGGGCTGTAAAAGCACCATGAAGTGGTATATAAGTGTAAGTGCTATTGCTATTGCTACTTTAGAAGAATAGAATAGAATAGAATAGAATAGAATAGAATAGAATAGAATAGAATAGAATAGAATAACAGAGTTGGAAGGGACCTTGGAGGTCTTCTAGTCCAACCCCCTCCCTAGGCAGGAAACCCTACACCACTTCAGACAAATGATTATCCAACATCTTCTTAAAAACTTTAAAAAAGTTTTGGAGGCAAGTTGTTTAATTGTTCTAACTGTCAGGAAATTTCTCCCAGGTTGCTTCTCTCCTTGATTAGTTTCCACCCATTGCTTCTTGTCCTACCCTCAGGTGCTGTGGAGAATAGGCTGACTCCTTCTTCTTTGGGGCAGCCCCTGAGACATTGGAACACTGCTGTCATGTCTCTCCTGTTCCTTCTTTTTTTTATTAAATGACTTAAGTCCTCATGTTAGCGTGATCATTGCTTCCAAATCCCCAAACCCCTGTGACCTCAGCCCTTCTGGTCTGGAGGTGTTAGCACCTCTGCTTCCCCTTTTGAGACCAGCCATTCAGGTCATCCAGATCCTGCCATAATAGAACACAGCACAGTTTCTTAGATAGGTTGAGTTTGCAAATATATCTAAGTTAGTTAGTGACTAAATTCAAGATTCAGCTACTGCAACTTGTTACTTGCTTTTTCTTTTTGTACTTTTCATTAGTTTATAATTCATCGAACCCCATGAACCAAGGATATGAGTTATTAATTCAAGCAAGCAATCCACTTAAGCATTCTGGGGGTCAGTGAGCTGCGGTCATGGATAGGGGCCCTTGTCTTTATATGCTGATCAGCCAGTGAGGTCATGTGGCTGTGGCCACGTGACGCCGACGGCATGGTTTTCCACGAAAGTAATCAAGAAAAGTAAAGACACATAAATCAAGGCTGCTCTCCTGAGAGCCAAAGAGAAGCTGGAAGATCCATCAAAGAGTTCAAAACTGCAAATATTACTATTCATGAAAAGTAGAAAGCAGTCTTCACTGGGTCTTAATATGCTCCTTTGTAAATTGCTTTGAGATTTATGGCTGAGGAGGTATAAAGGCTAGGAGCGGTTATTACCCCTGGGTAAGATATAATTCAACACCAGCGGAACTGGCAGATGTAAGCACAGAGAAAGTGAAATTAGTGGAGAATAAACAATGGCTTGCTTTAAATATGGACCAATTAATATGCAAACTTTAAGCAGGGAGGTTTCAAGCAGCCTGAGGAACATCGGATTCAGCGGGTGCTTTTCATCCAAAGACACCACTAGGAAGCAACCTATGACGTAGCCTGAAATGGATGGCAGTTTTGGAAAAGACCGCAAGAATCCTTCAGCCCAGGTTCTGCCAGGTGCAAGGAAATCAATTTACAATATCCATCTGAGCACCTACCATCTTTCTAGCAGATTGTTCCCTGGTTCTACAGATTTTATTATAAACGTTTGCCCAATATTTAGACTAAATCTAGATATGTATCGTTTCTAGTCCTGTTTTCTGTGGTTGTGGAAAAGAGTTATTTCCTGCAGTTTCCCTTTATGAGCTAAGCACATCTACCTCGCTCAATAGGAGTAACTGTGAGAGGGATCTTGGAGTCCTAGTGGACAACCATTTAAATAGGAGCCAGCAGTGTGCAGCAGCTGCCAAAAAAGCCAACACAGTTCTAGGCTGTAAAAACAGAGGGGTAGGATCAAGATCACGTGAAGGGTTAATACCACTTTATAATACCTTGGTAAGACCACACTTGAAATCCTGCATCCAGTTTTGGTCGCCACGATGTAGAAAAGATGTGGAGACTCTAGAAAGAGTGCAGTTCTCAAACATGATTAGGGGACTGAAGGCTAAAACATATGAAGAAGGGTTGCAGGAACTGAGTTATGTCTAATGTGATGAAAAGAAGGTGACATGATAGCAGTCTTCCAATGACTCAGGGGTTGCCACAAAGAAGAGGGAGTCAAGCTATTCTCCAAAGCACCTGAGGGTAGGACAAGAAGCAATGGGTGGAAACTAATCAAGGAGAGAAGCAACTTAGAACTGAAGAGAAATTTCCTGACAGTGAGAACAATTAATCAGAGGAACAGCTTCCCTCCAGAAGTTGTGAATGCTCCAACACTGGAAGTTTTTAAGAAGATGTTGGATAATCATTTGTCTGAAATGGTGTGGGGTTTCCTGCCTAGGCAGGGGGTTGGACTGGAAGACCTCCAAGGTCCCTTCCAACTCTGTTATTCTTTATTCCAAAAGACAAAACAGGAAAAGCAATGGATGGAAACTGAATAAAGAGAGAAGCAACCTGGAACTAAGGAGAACAATAAGGACAATCAACCGGTGGAAAGACTTGCTTTCAGAAGTTGTGGAAAGCTCCATCACTGGAGGCTTTCAAAAGGAGATTGAATAACCATTGGTCTGAAATGGTATGGGGGTCTCCTGCTTGAGCAGACGGTGTTGGACTGGAAGACCTCAAAGGTCCCTTCCAACTCTGTTATTCTGTATAGAAACAGACTGGACATAGCACAGAGAACCCAGGTTTTGAAAGGAAGTGGCTGGAAACAGAAATAGGAGGAAGTGGGAGAACCCCACATAACTTACCTAGAGCCCCTTGTCTCAAGTGCTTGATGCTGGAGAAAACAACAGAGAAATCTTCTTTTCAATGCTGCAATGGATTGTATTTATTTTTAACTGTGTATTTTGGGATGCTGAGCAGAAGGACGAGGTAATAAAATTAATTGGTGATTAAAATCACAAGTAAACAAGAAAGAGATGAAATATCAAAGCCACCTGTGAACTAGTCAAAGCATTGAGAAAATGAACTTCCCCCAAAAATGTTGGACTTCTCACTGCAGTAGTTTTAACAGATTTAGCAATAGCCCTTAGACTTATATACCGCTTCCCAGTGCTTCCCAGACTTCTCTAAGCAGTTTACAGTCAGCCTCTTGCCCCCAACAATCTGGGTCCTCCTTTTACCCACCTAGCAAGAGGCAGGATGTCCCTGGACCAGCACTATAGCAGGAAAGGCTGTTCTGGATCTCACCAGCCATCATCTTCTCTTAGCCCAAAGTACCTTGTAAAGCTGTTGTTTCAGAGAGAAAAAATCAGGAGTGGGCCTTAAAACAATCATGTCCAATTTAGGGATTAAGGATGTTATTTGGAATTCTGTGCATGAAGACATATTCTTAGCGCTGTGACAAAGGAGAGAAATTCAACCTGGAAATAAGGAGGAATTTCCTGACAGTGAGAACAATCAACCCGTTGAACAGAAGTTGTGGGAGCTTCATCACTGGAGGTTCTCAAGAAGAGACTGGACTACCATCTGTCAGAAATGGTGTAGGATCTCCTGCTTGGGTAGGGGGTTGGGCTAGATGACCTACAAGGTCCCTTCGAACTCTGTTAATCTGTAGGAATCTTGGCTTTCTCTTGAGTGTTTTAACATTAACAGAATATTGCAAGACTGCAATTGTTTTCCTGAGCATTAGGGAGGGCCCCTTCTGAAATATTTCCCACACGCTCCCTTCTTGGGCCACTCTTCTAGCCTGCAGCTCTCCCTCCTCCTCCCAAGGTCTCTCCCACACACCATTACCCAGAGAAGACTTCAAGGGAGAAGTCAAGCGTGTGGGAATAGGCTGAGGGAAGACTCTTTAAAGGCAATGCACAAAACCCATACAAAGCCCCATCTCTTCTCTCTGACTCACCATATAATCCTGGGCATTGAAATGAGGTGGTTCTGAAAAGTGTGGCTCCCTCTCACGGTTGAACATTCAGCTATAGTTCCGCAGAACATGGAGGTTCTATTTCAGATAATATTCCTCCGTGGATTTGTTTTATAATTTTAGTAGCATCAATATGTAAGTAAGAAGGAGGGGGAACTCTTTTGCAAATTGCTAATTAGATTAAACTAGATGCAGATCCCAAACAGCGTTTTGTATGTCACAGGGAATATGCAAAGCAATGTAATTTTGACCCTGAAAATGCATACACTAAATATAAGGCAGAATAAAAAGCAACAAGGCTGCTGCTTCAACATCCCGGAATGCAAAGTCTTCCTTGCTTTCTCTCTCTCCCTGGTCTCTCTCTTTCTCTGCATTAATTTCTGTTCCTTTTGTCATTAACACTTGATTCCCCCAAATTCGTTGTTCCCTATTTCTGAAATTTACAGGGAAGCTGTGTTAGAATATGTGTGTGCGTGCATACACACATTAATTCACTAATAATTTAGCAGACAGGAATATATAAATAGTATACCAAATATTAAGTGAATAAAGAAAGAAATGTTAGGAGGGAAGATATTTATGTCAACCAAGAGCTCATATTCCTGCCAGAATACTTCTCTGCTCTGCACAGGCTCATAAAAATATCCCAGCATCCACTCAAATTTATTCTTCATTTTGCAATTTTGAATCATCTCTTTTTTTTCTGCTCTGCCATGCTCAATAAAAACCTCCAGGCCAGGCGGGTCTGTTGGGAATTGCTGCCCCCCCCCCAACTTCCGGGAACCTTAATTCCACTGCTGGACCGCCAACTCTCCAGCCACTGAGAATTGCCACTTTCCAGAAGCTTCCAGGACACCTTCCAAAATCTTCCAGGCCCATTTCTTCTGGCCAAGCCCTCATTAGCCTTGAGGAAGGATGGAAAGAGGGGCGGGGGGAGACACAGAGGACTCTCTTCATGATGAAAATATTCCTTTTTTGCTATTTATTCCCCTTACTTGCCTTTCTTCCCATCACAAAGACCAACAACTTTGGGGCAGTTGTTTTAGTCTCATTTAGATAGATAGAATAACAGAGTTGGAAGGGACCTTGGAGGTCATCTAGTCCAGCCCCCAGCTTAGGCAAGAAACCCTTTACCATTTCAGGCAAATGGTTATCCAACATCTTCTTAAAAATTTCCAGTGTTTGCAACTTCTGGAGGCAAATTGTTCCACTGGTTAATTGTTCTAACTGTCGGGAAATTTCTCTTCAGTTCTAAGTTGCTTCTCTCCTTGATTAGTTTCCACCCATTGCTTCTTGTTCTACCCTCAGGTGGTTTGGAGAATACTTGACTCCTTCTTCTTTTTGGCAACCCCTCAGATATTGGAAGACTGGATGTCTCTCCTGGTCCTTCTTTTCATTAAACTAGAGATACCCAGTTCCTGCAACCGTTCTTCATATGTTTTAGCCTCCAGTCCCCTTATCCTCTTTGTTGCTCTTCTCTGCCCTCTTTCTAGAAAGTCTCAGCATCTGTTTTACATCATGGTGATCACAACTGGATGCCCTATTCCAAGTGTGGCCTTACCAAGGCCTTATAAAATTAACCCTTCACGTGATCTTGATTCTCTCCCTCTGTTTATGCAGCCTAGAACCGTGTTGGCTTTTCTGGCAGCTGCTGCACACGGCTGGCTCATATTTAGCAATAGCAATAGCACTTAGCGTTATATACCACTTTACAGACCTCTTTAAGCAGTTTACAGAGTCAGCCTCTTGCCCCACAACAATCTGGGTCCTCATTTTACTGACCTTGGAAGGACGGAAGGCTGAGTCAAACTTGAGCCTGGTGAGATTTGAACTGCTGAACTGCAGCTAGCAGTCAGCTGGAGTAGCCTGCAGTACTGCACTCTAACCACTGTGCCACCTGGCCTCTGTTTCAATTTAATTTAATTTAAGTGATTGTCCGCTAGTCTCCCAGAGAGGGTGTTTTCTCCTGCCTTTTCTAGACCATGTGCACAGAAATAGATCAGTGCCCATTTGCCCTGTATAAAATATCGGGTGGCCTAAAAAGCATCCTGAGGTTTATCTGAACCAGCTGGATCAAGGCTGCTTCCATTGCGGAGGATTCAATTCCCTTTCTAATTCTGAAAACCACTTACACCTCCAGGCTCTACCTCTTCTGAGGAGTAAAGATCAAAATCCGAGGCTGCTTCAGACATGTCTGCACCCAGCCGGTCTAGACAAAACAGGTCTAAAATCCACAGGATCCTTGCCCATCCTTACAGACCAGATCTGGCAAGGATCCTATGTTTTAAAAAAAGGAGCATGCCAAAACTCAAATGGATCCGGGTGATTTGATTGAATCAAATCCCCAAATGAAACTGATGTTCCAGAATAAAATGTTGATTCAAGAAGGGAGAAAGAAAAGGAAGGAAAGTTCAGTTTTGAGGTTGAGGTTGAACGAACGACTCCCTCATCCATCACTTCATCACTGTGCTTCATCCCTGGAGGATTTTAAGAAGAGAATGGACAGCCAATTGTCTGAAATGGTACAGGATATCTCCTGCTTGAGCAGGGGGCTGGACTAGAAGACCTCCAAGGTTTTTTTAGGCAGGAAACAGACTCCCTCTTAACAACCGTCACCCTCTTCAATAGCCCACAGCAGATGTCTGCACTTAAGAGATAAAGAGAAAGCTAGATCTATTCATAGGCAAATGCCCTCCCCCAAGATCCAACAAAGGTAGGATTAGCCCTCAGCCGTAATAGGAATTGCCCAAAACCCTCTTCATTACATCATCACCTAGCAAGATTCAACCAGGCCTGGGACTCAAAAGACAGCCTACGAAGTTACCCCTGCGTGGCCCTATGGGAGTCTGAATGTCAGGGTGGGGGGGCTATGAAGAGTGAGTCTGTTTCCTGCCTTAAAAAAAAAACATGTTTCTCCACTTCTCATTTGGGGAAGTATAATATTCTGCCTTTTTCATATTTCATTCTTCTAGGAGAGGGGTGGGTGCTAACTCGTACATCAAAATGCAAAAGAGAGGGACTGTTGAGGGAGTCCCTGACGGAGGGTGGAACAATGGGCTTCCTCTTACTACATTGCAGTCCCCTTCTCACAGCTGCCCAGAGAACTGGTGGGGAGCTATGGTCTAGGGCAGGGGTCAGCAAACTTAAACATTCAAAGAGCCACAAATCGGAAGCCCCCCCATTTCAATTCTGGAGCCGACCGGAAGTCTGGTTCCCCCACCATAGAGTCTTCTCCTAGCATGGCGTCCTCTACCTGCCGTAATCAAAAGCCCTATCAATTATGGAGCTGCAGCAGATGGATGGAAGAGCCACCTGTGGCTCCAGAGCTGCAGATTGCTGACCCCTGGTCTAGATAATTTGCAGGGGGCTTTGTTTGGGTGCCGAACCTTCAATTGGGCCCAAGAAGGCAAGGCAAAGAGATGATCTGGGTTTGACCAACGGACAGAGAAGAAAAAGGACGTGGACTTCATTTTCTCCCAAAGGTGCTTTTTTTTTTTCAGGAGGCCCCCGGACTTTCTGGTTTTCTTTAAAGATGTTTTGCTTCTCATCCAAGAAGCTTCTTCCACTCTGGCTGGATAGTGGATCCTTCCATTCCCCACCACCTTCCAGTCAGAGCTGAAGAAGCTTCTTGGATGAGAAGCGAGACATATTCAAAGAAAATCAGAAAGCCCAGGGGCCTCTTGGGGGAAAAAAGCACCTATGGGACAACCCTGACCTGTATGACTCAGAATCTCCATACACATTTAGACTTCGTTTTGTTTGTTAGATTTATTTTGCTCAGCACAAAGAACAGTCCTTCCTTACGGTTTCATTCCACGTCTAAGCATTCCGGTTTCATTTATTTGCATCAAAGCTTTGATTAACCCTGTTTAGTAGTGCCAGTCAATTTAATTATTTCCCAACCTGTAACTTCCTTTTAATTTCATGGTCACCCTGGGGGTGATTTTTCCTAAAATAGCCGTGGAGTCTTTTTGTTCCCAAGGCTGCCTTTGGTCCCTTTGTTATGTTTGCAGAATAAATAGCGCACGAAACATCCTTCTGCCGGTACTTAAGAGTTCCCCAGAGAAAGAGAACCTCGTCTAAGATGTCAGGAGGGCACTTACAGGAAGTTTTATAAGGAGCTCCCTCCCGTTTCTTCCGTCCTAATATCATAGTCTCTGGCTTTGCGCTTCACATTTGTACTGAGTGGGTTCTGGCAGGCACTACTGCTGGTTTGCTCATATACTTGTTGCGCACTGAGTGTGCATGCACAGTGCAGTTAACATTGTTCTGTGCATGCGCAAAATCAAAACACACGTGGCAATGCCTACTGTGGTGCCCAGAGAATCCGTTCGGGGGCGTGGCAGGCTTGGGTCGCTGCCAGGCCGCCAAACCAGTACCAGTTCAGCTGAACTGGTCTGAACCAGTAGGAACCCACCACTGGTACAGGTCCAAAGAACTGGTGGATCCTGTGCTTTGCCCAAAAGGGGTCCACGTAACACCCCCAACAGAATCAAAACTTGGAGGCAGGAATATTCCTCAAAGCCTAGACTTATTAGAGATGTCATATTGGAAACCTCTGGGGAAAACCCGAATCTGAAAGCCCCAGGCCTTCCCACCCAAATTAGAGTCAACGGTCCAATCAGTAAAGCCCCAAATTCAACACATGGACCAATCAGGTCATTGTCCCAACTCCGATCACCTTCCATCCACGCCTCCCCAACATCTGGCCAGACATCCTTGGTTTATTTAGTTATTAGCTATTAGTTACTCAATTTATTGATTAAATTTATATGACTGCCTATTCGCCCGTGGCGACTCAAGGCGGCTTACAAAATATAAAACCATATTTAAAACAATGAAACTAATAAAAAGACTCAAGTAAATTAATATAATAAAATCACCCCCACCTCCCACCCTGGAGGCAGCCGATCACACGAGCCGCTTAATGGGCTCCATCCCTCTCTGGGTCCCCCAAGCCCAGTGGCAGAACCGGGTCTTCAGAAGAGAATTAGAGTGGGAGCCATTCTGATCTCTGGGGAAATGATGTCCCAGAGAAAGGGAGCCACCACAGAGAAGCCCCCCCCCCTTCTTCTGGGTCCCACCAGGTGTATCTCCCTCAGGGATGGGACCCAAACCATTCCCTGCCTCCCTGCTCTGATGGGTCAGGTAGATGTGACCAGCAGGTGATGGTCCCAAGCCATAACCATGTCCCCAGCCATGAAGGGCTTTACAAGTGACAACCCACATCCTGAGTTGCACCCGGAAGCAAATCGGCAACCAATGCAGCTCCCTCAGGAGAGGCAACACATGTGCACAAAACCATGCGCCCCCCTGCATTTTGCACCAACTGGAGCTTCCTGGTGCTCTTCAAGGGCAGCCCCATGTAGAGCATGTTTCAATAGTCAAGACAGGAAGTGACTGGGGCATGAGTGACTGTGAGTAGGGATTGTTGGTCCAGGAAAGGGCTGCAGGTTACCTGCAGTTGCATCCATGACCACCATCTGCTCTTCGAGCAGGAGTCGTGAGTCCAGGAGACCCCCCAGATTACGCACAGGGCCTGTTTGGGGTAGATGGAATCAGCAATTCTCCCTGAGCCAACAGACCCCAAACCTGGTTCCCAGGAGAAATAATGTTATCTCTCCCTCCCTCCTCCCGTTCCCACAGCTTGTCCAGCCACCGCTGTGGCCGCCCTGAAGGCACCAAAAGAAGACATGGCTTCAGGGATGACACAGTCCTTGCCTTGGACAGAGTGTGAATGTGGGCAAAGAGCCACTTGCTGGGACACTTCAGGGACAGAATCAAAGGAAGCGGCGTAGACCACCAATGTTAGCTCTCCCATCTTTGCTAAGCTTGCTGGCATTCTGTCATAACGGCTGGCCCCAGGGTGGGTGGGAAGGGAGATTTTGCAGTGTACTTCCCCTGCCACACGCACCAAAAACCACACCCACCAAGCCACACCCATAGAACCGGTAGTAAAAAAGATTTTGAATTTCACCACTGCTTTTGAGACACGCCTACAATCAAAGTGGTTCTCAAAATATCAAACCGGGATGCTATTGGACAGTGATGGTCCAGTCAAGGGGTGGGGGGATGGGATGGCCACAGACAGGGGAGAACTTGTAAGTTGGCATGGGAATACTTAGAGCTCGCCTTCCTTTTGCTGCAACCTCCAATCCTTAGCAAAAAAATCCGATCACTTCAACCAAATGGAGTCAAGGGTCTTTCTCTCCTAAGAACCTAGCTGGGGCAGATCTGCCATTCCAGTTCCTTCTGAATGCCAGTTTTTAGGATTCAGTGTTCTAGACAGCATCCTATAAAGCAGAGACATCACCCTGCCAACAAAAGTGTGTCTAGTCAAGGCGATGGTTTTCCCAGTTGCAATTGATGGCTGTGAAGGTTGGACCCTAAGGAAGGCTGAGTGCCGAAGAATGGAGGCCTTTGAACTCTGGTGCTGGAGAAGACACCTGCATTGAGTCCCTTGGACTGCAAGGCGATCCAACCGGTCAGTCCTAGAGGAGATCATCCCTGAGTGCTCTTGAGAAGGCCAGATCCTGAAGAGGAAACTCAAGTACTTTGGCCACCTAATGAGAAGGAAGGACTCCCTGGAGAAGAGCCTCATGCTGGGAAAGATGGAGGGCAAAAGAAGAAGAGGATGGCAGAGAATGAGGTGGCTGGATGGAGTCACCGAGGCAATAGGCATGAGCCTAAATGGATGGTAGAGGACAGGAAGGCCTGGAGGAACATTGTCCATGGGGTCGCGATGGGTCAGACACGACTTTGTGACTAACAACAACAACAAGACCATCACTTGTCTGAAATGGTATAGGTTCTCCTGCCTGAGCAGGGGGCTGGACTAGAAGACCTCCAAGGTCCCTTCCAGCTCTATTCTATTCTAAAGATAAGGTATAGACGTTATAAAAATACTCGTGTATGCCTTCTGTGGTATCGGTCACAGCCTCGAAGGCCCAAACTTTAATTCTGCCATTTCAACATATGTACCTTTTAATCAATCCTCAAACTCATCCTCAGATTCCTGATCAACAATACTTTATATAGAACAGGGGTGTCCAAACGTGGGAACTTTTAAGACTGGTGGACTGAAGTCTTAAAGTCCCCAAGTTTGGACACCCCTGCTATAGAAGCAGCAACTGGGATAGCAGCTGCTATCCTTGGCTTTGCCAAGCCCAGGACTCCCCCTCCCAACTCGGGAAGAAAAGGAATTGGGGGAAACGGCTTCGGTGGGGGCATCAGCTCCTGGCACAGGCCCACAAGCGGCCCTTTGCAGCATGGCGTAGAGAGCGGTTCCCTCCGAAAGGTTTGATTTATGCGGAGATTCAACGCCCAGGGGCGGCGGTGGTGGTGGTGGTGGGGGGGAAGGAGCGCATGGAAGCGAAGGCTGCCGCTGGCTCATCTAGAAGTCGAATCATCCTGTCAGACAATTAAATCTGCTTTTATGGCTTCGGTCCCATAAAGCGGAGATCTAATGCCAGCTATATTTCTCCCTCAGCCTGCTCTCCTCACCCCCCCCCGACACAATTGCACACACAACAGAGGAAAGGATGGAGCTACAGGGTATCCTGCTTGAGGCAGAACCGAGGGCCAGGGGGGGCTGGCTGCTGATGGAGAAACTGGGGCTGGATGGGGGTGCAAAACATAGCCCAGTGATGCCAAAACAGAGCCCCCTCTTCAGGCACGCGAGCCGTCACCCCAGCTCAGCTCCCACTGGCCAGCTGATTTTCGGGTCTCTGCCACCCAGAGGGCATGCAGGAGACGTGCCCGTGCGTGGAGGTCACATGCACATGCGCGGGGGAGCACGGGGGGTGCGGTGCCCCCACACACCTCATTTTGGTCCCAGGAGGCTTCAGGGAGGCCTGCTAGGCCAAAATGGGGCATGGGTGGATTCGCGCATGCATACGCAGAGAGCACGGGGGGAGAGCAGGGGGTCATGTGCACATGTACAAGGGGAATGTCACGTGTGCATTGCATTATGGGTGTGGGCGTGCGGACGCGCGCTTTCGGCAGACGGTGACCGTGTGCCTTCGTTAGGATAGCCCACCGAAATCCTTTTGTGCCCCTTTAAATTGAGGGGGACAAGAGGGGAGGAGAGGGAGGCAAATGGCACACCTTGATTAGTTTCATCCCTGATTAAGGCCTTGAGGTGATTTCCTGAGCCCCTCCCCAAATAGGCCCTTGCCCCTCCCCCCTTCTAGAGATGGTGAAAACACCCCCAAGTGAGCCAAGGGGTTTCTGGCTTCCAGATTTACCGGTCAATAAAAATGGGCCAGCAGGGACAAGGATGAATAATTAGTTACAGGAGAAACCTCTCAGCTGTGATCAATGGCCTGCCTGAGAAGTCTGCCCCATCATTAATAATGTAATTGTATCATAAAACAGTTCAAAGGAAGGAAATGTCTCCCAATTCTAAATCAAGTCCAGGTTCCCTCAAGCACAAAAGACATCCGCCTCTTTAAAGGATCGGCAGACATATTGAAAAGAACATCAACTCTTCAGCTCTTGCTCAAAATGTCTCAGGTCCATAAACAAACAAACCATCACCCACACGAAACAGAAACCAGCATCTTCTTATCCAACTAGTACATTTTATTCAGTGACGTGCGGTGAGGTTTATGGCTGGTGAGGCACTGACCCAATGGTGGGTTTCAAATTTTTTTAGACTTGTGGACTTCAACTCCCAGAATTCCACAGCCAGGCATGCTTAGTTCCAATTTAAAGCGACAGCATTTGTTTTTCTCCTTTGCGAAAGACGTTTCCTTCTATCTTTTTCTTCTCCCTTCCCCTCCTTCCTCCCTCTCTTCCTCCCTCCCCCCTCTCTCAAACACACACACACACACACACACACACACAGAAGTTGGATTGGACTACACACACTTTCCCCCAGCCCCGGAAGTATCCAGCCCAGCTTCACTGATTACAGGTTTGAAAAGGCAACGTGGCTCTGCCTGAAATCAAACTACACTTGGGGAGGGAGAGCACAAGCGAGCCAGGGTCCTTCCCTTCAGCCTTTGCCCAAAGCCCCGCACCAGGAGGATGAAGTTTGAATTCCTCCCCCTCCCTCTGACCCACACGTAACTTTTCCAGCTGTTTCAGAGAGGATTTCAACTCTGCTCTTTCCTCGGGTCCTCTGAAGAAGCCCCGCCCAAATGAGCGCCCTCTACTATGAGGCAGGAGAACTGCATGCCTGACCTACGTCAGGAATTTTTAGGCTTTTAACCTTTGCTTAACTCTGCTCAAGTGATCATAAAACACCTAAAGTCAGACTAGATGAGGCATGAGCAAGTTCATCCTGCCTCAATAGTAGGAGGGCACTTTTTTTATGAGCGTGCTTTTTCTAAACATTAAGCAGAGTACATCCACGGTCTGAGGCAGCAACTAGCTCATCCTGTGACCTCAGCTCTCCGCCTAATTTCCCTTTAAACATTAATTTTTTCTTTTACATGATGAGTCGAGTGGTGAGAGCTAGTGCCTCTCGACCCTGCCTCCCCTGACTAGGCACGCTTCACTGAATTTATATAAAAAAAACATAGTGTTGCAGAAAATGGACAAAGAGATATAGACTTTTCTCAGGATACAAATGCAGAGCGTAAATTTGGCAGCCCATGTATTCAAAGGTAGCCCATAGGCTAGCGAATTTGCCAATTTCTGCGCACGACCCTTACCTATCGAAGCACGCATTCATATACATACATTCTCAATAGCAGCGAAACACTGAAAACTACAATTACTCAATTCTTATATTGGCGTTACCTTGAGGAAAACGCTAATATACGTAGATAATGTCTGTACCTTCATGTCTCCTTTGTCCTTGGGGACTCCAGAAGGGAGGTACTGACAAGAGATAATACGGTCTTTAAATGCAAACTTAATTGAGAACCATTGATATGGATTTGGAGAACTTTTGAACATAGGGACGTTGGCTGGAAACATGTTGTGGTTAGAGGCTGAATGTACATATTTCCACATGTCCCTATTAAGCAAGCTTCACACTGTCCCTTTCTTAGCCTATCATCTCTTTTTTTTTAAATATTCTAATCCAATATTTTATTCTAACTTTAATAGTTTGCGACAGCTGTTGGCAGACATATTTCATTGTATTTCATTGTTATTTCTTATACATATGTATTATACCAATAAAGACTAATATACTTACATATCCATCGCACATTCATTTCCAAAGTGGGGGGGATAAAAAGACATTGGAAAACATGGAGACTGGCTTGTGGAAAGATGCGGTTTATAAAACGGTGTGGCATTACCCCATGGTTTTGAGAAACCAGGGCAGGGCTGACAACATGGAGCGGGAAGAAGGTTGAGGGATTATTTATACCCGTCTCCTTGGGCCTTGCCCTTCTAAGCTTCCCTGTTCACGTTGCAAATAACATGTCATTCTATTGGTTGTCTCAGAACTCCCAGTTGAGGCAAAGTAGTGGGTTGAAAGCTAACTTATTAGGAGGGCTGAATTGAGATAGAATATTAGACAGGCCAATGTGTTCCCGAAAGTGGGTGATGTTGGGTCATTCCTATTTGTGATCCTTAATCGCTATAATTAAGTCCTGTTGTTTTGGATCTTGAGTGAGTGGCAGAACCACTATTACTTCTACCTAATTCTCGCCTATTGTATACCAAAATATTCCTGTCTGAATGGATTAACCACAATTCGGCATTTCTAAAAGTGGACCTCGGCTTAGTATCTGGGAACTGTGGCTCTGAGTTTCTGTCTCCCTTAAGATTTCGATTTCTCTTTTAGGGGAAATATGATATTCTGCCTTTTAAATATTTCCTAAAATATTTCATTCTTCTAGGAGGGGTGGATGTTAACTTTCTACACAGTTCAGGAACACTTTTAATAACATTTGTGAGTTCGGAAAGATGTTACCAAATCATTCCTGCTCTGGTTTTGGATTACCATAACCCAAAATCTTTGGCTCCCCTCCTACAAGGCGCCCAATTGTGTCCCTAACAATTGTCTACCCAAGGACTCTCTTCTCTACTCTCAAGGAGGTTGTTATCAGAACCCCCTGAGATTCATGTAAAATGAAATGATAACAATTGAAGACATTTCCTCCCAGGCATTTTAACTACTTGATTTGCAGAAATGTGTGGAAGCTTTTTAACTGTTGTTGTTGTTGGTGGTGGTGGTGATTGTTAGATACTAGCAACTCTTATAATGGTTTCCACCAAGGTCCTCTGTTCTGGCGGGAACAGAGGTTCATTCTCAATGGTCGAAGGGTCTGACATCTCCCTATAAAAGGGCTGCTGTCAGACTTAACCTTCGCTGGATTGTACACAGTTGTTCTGTTACAATAAAGAGCTGTTGTTGCCTAAGCCTGAGTGTGCCTTTCTTTTACCCAATCTAACAGTGGTGATGGTGGTAGTAGTAGTAGCAGTAGTAGTAGTAGCAGCAGCAGCAGTAGTATAATATAAAATACAAAGAAGAGAAAAAATAATAGGAAATTAAGGGAAGGAAAAGGAGCGGGGGAAAGCAGGTGTGAGATACAAGGGGGGGGAGAGAAAAAGAAAGGAAGGAAGGAAGAAAAGAAAAAGTAGGTAAGTAAGTGGGAGGGAGGGAGAGAAAGAGAGAGAGAGAGAGAGAGAGAGAGAGAGAGAGAGAGAGAGAGAGAGAAAGAAAGAAAGAAAGAAAGAAAGAAAGAAAGAAAGAAAGAAAGAAAGAAAGAAAGAGGTGCATTGACTTCCAACTCTTCTTAGCACAGTACAAGATAAAACACACCCCAGCCTCAAGTTTTTGCTTTTACACATTAATATATAACTACCCATTCCGATAACACCAAATCTTTCTAAGCAACAAAACCAAAGTTTCATTTTTTTTTCTTCACAAGCACCAATTCCAGAAGTGATATCCAAATGAAAACAAATTTTCCTCTTTGAATAAAACAATCCGTTTAACCATTCCTGCTTTATCTTCCTTGCTGTGGGAATAATGTGTATTTCTATTTGCACCTAGTAATTGTGAACTGTCACCATTTTTATTCACAAAATTCATTGTATTCTTTCAAATTCTTTGACCTTACTGGAAAAAAAGGGGGGGAGGGACATCCTTTTTCCCCACCCTTTTTCTCTTTTTCAAAGTACTAAACTTTTTAAAAAGAAAAAGAAAAAAAAAGCTTTTAACTATTAAAGAATTCTGGATGTTGCAAG
The DNA here is from genome assembly GCA_029891615.1 of Natrix natrix natrix. Lineage (NCBI taxonomy): Eukaryota > Metazoa > Chordata > Lepidosauria > Squamata > Natricidae > Natrix > Natrix natrix. The sequence continues at coordinate 645,788 of JAKRSK010012718.1, forward strand.
TCACCCAGAGTGCTAACTATATGAGTTCAATGATACTTCACTAGTAGCAATTGTGCATGTTAATTTTTTGGGGGGGACGGGTGAGGGGACGACGAAGCTGAGTTTTTAATCAGTGATGTCATCAAAGTAAAAGACTATCCCATGAGGTCACCAGAGCATAACTCTAAATAGGTTTACCCCAACCTATGTGGCATCACAATACCCACTAGATGCCATGTCTTTAGCCTAATTTCATCAAGAAAATAACTGCTAGTTTGTCCAAATTTAACCATCTCCAAAGCATCTGAGGGCAGGACATAAGGGAGTCAAACTATTCTCCAAAGCAGCTGAGGACAGAACAAGAAGCAATGGGTGGAAACTAATCAAGGAGAGAAGCAACTTAGAACTAAGGAGAAATTTCCTGACAGTGGGAACAATTAATCAGTGGAACAGAAGTTGCCTCCAGAACTTGTGAATGCTCCAACACTGGAAGTCTTTAAGAAGATGTTGGATAGCTATTTGTCTGAAGCGGTATAGGGTTTCCTGCCTAGGCAGGGAGTTGGACTAGAAGACCTCCAAGGTCCCTTCCAACTCTACTATTGTATTGTATTGTATAAAGTAATGGATGGAAACATATCAAGGAGAGAACCAACCTAGAACTTAAGGGGAAATTTCCTGTCCCTGAGAACAATTAAGCAGTGGGCTTCCTTCAGAAATTAAGGGTGCTCCATCTTTAAAAGTTTTTAAGAAGAGATGGCTCATCCAGTTATCCAGAATAGTATAGGGTCTCCTACTTGAGGAGGGGGGTTGGACTGCTAGACCTCCAAGGTCTCTACCAACTCTGTCATTCTATTATACTCAATGCTACTAATATCAAATATCCCTACAGTATATAGTTAATATTACCTCCTTTTGTTCTTCCTCTGGGGCTAGAGCTGAGTAGCCAAACACTCTGGCTTTGTGGGAGGTGGGCAATGGTGGCATATGACCGGTATGCCCCGGTACAGGCGTACCAGTGCCTGCAAATTGCTTATGTTCCCATATAATTGTTACTGATCAAAACAATATTTGCTGTTTGCTTCTGATATCATCTACTGCTAGAAATCTTTTATTAAGCATTAAGCTTTGTTAATGGTTTCTTCTTATATTATTGTATACTGTCAGAAATTAATTGCTTTCCAGCCTAGCAAATCGGAACCTTAATACTGGATGGCATTACTGCAAATGTGACCTCGCTTCTATTCTTGGCTTCAAAGCTAGGCACATTCTTGAAAACATAGACGAAATTGTTACACGGGAACATCAGGCCCCATAGATAAAGGAACCCAAACTAGGGAGTTTTCCTGGCTCATAAATCCTAAAAGCATTCTGCCGAAAAAACAATTTGGCAAAGGGGGGCTGCCACTCCCTACACAAGGCTATAGAAATACTCCACAGATAAGGGAGACAGAGACAGGAGCTTGAACAAAAGAACGCTTTAAAGTTCATGTTGGTAATTAATCTTTGTCTCTGATTGGATAAACTTTGTTTCTAGCTGCCTAATATATATATATATATATATATATAATACCCTGAGCCTCTCTTGCAGGGGGTGGCTATTCCTTACATGCATTTGTCTGTATGTTTTGGATATAGCTTTGTCACCCAGCTTTTGCTGTGGCCATAAATAAAAGCTGATATTTTTTGCAAGCCTCGTCTGGAGTCTCACTCTCTTGGGCATCTCAGTGGCTAGGGGAAAGTGCTGGAGTCTTACAATTGGAAATGCCCAAGACCAAGGTAGAGACTCCAAAATGTGAGCCACCTCTCTTCTGGCGGCTCCAGGACTTGGATTTGAAATGCCTTTTTTCTGAAGGGGATGATGGTTTAGCCTTGACTGGAGGGGAAAAACTGTGGATAGAAATTCCACAACTGCAAAAATGTAGTGGGGGAAAAAAAATCAAATCAAACTTGTTTTTAAGATTCTTTTCAAGTGTTCAGAGGTTCCAGGCAGAAACTGCCAAGTTCCTTAATCTTGCTGCCTGCATAATTAAAATCTGAGGGAGGGGGCTTAGTTAATGTGGAGCTCCAGCTTAAAGGTTAGCAAATTAATTACTATATAGTGCTTAAGCCCTTTCTAATGTCCCATATGGTTCTTGTTTAGTTCAGGAGAAGATTTGTTAAATGATGTCCTCATTTTGCAAGCTGTAGGCAGCAATAGAGAGCTTGCACTGGTTTTATTTGCTCTTCCATTCATTTTCTGCAGACTGAAGAGCCGGTGAGTGAGAGGAAATTGGCTCCCATTGTTGGTCCCACAGACCAGCATTCTGGGTATGTCTAGTCTTATGAAAAGAAGGACCAGGGGTGACACAATATTAGTCTTCCAATATCTCAGGGGTTGCCAAAAAGAAGAAGGAGTCAAGTATTCTCCAAACCACCTGAGGGTAGAACAAGATGCAATGGGTGGAAACTAATCAAGGAAAGAAGCAACTTAGAACTAAGGAGAAACTTCCTGACAGTGAGAACAATTAATCAGTGGAACAGAAGTTGCCTCCAGAAGTTGTGAATGCCCCAACACTGGAAGTTTTTAAGAGTAGATTGGATAACCATTTGTCTGAAATGGTGTAGGGTTTCCCGCCTAAGCAGGGGGTTGGACTAGAAGACCTCCAAGGTCCCTTCCAACTCTGTTATTCTGTTACTTCTATTAATTCTGTTAATTCTCAACGCATACTTGGATTTCTCAGTTGCTGCCTTGTTAATTAACTGTTCCCTGTAAAACTCTAACCAGACCCAGAACACCTTTTCAATCACTTTATGAAGCACTTATCTATTTGTCCATCATCACCATCATCATTCTAACCACTGCAGGATGAAGGCCTCCGTTCCCTATTTCCAACTCAGACGGTCCTGAGTTTTCCTTTCCCAGTTGGGCCCCCAATACTTGCTGATGTCGTCGATCCATCTTGTTTTAGATCTCTTTGATGGACACTTTGGATCCGGTGGGATCCATTTTATGACTACCTTTGGTCCACCTGCCATCGGTGGTTCTTGCATTTCCATTTCGATTCTTCTACTCTTTTGATGGAGTTGTAGCAAAAGCACTTATACAGCTTCACAGGGCTTCACCATGGATGGATGGATGGATGGATGGATGGATGGATGGAAGGAAAGAAGGAAGGAAGGAAGGAAGGAAGGAAGGAAGGAAGGAAGGAAGGGCAATAGCACTTAGACTTATATACTGCTTTGCAGTGCTTCACCATGGATGGGTGGATGGATGGATGGATGGATGGATGGATGGATGGATGGATGGAAGGGAGGAAGGAAGGAAGGAAGGAAGGAAGGAAGGAAGGAAGGAAGGAAGGAAGGAAGGGCAATAGCAACAGCCTTAGACTTATACACCACTTCACAGTGCTTTCCAGCCCTCTCTAAGCGGTTTACAGAGTCAGCCTCTTGCCCCCCAACAATCTGGGTCCTCATTTGATCCACCTCGGAAGGACAGAAGGCTGAGTCAACCTGGAGCCTGGTGAGATTTGAACTGCCAAATTGCAGGCAGCCGGCAGTGAGCAGAAGCAGCCTGCAGTACTGCACTCTGACCACTGCGCCACCGTGGCTCAGTGTGTATATTTTTATTTGTTCTCGAATCCATATGCAGGTCCTTCTACAGCTTGTCTTGAGACGCTGAACGTGTTTCTTTCCATATCCAATTATTATTCTTTTATATTTCCACGCTTTTGCTATTAATTTCATGGACAACTGATCATAATGACGTCGATGATAGTGTAAAGGGGGCAAAAAATCCAGTAACGCAGCTTCTGCAGCCGTCCGTGTTCTTAATGTAAGCATTTCCAATTCTGAAAAATAATAGTTTTAATCACATGGAATATTACACTGAGTGATAAATCTCTTGTGGTGCATCTGTTGCTCTTTCCGTTTCAGACAATATCTGCTTTGGCAACTTTGTTGTGCGATTTAAACTGCGGCAGGGGGATACATCAAATTCGTGTGGCCGGGGGGGAAAAACCATGAGTTAAATATGTGCTACATAATGCAGGGAAAGAGGAGACTACCTGATTTATATACCCTAAGCAACCTTTCCACCAGGACCAACATTATCAATTCACCATGAAAGGGTTATAAACTGCTGAAACTTATCCATCATTCCAAAGGCAGCAATTATTAGCGTAACATCCTTGTGGTGTCACTTACATTCACATCACAGAAAACCTCTTCTTTTTTATTTTTTAAATAATAAAAATCTGCTTAAATCTTTTAGCTTGAAATAGGTTCCCCTGCTTGAGCAGGGGGATAGACCAGAATACCTTCTATTCTATTCTATTCTATTCTATTCTATTCTATTCTATTCTATTCTATTCTATTCTATATTCTATTCTATTCTATTCTATTCTCTATTCTCTATTCTCTATTCTCTATTCTATTCCTATTCCTATTCTATTCTATTCTATTCTTTATTCTGTTCTATTCTATTCTATATTCTATTTCTATTCCTATTCCTATTCAATCCAGTTCAATTCTATTCTATTCTTTATTCTGTTCTATTCTATTCTATATTCTATTTCTATTCCTATTCTATTCTATTCTTTATTCATTCTATTCTATTCTATTCTATATTCTATTCCTATTCCTATTCAATTCTATTCAATTCTACAATTCTATTCTCTTCTATTCTATTCTTTATTCTGTTCTATTCTATTCTATATTCTATTGCTATTGCTATTCTATTCTATATTTTATTCCTATTCCTATTCCTGTTCAATTCTATTCTATTCAATTCAATTCTATTCAATTCTATTCTATTCTTTGTTCTATTCTATTCTATATTCTATTCCTATTCCTTTTCCTATTCCTATTCCTATTCCTATTCCTATTCTATTCTATTCTTTATTCTGTTTTATTCTATTCTATATTCTATATTTATTCCTATTACTATTCTATTCTATTCTATTCTATATTCTGTTCTGTTCTATTCCTATTCCTATTCCTATTCCTATTCCTTTTCCTATTCTATTCTATTCTATATTCTATATTCTATTCATTCCTATTCCTATTCCATTCTATTCTTTATTCTGTTCTATTCTATATTCTATATTCCATATTCCATATTCCATATTCCATATTCCATATTCCATATTCCATATCTATATTCTATTCCTATTCCTATTCCTATTCTATATTCTATTCTATTCTATTCTATTCTATTCTATTCTATTCTTTTTACATTCTATTCTATTCTATTCTATTCTATCCTATTCTATTCTTTTTACATTCTATTCTATTCCATTCCATTCTAATTTTCTATTCTATTCCATTCCATTCTATTCATTTTTTAAAAAAATTAAGGGGTGGCTGATAATGAGATTATTATTCTCTGCCTCTGGACCATGCTGTCCATGACATCAATGGCCTCTGCCAGACCATTCAGGGCCCAGTGTATAATGACGGTCATAAAACCGGATCAGGTTTTTCTACAGGAGCAGCAGCACTGAGATTGCATTTGGGGGAGTCTTCTCTTACCCCTCTCTCACGGTCAGATCACTCCCATGAAGTTCTCGGGAGCTTCCCCTCACTACTGTCTATGTACTGTGCTATCTATTCCACATTTTTCTAGCTCGCCAAGAAGAAGGTTCTTGGCTCTCTTCACAATACAATGTACCCCCCCCTCCAAAAGAGTCGCTTATGCCTTGGCCAAATCCTTTAGGGCCACTCAGGATCTCATGGCTGGGGGGTAAGACAAATTCCCCATTTTGCCATGCCTGCATGTCTAACAAGGCAGTTCCCCACTCCAGAAAAATTCTCCTGTTGTTGTTTTGCCTTAGGTAGCTTCCAGGTTCACACATCGGTCTCATCTCATGAATGTGTTGTATTTTGTCTTAAATAAAGCCAGTAATTAGGTGGCAAATTAGTTGATCTTCACCTTAGTATTCACGCAGGGGACTTCAGTTGAGAAACAGGCTCAGCTTCCCTGGCTACAAAGCTCACACAGGTTCACATCAGGATATTTCGGAACGTGTCCCTTCAACGCTGCTTCGTTTTTTTGGCCTGCCTCCAAGACCCATCAATTCCCACTAAGAAATGTGAAGTCTGGCTCTGAGGACCATGTCTTGGAGTGACACGCCTTCAGAGATAAAGGATGGGTAATGGATGTTTCCCTGGTGAATTCCCACTTAATGGCAAACATTACCAGCTTTGTGATATGTGAAATAGATCAAAAGCTCCTCTTGGGATCCTTGAATGAAGAGCAGAATAAAAATATAATAGACAAGGATATATTGAAGAACCCTGCAGAAGTGTAGAAGGTAGCTGAGCCATCTCTTTGCACAATTCTTACCCGCAAGAAACAATGGTGATTCTGGATGAAGCAACAGATTATTCTAGAGATACCACAAAAGAATTTAATTATGGATGTAACCATAATCACATGTAAAATAATCAATTGATCAGAATAGAGCTGGAAGGCACTTTGGAGGTCTTCTAGTACAACCTCCTGCTCAAGCCAGTTCAGATTCTCCAGGCATTTAATCATTTTAATTGCTCTTCTCTCCAGTTTTCCCAAAGTCTCAACATCTTTTTTATAATATGGTGACCAAACTGGACACCGTCTTCCAAGTGTGGTCTTGCTAAGGATTTATAAAGCAATACTATTACTTCATGTGATTTTGATTCTATTCTGTCACTTAATGAAGACCCATCATTGAGCTCTATAAGGCTTTTGTTGATGTTCTGAGCTTCCCAGATTCATCTCACTGATCATCCATTCCAGGATCTGGCAAAAATCTTAGATGAGCTAAGTGTATGAGGCTAACCAAATAAAGTATGAGGCAACAAGTATGATTTCTACCCATATGCCCACTTAGATTCCACATTCAATACAATGCAATACAATACAATAGTAGAGTTGGAAGGGACCTTGGAGGTCTTCTAGTCCAACCCCCTGCCTATGCAGGAAACCCTATACCATTTCAGACAAATAGCTATCCAACATCTTCTTAAAGACTTCCAGTGTTGGGGCAGTCACAACTTCTGGAGGCAAGCTGTTCCACTGATTAATTGTTCTCATTGTCAGGAAATTTCTCCTCAGTTCTAAATTGCTTCTCTCCTTGATTAGTTTCCACCCATTGCTTCTTGTTCTACCCTCAGGTGCTTTGGAGAATAGTTTGACTCCCTCTTCTTTGTGGCAACCTCTGAGATATTGGAACAATGCTATTATGTCTCCCCTAGTCCTTCTTTCTCTTAAGCTAAACATACCCAGTTCCTGCAACCGTTCTTCATATGTTTTAGTCTCCAGTCCCCTATGGAATGGAATGTTTTATGGTGGATGCAATATAGCATCTCTTGTAGCATTTGCAAATCGTAAGTCTCTTTTTTAGGTATGGGAAAGAAAATGCCAGTAGATTATGTTTTCTTTCTGGAATACAAGCGAGGAATTTGGGTTCGTGATCAGAAATAAACTATTTTTAAAAGTTCTTCTGTATATACATTGAAGTATAAAGCATTGCAAATTGCACCCATCCTCCTGGCTACCAATTGCCTGCTGGGGTTCAGCAGATAACCATCCTGGTGCCAACTCCTTCTTATTGAAACAAAGAAAAAGAGAGATTTGGATCTTAGGGGTGACAAATCTCCTGTGATTGTTTATATGCATGTTTATTCCTAAGGAATTTTGGAGGGCCTGTAGACCGGTTTTGAGTTACAGTACTAGATAGGGTCTTTGTGGCCAAAACATGCTAGAATTTCTCCTGGAATATATTGCCCATTTTCTACTAGTAGTATTTCAGGATCTTCTTCTAATAGTATTCTAGTATTTGAGGGGCTGCCACAAAGAAGGGGGGGTCAACTTATTTTCCAAAGCACAAGAAACAATGGATGGAAACTAATCAAGGAGAGAAGCAACCTACAACTAAGGAGAAACTTTCTAACAGTGGGGACAATTAAGCAGTGGAACAGAAGTTGCCTCTAGATGTTGTGGGTGCTTCATCACTGGAGGTTTTTATAAGAAGAGACTTGACAGCCACCTGAGCCTGCTGCTTGAGTAGGACGTTGGACTAGAAGACCTCCAAGGTCCCTTCCAGCTCTGTTCTGATTGATTGATTGACTTCATGTCTGACTTCCATAGACCTCCTCCACACACTTGTTGGACTTTCTGTTTTGCTACTTGGAAGGGTTTTTTTCCCCTCCCTCACACCTCGGTTAATTTAATCTCTTCGCTGTGAAATTTTACTGAACCAAATAACAACATTCTTGCAAATATTTTCACGTTTTATCAATTATCCAGTTTGAATGCTAAAAACTATTCTGTGTCATGGCTGAATCTTCTTCTATTTCAATATTCATTAGGTTGCTAATAATGGTATGCCTGATTTAAAACTCTGGGAGGAAAGTTCAGTGGAAACACGTTAACCCTTTATAACAGAACAACAGAATAAAAGAGTTGGAAGGGACCTTGGAGGTCCACAGCTCAAGAATGAGGCCCTATACCATTCCAGACAAATGGCTGTTGAGTCTCTTCTTGAAAACCTTCAGGGATGAAACACACACACCTTCTGAAAACAAGCCCTCCCACTGGTTAATTGTTCTCACTGTCAGGAAGTTTCTCCTTAATTCTCCTTAATTCTAGGTTGCTTCTCTCCTTCATCAGCTTCCATCTGTTACTTCTTCCCCTGCCTTCAGGTGCTTTGGAGAATAGGTTGTCCCTCTCTTCTTGGTGACACCTCTCAAATATCTAACTTCTCATCACACAGGTAATCTTCCCACTTTCCACAGTTTCACTGTCAGGCTTCCAACGGATGCCCTAATTAAACCATGAGTCTCGAGCCAAGCGTCAAAAGAAATCCAGTTATTTATTAGGAGCAACATGTCGGCACGTAACCAAGTGAAGCCAACTCTGACCCCACGTAATTTATGACCCAATTATGACCCCCGTTTCCCCCCTCCCCCCAGGGTGTATCATAAATCACATTCTCCGACAGAGCAGTTTTTTTTTTCCAAAAAGTTTTATTGGTTTTTTAAAACATTTATAAGGAAAAGGGTAAGTGGAATGGTTACAAATTTTGGCAGTTGCAAGTGTGGCAGACGCCCCCTCCCTCCAAACTCATAGGTTACATCTAAATATCAAACATTAATACATAATCATAAAAAATCAGCATATTAATTCTAGAAAAAATAGTTTTCAATCAATTTATATAGTTATGATATATGGTCTAGATATAATTTCATTATTACTTTCGGTCTGTTTATAACATTGTGGTTTTCTTATTCATTTTTGTGATCTGAGCTTTCTTGGTGTTGCCCCTTCACCCCCCGCTGGCAGAGCTCCGGCCCCTCCCGTGTCCTGTGTGACCATTGTGGTGTCTTCTGTTTTTTCTAGGTTCGCTTTGTTTTTTTCCATAAAGGCCTGTGCCTCTATGGGTGTATTGATTCTGATTCTTGTCTCCTCCCAGAATATCAGCATACCTTCAGGCATCAACCATCTAAACCACACCCCCTTCTGGTATAGTTTATTCGCCAATTGTGAATAGTTTTTCCTTTTCTCCCTAATTTTTTGGGGGATCTGCTTCAGAATGGTTATCTCCCTGTCATGGTATGTCAGTGTTTGCCCCCTTTGTACACCCAGAATTTCATCTCTTGTGCTTTTCCTAAGGAATTTAATATGAACCTCCCTGGGTACATTGTGTGTTCTGGCATATGCTGAATTCACTCTATAAACCAGATCTATCTCCCATTCCATCTGCTGTTTATCTTTGTGTATGTATTCAGCTAGAATATTAGTCATAATGTCCCTTATGTTTTCCCCATCTGCTTCTATTACATTTTGAAATCTAAGATAAAAGGACATTCTCTCAAACTCTGTTTTCATTTGTTGGATATCAAGTTCTTTGTTTCCCTTCTGTAAAGCCTCTACCCCCCCTCTCGCCTCCGCCACCCCACCCTCCACAAGGTCCAGTCTCTGTGAGTTCTTATAAATTTGAACTTGATTCTCTTTAATTTCATCTTTCATTTCCCTTAGCTGTTTCTTGATTTCCTCCTGGCCCTGTAAAATTTGTTGAAGCATTTGTTGAAGGTCCATCTCTGTAGTCTTAGGTTGCATCAGTTCTGTTATCTTTGACTGTGTGGCTGGACTGGATGTTGCAGATGTTGGAGCAGAAGTGGCAAAGCCAGGTTTTCCAGGAGGTGGTCTTTTTGGAGACATGGTTTATAAAACAAAGAGATCAGTCAGTGTAGAAACTGGGCAGCTGGAGAAGTAGAGCAGGCAGGCGAATCCAGAAGGCAGAGGATCCAAACAGGTGGGAGTTTCTTTAGTCACTCTAGCAATAGATGAAAGTTTTCTCTCCAAAGAGTTCAGGAAATAACAATCCACAAGAGATTCCTCTGGGTGACTCGGAGACAAAGACCGGAAGCCTGAATTTTAAAGGTGGAGTCAGGTTTCACAGTTCATGAAGACAACGGAAGTGTGCCATCTTGCCCTGCCAGCTATGGGCTCAGAGGCATAGAAAAAATTTTAAAAGTTCAAAAAGTTCTCAGGTCATCAATAAGTTCTGGAACTAAGTCCCATGAAAAACACTTTTGCTGGGGTGAGGCATCATTAGTTGGCTCTCCCCCCTCCTCCTTCCCCTGGGGGCGAGAGCAGAATTTTAACAAGCCGCTTGTCCAAGGGGGGGGAATCCCCCTCCCCTCTAGCCGCTCCTCAAAGAGTAAATCCGAAAGGTTAACTTTTAAAATTACTGAAAAGTCTATCAATTCAAAAGTAAGGGGATGAAGAGAGGAAGCATCTCACCGCACCGCCGCTGCTTCCTTCAGTTTTGCATTCTCCGATCGGCATGGGGCGAGACGCAGACGCGTCCTCCAAAACTGCTCCCCGGTGCCTGGAGCAAAGCAGAAAAGCCCCCACCAGCCGCCGCCGGTGCCAGAGCCTTCCAGAGCCGCTCCTTCGGCAGGGCGCCTCTTCGGGGCATCCTGTGCCCCCCCGAAGACGGGGGAAGCCCACCGAAGAGCGGGAGCGGGCAAAGTCCTTGCCCGTCGCCATAGCTGCCGGAACCAGAAGTTGCGACAGAGCAGTTTTGTGGGCTGTAGAGATCACGCAGCCCCTCCAGCTGATGTGGGTAACCTGGGGAGACAGCCTTGAGAAAGATATGCGTGGCTGCTGTGCTGCATTGTCAGTTCCCCATCCCCCTTGCCTATGGCAACTCGAGAGCAGGCCAGGGATGTTTTGCGAGTTGACATTTAGCCTTTGTTACCCTGGCTGTGAACATAAGGTCAGCTGCAGGAGAGTACGAAGCAGAGAATTCTGCCCATTTGCGCATTTGTTTTTTGTGCTTTTCTGGCTTTTAAGACAGATGCAGAAAAGCCTCACTTTGCTTGGCTCATCAAGGAAAACTAAAGGCATATGACAATGGGTGTCAAACGGCCGCACTCTGCTTGTCTCCTTTCCCAGAAATACCCATTTTCATGTTCCATTTCCAGCGTGTTTACAGCTGCTGCTGCAGCTGATCTGCAGAATGGAATTTCTGAGAGTGGCTGGATCCCATGAATTTCTCATTTCCCATCTGTGCATGAGTTCCAAAAGCAGAAATCCTTTTCAATATTTTATTAACTTTGCCACCCACTGAAAATGCCCAAAGCAGCTTATGCTCTGCCTTTCTGCTCTACAAAATGAAGAGAGGCAGGCAACAGCTGGGCTTAGAGGCTGCAGCTCTGAAGAGGCGGCCTCGGCAGACATTCAGGCAGACTGCAGTAACTTGGGTGGCATGCAGTCCTGTTCCACTCCACCCACTGCCATCCTTTCCAGGACAAAGTGGCCAGAGACATTTGTACAGAATCAGACTAGAAGCTGGAAGGGACCTTGGAGGTCTTCTAGTCCAGCCCCCTACTCAAGCAGGAGACCCTATAACATTTCAGACAAGTGATTGTCCAGTCTCTTCTTAAAAACCTCCAGTGATGAAGCCCCCACAACTTCTGGAGGAAAACCGTTCCACTGGTTAATTGTTCTCACTGTTGGGAAGTTTCTCCTTAATTCCAGGTTGCTTCTCTCCTTGTTTAATTTCCATCCATTGCTTCTTGTCTTGCCTTCTGTTGCTTTGGAGAATAATGACCCCTTCCTCTTCTTTGTGGCAGCCCCTCAAACACTGGAATCCTGCTATCATGTCCCCCCTAGTCCTTCTTTTCTCCTGACTAGCCAAACCCAAATCCTGCAGCTGGTAGGTATTTAGATAGTTAGGTAGGTAGATGGGTGGGCGGGTGGATGGATGGATAGTGAGAATCTGGTGAGAATTGAACTGATGCCAGTCGGCAGAATTAGCCTGCAATTCTGCATTCTAACCACTGTGCCACCACGGTTCTTATCTTCCTCTAGTAGCCAACGTGAAGCTCTGGCTTCTCTCTTCCTCCTTTCCCGGTTCTTGTTGAATCAAATCTCACTTCAGGAACTCCATGGCTCATGTCACCAAAATTCAGATGCTTAGCAACTGACTCCTATTTACGACGGTTGCAGTGACCTTTTGAGACCTTCTGACTAGCAAAGTCAGTGGGGAAGCCGGATTCACTTAACAACAGGGTCACTAACTGAACAACCGCAGTGATTCACTTAACAACGGTGGCAAGAAACTGTGTCAAAAATGGGGCAAAATTCACTTAACAGACGTCTCACTTAACAACAGAAATGTTGGGCTCAATTGTGGTCGTAAATTGAGGACTATCCGCACAGCCAAATTCTTCTCACATCCTGCTCTTGATCCAGATTTCCACCATTGTGGATGTGTTTCTTTCATTTTTTCACACCTAGTTGTATGACTTTACGCGTCTGCCTATTAAATTTCACTCTTGTTTCCACCCACAGTTCTACCTAGCTGGTCGTTCTTTCCCCTCTATTTCAAAGTATTAGCCACCCCACCTAACAATTTTTGGCCTGCAACTTTATCCATACCATTTATAAAAAGCATTTGATATACTTAGATTTCATTCTGTTTGTTTCTGCCCACTGTTGAAGCCTAAGAATTCTGGAATTTCCCTTCCAGCCCCTCCCCACCCCTCCTCCAGGCATTAGCCAAAGACGATTTGCAAACTTAGGAAGCCTTCCCTGAACTCCCTGGCCCTGTATCGTTTTAACAAATCAACAGATTAATAAGAGTTGGAAGGGACCTTGTAGGTCATCTAGTCCAACCACCACCCTGCCCAAGCAGGAGACCCTACACCATTTCTGAGAGATGGCAAACTTGAACAATGAGCCCTGTCCAACAAAATAATTTTTAATGTGGAGAAAAGCAAAGGTTTACATTTAGGCAGGAGGAAAAAAAAATCAAAGGTAGAAGGACAGATTAGATGAAACTTGGCTCAAAAACAGGAACTGTGAGAGGGACCTTGGAGTCCTAGTAGACAATCACTTAAACATGAGCCAGCAGCCAAAAAAGCTAACGCAATCCTAGGTTGTATAAACAGACTTATAGAATCCAGATCATGTGAAGTATTAGCACTGCTTTATAAAACCCTAGTAAAGCCACACCTGGAATACTGCGGCCAATGTTGGTTACCATACTACAAAAAAGATGTTGAGACTTTGGAAAAAGTTCAGAGAAGAGCCAGTAATCAAAGGCCTGGAGACTAAAACATAGGAAGAACAGCTGCAGTTTTTGGGTCTGGCCAGTCTAGAGAAAAGAAGAATTAGGGGGGGGGGGGCAGGATAACAGTCTTTCAGTATTTGAGGGGCTGCCACAAAGGAGAGGGGGTCAAATTATTCTCCAAATCACCAGAGAAGAAGGACAAGAAACAACAGGTGGAAACCAATGAAGGAGAGAAGCAAACTGGAATTAAGGAGAAATTTCCTAACAGTGAGGACAATTAACCAATGAAACAGCTTCCCTTCCAGATGTTGTAGGTACTCCATCACTAGAGGTTTTTAAGAAGAAACTGGACAGTTGCTTGTCTGAGATGGTATAGTTCTCCTGCTTGAGCACGGGGCTGGACTAGAAGACCTCCAAGGCCCCTCCCAGCTCTATTTTATTCTATTATGTTGTGGAATGGTGAAACTAGTCACTGATCTCTATTTTTAAATCACACCAGGGACGTCTGCAGCAAAGCAAGGCAGCATACAATATGTTCCTGCTTGCAGAACCCTTCCCTTGGTGCGCAAAGAGACAGGAGCAGGAGCAGCCTCTCCCAGCTGCATCGTGGAAGGCAGCAGACCGAAGTGACGGGAGTCTCGAGGGGAGCCGGAGCTGTTTAGTGACAAGCAGGACCTTGAATTGGGCCCCGAAGACTCCTGGTAGTTGTCAAGCTTTGCAGAATTTCCCTGTCTTGTCAAACGTCGAGATAGCTGTGAGCAGCCGAATCCAGAGTTAAATGGGGCAGAATGGAATTGACGCAGACCTGGGGGTAGGGGGAGAAGAGATGTAAACCCAGGAAAAAAATGAGGATCTTGTGTTAGATAAAAGCTTCAACGTTTTCCCCAGGGAAGCCCTGGCAGTTGCCCTAATTCTCTCTTGCACATCAGCTACTATCCGCAAAGGCTTCTCCTTGTAAAAAATGCACGGTTGTTTTTTGGGCTGTCATATCCTTTCAAACCGGGCTGAGCAACTGTCCTGGGGTAGAGGTATAGCTATAGGAAGATTTGTAAAAAGTGAAAAAAAGCATCTTGCATTCATTTGTCTCCATAAGGATACAACAGAGGCTTGAGTAATTAAACTGCCCACCTTCAGCTGTTACGAAGCACATACAAGGGTTTGCATCCATCCATGAACAAAAAAAAAAAAAAAATAGGTCAGGAAGTTTATCTTTTTATTTTTGTGGTTTGTGATAAGTCATTAACCTGGGATTGGGAGACCCATTTTTCAGCTCCCCTGCTAGCTATCCCACAAGAAACAATCCAACACTTCTGGATGGTCTCCCTTCAGGATTTCCATGGAGAGACGCTGTGAAGCGGTATATAAGCCTAAGTCCTTATTGCTGATGCTATTCACTGACATCATCTCACTCAAAATTCAAAGTGTTAATCTTCCATTCTCCAAGCCTGCAATATGGTGACTTTGAGGAGTTGTAAAGTTTCTCCTTCCTAACGTTTCCAAGATTCCTCAACAATTCATTCTCTGATAGTAAATGCAAGTTAGTTCAATAAAGCTGATCCCTAAATATCAGGCACAGGTGAAGATTCAATTAAACTGATATATAAAAGCCTCTGCCAAGAGTCTCTTCAACTAATGGGTTCTCCACACTTAGTTCTCTTTTGGCTCAGTTAAGGTAAATGTTCCCCTCATATATATGTGCTAGTCATTCCCGACTCTAGGGGGCGGTGCTCATCTCCCTTTCAAAGCAGAAGAGCCAGAGCTGTCCGAAGACGTCTCCGTGGTCATGTGGCCGGCATGACTCAATGCCAAAGGCACACACAACGCTGTTACCTTCCCACCAAAGGTGGTTCCTATTTTTCTACTTGCATTTTTTACGTGCTTTTGAACTGCTAGGTTGGCAGGAGCTGGGACAAGTAACAGGAGCTCACCCCATTACACAGCGCTAGGGGTTCGAACCTCCAAACTGCCACCTTTCTGATCGACAAGCTCAGTGTCTTCACCACTGAGCCATCATATCCCTTTTTGACTCTGTAGCAGGGGTGAAATCCACTTACCTTTGCTACTGGTTCAGTAGCAATGTGAACTTCCGTGCATGCGCAGAGCATCAAAATGACAGCTGGGTGGGTGGGCGGCGCCTGCTACTGGCAAGCGAGTAAGCGAACAGCACAGTAAGCGAGCAGCGAAGGGGGTGGGGGAATCCTCTGTGCCAGGGGATTTAGATTAGATTAGCAGGAAATCCTGCTTTCCAGCTAATATAAATCATGTGGCACAGCTGATCGTCGAAAAAAATCTGTTTGCCTGACCTGGTAGCATTTTTTTACTACCGGTTCGGGCGAACAGCTGGCATCTTTGCTACCAGTTTGGGTGAACTGGTCCGAACCGGTAGCATTTCACCTCTTCTCTGTAGAGATTCCACACTGATCCCCCTTATCACGCCTCCTCCTCCTCCCGTCCCTTCTCCCACACTGAGTTCCCATTCGGAAGATGAGAAATTTCCTGTAAGTCGCAGGAAACAGCTGCTGCCTCTCCCAAGCTGTAGAGCTTGACCCCTTTTAATCCTGGGGTAGTTAAACTCCCTCATTTCCTTGGCCAAATGATTTGCAAAGGTTTCTTCTTGATCTTCCACTTGATTATGTGTCCTATTCACTCAGACACTTTTCATGAATTTGGGCACTTTCCCAGTTTGGGTTTGAATACATCCCCCCTCACTTTCCGGAAGTAACTTTTTAATTACTTGAAGGCAGCATCACGTCTCCATACCACTGTCTCTTCTTTAGGCCAAATATGTTCATTTTTAAACCATTTTTCATAGGATGTATAGGAGCCGTGGTGGTGCAGTATGTAGGGTGCAGTACTGCAGGCTCCTTCTGCTGCCTGCCGGCTGCCTGCAATTTGGCAATTCAAATCTCACCAGGCTCAAAGTTGACTCAGCCTTCCGTCCTTCCGAGGTGGGTAAAATGAGGACCCAAATTGTAGGGGGAAAGAGGCTGACTCTGTAAACCACTTAGAGAGGGCTGTAAAGGACTGTAAAGCGGCATATAAGTGCCACTGCTATCTTCCTTCCCATCTTCCTTCCCAGTGCTTAAAATGCAGTATTGCAGGCTAACTCTGCCCACAGCCAAGAGTTTGATTCTGACCAGCTGAAGGTTGAGGACCTAAAATAAGGATTCAGATTGTTGGGGGCAAGAGGCTGACTCTGTAAACCGCTTAGAGAAGGCCGTAAAGCACTGTGAAGCAGTATATAAGTCTAAGGGCTGTTGCTCTTGCTAGATAAGCCCCTCACGCTCTTCATTGTGCCCCTCTGAATAGCATCCTTCTTGTATGTAGCCACAAGTGGCCACGGAATTCCAGCCATGGTTTAACCAGAGCTGCATTGAGTAAGTGGTTGGTAGCAGTTTGTTTACTGGAATCTGATGAGAGGTGGGGGGGGGGGGGGAAACACCCAGCTCCCTGCACTGAAGAGAGAGGAAAGGAAGTTCATGGTAGAAGCCCCACTGGTTTCGGAAAACCTCCCACCTCAAAGGGAAGCTGAGAGGGTGCTAAGAGTCCTTTTCCAAAAAGGAGATGACACTTGATCAGAGACGGAGTCTCAAGATGGCAGGAGAGGAGGGAGCTTTGTGCCAGCCTGTCTGTCGAGCTGCTTTTTCCTGATGACCTAAGAGAGCAATTTCATTTTCAGAACTGACATATGGTCCCCAATTCCAAAAGCTGCTTTTCCTAGACTCGGTCTCTTCCATTAAGCACCAGAGTCTGTTTCAAGGCAAGGGGGGTGGGGGAAGGTGGGGGGAGGGAGCAGGAGGAAGGCTGGGCACAGAGAGGCAGGGAGGGGATGAGCCTCTTCCTGGACACCGGAGAGGATAGGACAGAAAATGGGGGACACAGGGCATCGTCTGTGTTCAAAGGCTGCGCAACGTTTTACATCTCTTTAGAGCTGCCTCGTGAAGACCCAGGGCACCGTTTTAAAGCACTCTCACTGATTCTGAGACCTCGCTTCACATCATCCAGAGGATATCTGTACATGCTCAGAAACCCTTCTGGATACTGGCTGGGCTGGAGGAACAATCCATGTGTCAGATCTGTGAATCTGCCATTCTTCAGGGAACTCTGGTTACGTTTACACCTTACAGTTTGTTATACTTTAGTATACTTTTGTTGGGAGAAATGTCCTCCTGGGTTCAGTTTCAGTGGGGAAAAAGACACTGGAGACACGGAGGCTGCTTGGAAAGATGGTTGAATGGTGGACAGGATCCCGTGGCTTGAGCTCCTGAACAGAAAAATGGGATCATCAGATGCTTCCAGATGTCGGGTGAAGAAGAAAACAGAAACAGAGGTGCTGAAAGTCCCTGGTTTTATGCCCTCTCTGGCCTTTGATCTTGATCTTGTATTCTGATTGGTTGTCAGACTCCCATGGGGCCATGCAGGGGCAACTCTCTAAGCTGTGAGTCCACATTTGGGTTGAGCATTGCTTCTTCCCAGGTGCCCTGTGGTGAGATGGGTAAAGCGCTAATACCATCATGCCTTAATCCCATCACCCTGGAGTTGAAGGGGGGATGTCTTTGTTATGTAGAATAGACCGGCTCTGGCCTTTTAATGGCCCATTGACAAAGGTGGAGGCTATTAAGAGTGAGTCTGTTTCCTAGCTAAAAATATTTTTCTCCATTTCTAATCCAGGGAAATATAATATTCTGCCTTTTTAATATTTCCCAGGATATTTCATTTTTCTAGGAGAGGAGTGAGTTTTAACTTTCTACACTTTATTACTTTATCTCCTACGTATCCTGTATCCCGTAGCCTATTGATTTATAATCTTTAGCCTGGGGACTGGGGACTTTCTCACCTTTTGGGGTAATGTAAGGGGGGGAGGGCCATGTGGGGTGCATCGCTCGAAAGCCAGCAAAGGAGGACCATGAGAAAGATCTCTTATGAAGCAGGAGACCGAATGCCATTCCAGACAACTGCCTGTCCAGTCTCTTCTTCAAAGCCTCCAGTGATGAAGCACCCACAACTTCTGAAGGCACGCGGTTCCACTACTTAATTGTTCTCCCTGTTAGGAAGTGTCTCCTTAGTTCCAGGTTGCTTCTCTCCTTGATTAGTTTCCATCCATTGTTTCTTGTCCTTCCCCTCTGGTGCTCTGGAGAATAGCCTGCCTCCCACTTCTTTGTGGCAGTGTCTCAGATACAGGAATCCTGCTATCATGTCCCCACTGGTCCTTCTTTTCTCTAAACTGGCCACACCCAACCCCTGCAACTGTTCTTCATATATATTTAGCCTCCAGCTCTTAAATCACCTTTGTTGCTCTTAAAGAGAAATGTAAACAAACACCTGGCACATATTGCCACATGTGTTGGACTTGTATAAAGGCAAGGAAATTTTGGATACAAATTCATATGTGGTTAGAAAAAATGACCATATACTATAGAGTTTAAGCCAGACTTATTTTTACTAGGCATTATAGCAGATGGCTTATGATAAAAGGACACTATACCTAATATTGCACATCTTGACCATAGCAAAAATTGCGTATGCACAGCAGGGGAAGAGCGAAAACACCCCTTCAGAGGAGGAGACAATAAGGAAGATACTAGTCTGTGTGGAAATGGAGAGACTAACCCTAAAAATAGGAGATAAAGGAGATACAGAATACTATGCTGCATGGAATAGATTCTATCAATGATTAGAAACACAAGTTAGAAGTTGGAATGTGAAAGAATCACATTAGGTGGACATGGAAAGAGATACTATACATGTATTAGAATATAGGTATTACAATGATAGAAGTTGACATCCTAGAATATGATGGTTCAGAAATAACTGTACAACACTGCCACTGTTTAAAATAGTATTCATGTTATTTTGTTTTTACCTTTGTTTCATGGCATGGAATGCCAGTACAATTACACTGTATTCAATATATTTATATGTAAACAATAACAATAGGGTTTTTTTTTTAAAAAAGGGTTACTTCCCTCTTCATGCAAGCAATCATTACCAGTTGTAAAAAGTTATGGCTATGTCTTAAACTACAGCAAACTATCTCTTCATCCCGTATTTCACATCATTCTTTATAAATGTATTTTTAAAATCTCATCATCCATCCTAATCAACAAAAGTGCATTTATAGTTACCAGAAATAGCAACTTATTATAAACTTGATCTAAAAACACACTTCAGTTCCTTCCTTCATATCTCATTTGTTATCATTAAGCAAATCGCCCAAACCTCATCATTTAAATCTAATCAGAATATAGCAACATAACAATTTTAACCTTAATCGGATAAATATAAAATATAGCAAATGAACTCTTTCTCATAAAAGGGTTTTGTTTAGAGTTCACCATCGAGTCCTGGTCAAAGAAAATCCATTAAAATTTCCCCCAAATGTCAAGCCATCTATTTTAACCTTTGTCAAATAAACCAATTTTATATTTGTTCCCTTCGCTCCCAATGGCCTTAATTTTTAATCCCTTCAAATAATATCCAAACACTTGGGTTCCCGCCCTCTTTTTGTCTCTTCTCACCAAATCACAGACAATCTTCACAAATCTCTTTTATAAATCCAATATATCCCTGATGGAGAACCCAAGGCAGGTGTGCCACATTTTTGGCCATTTTCCACCCTCCAGAGGCTTCCCTGAAGTCTCCGGAAGGCGAAAAACAACCCAATGTGCAAAACGGAAGTTCGGAAACTGACTTCTGGTTTGCGCGTTTGGCCATTTTTCGCCCTCCGGAGGCTTCAAGAAAACCCCCTGAAGCCTCTGGATGGCCCCCGGGAGGGCGGGGATGCCATTTTCACCCTCCCCAGGCTCCTAGAAAGCCTCTGGAGCAGTGGTTCTCAACCTTCCCAATGCCGCGACCCTTTCGTACAGTTCCTCATGTTGTGGTGACCACCAAGCAGAAAATTGGTGTCTCGGTTCCTATGATCATCAAAAATACGTGTTTCCGATGGTCTTAGGCGACCCCTGTGAAAGGGTCGTTTGACCCCCAAAAGGGTCCCGACCCACAGGCTGAGAACCACTGCTCTGGAGCCTGGGGAGGGCTAAAAACAGGTCCAAAAAGCAGCTTTCACGCATGCATACGCTGGGTGACATGTGCATATGCAGGTGAGGGTTTACGAACATAGAATTATTGATGTGGACACGCTTGTGCACGATCCCCCTGCGCTTCCCCCCCCCCCCCGCTGGCACATGATGGCAGAAAGGTTAGTCATCACTGCAATATAAAAGCGATTCTCCTAGTCCAGTTTGCTGGCTGGAGAATTCTGGGAGTTGAAGTCCACAAGTCTTAAAGTTGGCAAATTTGAAGACCTCTGTCCCAGTCTATTATTTGTGCTTCCTTTTTTGTGATTTCTTTTGTTTTATTTTCCCATATGCTTCTTGTAGCTTGTCATTTTTAAGTCTGTATTTCTGTCTTGTCTAGTAAAACTTGTTCCCATTCCAGAGCCTTGATACAGTCTGTCAATAGTGACAGAGTCCTTTAACGTGAATTTTTGAATCCATTATTTACAGATCTCCCTCAATCCATCCAATGTTACATTTTCTTCAGGTGTCCTCTAGTGTCCAGTCTTCAAAGTCTCACTTTATCATATTGCTTTGCTTCCAAATGTAAAAAAAAATAATGAACATTTTCTCGATAGGAAGGATTTGTATAATCAATTTCCAAATTTTATTAAACCCATCTAGATCCTTAATCCATTTATAATTTTATAGAATCAACAAAACATTCTTCTTCTGTTAATTAAAAAAGTTGGTTTTATAAATGGTTAAACACATAGTTAAAACTATGGTTTGAAGGGAAGTCACCCAGGGAGTTCTATAAAAACTTGTCTCTTGCAGAGAGTTTCAATATTTAAAAAATAATAAAAGATTTAGCCATTTGATTTCATTTCACCAAACTGGCAGAGGTAGTTAAATTAACTTAATTAGAGAAAAAAATAGAACATTTACCTGTGGTTGACTGAAAATCCTTAATGTTTATATAAAACAGAAGAAAATGCACTTATAGTTTGGGGTATTTATAATTAGAAACAAAACGGATAATAGAAAAGAGAAGAATGTGGCACAGAAATATTTGTGCCCAGATGACACACTGCTTATGGAAAGATGGTTTGTTTATATTTTAAAATTTGAAAATAAATTTAAAAACTTTACATTTAAAAAAGAAAAGTGAGCTTTTCTTTGTAATAACATTAAGAGATAACTTCATAACTTCTACAGATATTTGCTGCAAAGGAAATTTAAAACTTCTTTTTATTCTTTCTTTCTGCACGCTTAGATTCTTTTCTTCTTTCTTGTCTGCTTTCACTTTTTATTAATTTTGTGTTCTTTGTAAACATTTAATAAAGCTTTTGTGCTCTTTGTAAACCTTTAATAAAAAAATATTTTTAGAGAGTAATAAAAGTTACTTCAAAGGAGATTAAGAAATGAGGATCTTCCAAATCTTGAGTTATTAAGGGCTACTTTTCTATAAACTTAGATGTAATCCTTCAACTGCCAAGTGCTCAGCTCAAGTTTACTGCAAATACTTCTATTCCTGCAGTTTACTCATAAAGAGCAGCTGTCCAAAGTACTCTTGGGCTATCTCATGATCTTTCCTTACTCTGAAGAGATTTTGCTGGTCTGAACCCTGCATCCAACTACAGATTTTAGTCATGCTCTTATCCCCATTTTTCAGGGACAACTTCAGTTCACTAGAATTTAAGGGACCTTGGAGTTCTTCTAGTCTAACCCCTTGTCCAAGGTAAGAGTCCTCAAACAACGTTTGTCCATTCTTTTCTTGGAAACCTCCAGCGATGGAGCCCCCACAACTCTAGGAAGTGAGCTGTTTTATGAATTGTTCTTATTGTCAGGAACTTTTTCCTTAGTTCTTCTTGGTCCCAGCTTGGCTCTCTCTCTAATAATTTTCCACCCAGCAATTCTTATCCTGTCCTCAGGAGTTTGGGGAAATAAGTCAACCCCCCTCTTCCCTGGAGCAGCCCTTCAAAGATTGGAAGATGTGGTTATCATGTCACCCTCAATCCTTCTCTTCATTAGGCTAGACGTACCAAGTTCCCTTAACCATTCGTCATACAGTTTAACCTCCAGACCTTTTGCTGCTCTGCTCTGCACACTTTCTAGGGCCTCAGCATTTATTTATTTTTGTATCCTAGCGACCAGAACTGTATGCAATATTCCAAATATGGCCTTACCAATGTGGTATACAGCAGTGTCAGTCAGTCAGTCAGTCAGTCAGTCAGTCAGTCAGTCAGTCAGTCTGTCTGTCTGTCTGTCTATCTATCTATCTATCTATCTATCTATCTATCTATCTATCTATCTATCTATCTATCATCTATCTATCTATCTATCTATCTATCTATCTATCTATCTATCTATCTATCTATCTATCTATCTCTAAGAGCCATGGTGGCGCAGTAGTTAGAATGCAGTATTGCAGGCTAACTCTGCCCATTGCCAGCTGTTCGATCCTCAGCCTTCTGTCCTTCCGAGGTCAGTAAAATGAGGACCCAGATTGTTTGGCAATAGGCTGACTCTATAACCCACTTAGAGAGGGCTGTAAAGCACTGTGAAGCAGTATATAAGTCTAAAGGCTATTGCTTGATGTCTGTCTTTCTGTCTATCATATACATATATGTATATCTAATTATATCTATATCTATGTCTATGTCTATGTCTATGTCTATATCTATATCTATATCTATATCTATATCTATATCTATATCTATATCTATATCTATATCTATATCTATATCTATATCTATATCTATATCTATATCTATATCTATATCTATATCTACCTACCTACCTACCTACCTACCTACCCACCCACCCACCCACCCACCCATCCATCCATCCATCCATCCATCCATCCATCCATCCATCCATCATTCCATTCAATTTGTTTGCAGCCCATCTCACTGCCAGGCAGAGGTAGGCTCCTACTAGTTCGGCCTGCTTCGGCCAACCGGTAGTGGTATGGGGGCCTGGGTTGCTGGAACTGGCAGCGACCGAGGCCTGCCATGCCCCTGAACCGGTTCCCCAGGCAGCGGTATTGGTGCCACCATCTTGTTTTTAAATTCTGCACATGCGCAGAACAATTTTAATTGAACTATGCCTGCGCATGCAGCACGCATCCAGAGGATGTGTGCATGAGTGAACCATCAATAAAGCCATCCAGAACCCACCCCTGCTGCGAGGTGATTCTGGGCAGATTACAACATTAAAAACAGTGAGTGTTTTTTTTCTGTGATCTATCAGGGCAACCTGATCTACCCAATTATGGGAAGGATCAAACTGCTTCCGCTTTCACTTTTCAGCCCCAATCCAGGAGCCTTCGCAGACAGTTGCTTTTCAACATTAAAAACAATAAAACCATAAAAAGACATGTCTATAATTAAGCACCAAGAAATACGGATTATAAAAGGGGATAATATGGATTGTAAGACTAAAACAGGGAAGGGGGGAGGCAGAATGTACAACGGGGGAGGTGGGATCTGCTATTGGTCAATCAACTACCTGTAGGGTGATATTCCCCCATTGGGTCTCCAAGCCAACTTTTGGCTCCTATGGAAGGTCAGGAGGATGGAAGCCCATCTCATCTCAGGGAGCAAGGCTCTTCTCTTGGACCCTGCCGGCCAGAATTCCCTGGTCAACAAGGTCCGTTGCATGAACCGCAGGTTGGATCTCTCTCACCCATTACTTCTTGTCCTGCCTCAGGAGCTTTGGAGAATAGCTCAGCCCCATCTTCCCTCTGTCAGTCTTCAAATATTGGAAGCCCGCTACTGTTGTGGGCTGCCAGCAAAACTGATGGCAGACTGAGGCAGTGAAGAGGTTGGGGAGGAAGATGGGCCAGTCCTGGAGTCTGGGGAAGGCTCTGAGGAGGGCTCTGTGTTGGAGGCAGAGATGGAGCCGTCTGACAGTTATCAGCTGCCTTCAGAGTCAGCTATCAGTGGGGCAGAAGAACAGCTGGAGCCTGTTCCCGATGGGCGCATGGCAGAGTTGCCAGGAGAAGGAAACAGCTAAGGAACAAGGGCCGACTCGGGAGTTAAGCCACAGGTAGACGGTGAATGGCCCCTCCCATAGGGAATAAAAGAGGAGCGAAAGGGGAGGGGAGTTTGCAGGAGAGAATGAGTTCAATTCCTTAGGGTGAAGATCTGTTCCTGACTTCTAGCCAAGTAATTGCTGCTACAGCGTGGCGTTTGGAAGATATCGGCCTGGCAGCTCTCCAAGCCTGATAAAGTTCTGTGGTTGTGAAATCTCATGAAACATTTAGCTGGAGCGGAATTCCCTTTAACTTAAATAAAAGGGGTTTATCAGGATGAGGAGTGGGCTTCGTGCTCTTGGGAGGCCTAGGTCAGAAAAGCTATCATTAAGGTGACCAACTTTTTTACAATGAAAAGGAGGACAAATAAATTGGAAAAAATATATCGTAAATAAAAGAAATATTTTATTCATTGCAACAATAATACACTAAAATATGATATATGCATAATAAAAACATTTGTAACATTTTATATTGTAATTATGCTTACATGCCTGTTAATTATTATTTAAATGAGTACTTTTCCATTGAATTAATATTTTTTGTCGATGTATCATCTTCTAACAATATATTGGAAATATCTGAACAAGAAATATCCTTCATATTGAATTTTACGGCAAGGGCTGCAGCTAGAGTATCAACATTCAATCTCGATCTATCACTTGTCGAAAAATCATTGGCAATTGAAAAAAACTCTTTCAACTGCTGCATTAGTTCCAGGGCAGCACAACGTAAATTGAACAAGTATAAATAAATGTTCACATGGAATATGTTCATTTTTGAAATGGCTGAAAATATCCACCCATCTTTTATCAATTTCAACATGTTGATTTTCCCATTGTATTAATTTTTCAGAATTTAAATATACATTCAGTCTTCTAATTTCTTCAAAGAGACAATTGTCGTCTATTTTAATGTCTAGCATTTCTTTAGATAAAAATTCAACACAAGATTCAATATCTGTTCAATATACTTGCGATGAAGTAAAAAAAAAACACCATTAAAAACTGTTCAATAAAATACTTCACATAACGCGCAACAGATTAGCCTTCAAATATCAAAAAGGAGGACATGTAGGAGGACACTTTTCGAGGGAGGACAGAACTTACAAAAGAAGGACTGTCCTCCCTAAAGGAGGACGGTTGGTCACCTTACTATCATGTCACTCCATTCCTTCTTTTCGGTACACTAGAAATATATCATTCCCCCAATTGCTCATCCTTAGAGTCCAGTGTCAGTGTTTTCGCACTTCTCTTTCTAAGATCCCAACACCTTTTGTGAGTGTTGTGGTAACCAGAACTAGACACAGTATTCCACATGTGGCCTCACTAGCGCAGTATAGAGTGTACTATCACTTCACATGAATTTAATGTTCTCCCTCTGTTGATGCAGCCTAGGACTGGACTGCCTTTGTGACAGCTATGAAATACTCTGACTCACACTCAAGCAGAGATCCATTAGATCCCTCTCACAGTTGCTACTGTTGAGCCAGATACCGCCTATTGTATGCCCATGTTTTCTTGTCTAAAGGCAGGGCATTCGTTTTCTTACCGCTGTACTGCATTTTTTGGATAGGGCCCAATGCTTAAGTTTGCCAAGATCCTTCTGAATCTTCAGTCCATCTGCAAAGCGTTGGAAATTCCCTGCAGCTATGTGTCACCCACAAATTTGATGAGTTCTCCCCCAGGCCCCACATGTAGGTTAATTATGAAGATGTTGAAGAGTACTAAGACAGAATCTTGGGGAACCTCACTGCAAGCTTCTCTCCATGGAGATGTAGCTCCATTAAGGACTACACACTGAATGTGGTTTGTCAGCCAGTTGCAAATCCAATTAATAGTAATGCTGTCTAACATTTTTCCTATCTTACCCAGAAGTAGACTGTGGTCTACTTTGTCAAATGCTTTACCAAGTATACTATACCCACGGCATTTCCCCGGTCCACTAACTTAGTCACCTTATCAAAGAAGGCAGTAACGCTTGTCTGGCCTGATCTGATTTTAACAACCCATCTTGGGCTTGGCCAATCAATAGGCTGATTGGTTAAGCCGTGCGACTGTGGACCAGATTTTACCCGAACTCTTCCAAAAGATCTCTCTGAGGTTCAGTGACCCGTTGGTGGACTTTTTTTTTTTTTTTTTTCAAGAAGTTTTATTGGTTTTTTTAAAAACATTTATGCGGAAAAGGGTAAGTGGAATAGTTACAAATTTTGGCAGTTGCAAGTGTGGCAGACGCCCCCTCCCTCCAGACTCCTAGGTTACATCAAAATATCAAACCTTATTACATAATCATAAAAAAAAAATCAGCATATTAATTCTAGAAAAAATACTTTTCAATCAGTTTATATAATTATAATATATAGTCTAGTTGTAAATTCATTAATACTTTCGGTCTGTTTATAACATTGTGGTTTTCTTATTTATTTTTGTGATCTGAGCTTTCTTGGTGTTGCCCCTTCACCCCCCGCTGGCAGAGCTCCGGCCCCTCCCGTGTCCTGTATGACCGTTGTAGTGTCATCTGTTTTTTCTAGGTTCGCTTTATTTTTTTCCATAAAGGCCTGTGCCTCTATGGGTGTGTTGATTCTGATTCTTGTCTCCTCCCAGAATATCAGCATACCTTCAGGCATCAACCATCTAAACCACACCCCCTTCTGGTATAATTTATTCGCCAATTGCGAATAGCTTTTCCTTTTTTCCCTAATTTTTTTGGGAATCTGCTTCAGAATGGTTATCTCCCTGTCGTGGTATGTCAGTGTTTGCCCCCTTTGTACACCCAGAATTTCATCTCTTGTGGTTTTCCTAAGAAATTTAATATGAACCTCCCTGGGTACATTATGTGTTCTAGCATATGCTGAATTCACTCTATAGGCTAGATCTATCTCCCATTCCATCTGCTGTTTATCTTTGTGTATATATTCAGCTAAAATATTAGTCATAATGTCCCTTATATTTTCCCCATCTGCTTCTATTACATTTTGGAGACCCGTTGGTGGACTTGTTCATGACCCTGAACGCTCAGCTCCTGAGATTCTTCGCTCGATTTCCATCCCAGGCCGCAGAAGGGACAGACACTCTCCGGATCAGATGGCCTCCGGGTCTCTTGTACGCCTCTCTCTCTGATACCAGGGACCCTGAGGAAGGTAGTAGTAGAAAGAGCAGACATCATTCTGATAGCACCCTATTGGCCCAGAAGGCCTTGGTTTGTGGACCTCATCCAGGTCTCCATCTGCCCCCAGTGGAGGATTCCCCAGGAGTCTTGGCGCTTGAGGAGCGCCAACTTGTCTGCCAGAGTTATAGCAACCATCGAGGCATCCAGACATCCCTCCACCACGCAGATATATAATTCCACGTGGGCGGCGTTTGTCAAATGGTGCAGCCCACTTCGGATTTGTCACACCGAGGCTTCGGTGGCCCAAATTCTTGATTTCCTCCAGAAAGGTCTGGACAGGGGTCTGTCCCATAACACCCTGCGCCGTCAGGTGGCCGCCCTGACCTCGGTTCTCCTATGGGAGGATTATTCGTCCCTCACCATCCCCTGATCAAGAGGTTTTTGAGGGGAGCCACTAATTTACGGCCCCCTCCTGTCCATAGATTTCCAACTTGGGACCTTCCCCTAGTTCTTAGGGCCTTGACAGGAGTTCCCTTTGAACCTTTGCGCACTGTCCACCTTAGGTTCCTGTCTCTTAAGGTGGTGTTCCTTGTTGCTGTAACTTCAGCCAGGCGCATTTCTGAGCTGGGGGATCTGTCCTCCAAGGACGACCTCTGTCAATTCCACCAGGATAGAGTGGTCCTACAATTGGACCCCACCTTTCTCCCTAAGGTCAATTCGCCTTTCCACCAGGCACAGGAGGTTATCCTCCCCAATTTTTTCCCAGATCCGTCCCATGAGAGGGAGTGCCTATGGCACCGACTGGACATGCGTCGCGCCTTACGGATTTATCTACGGCGCACATCTGCCTTCCATAGGTCTGAGGCCCTTTTCGTTTCACTTCAGCCTGGCTCCCTAGGGGCCAGGGTTTCCTCTGCCACCATTGGCAGGTGGTTACGACAGGCCATCTCTTCGGCCTACGAAGCCTCGGGTTGCTCCCCGCCCTTTGGGGATCACGGCCCACTCCACTAGGAGTGCTGCTACTACTGCAGTGTGGGCCACAAGGGCTCCATTCAAAGACATTTGTCGGGTGGCTACTTGGTCTTCCCCGACACTGTTTATCCGCCACTACCAGCTAGGTGCCTTCGCATCGGCCAAGGCCTCCTTTGGGCGTAGGGTTCTACAACAAGTAGCAACCACCCCTCCCTCCGAATCCTAGTGGTTTTCCCTCTCAGAGACTGGAGCTTGGGTACGTCCCAGTAGTCGCCCCTCCCTCGAGTCTACCGGAAAAAGAACGTTGATCCTTACCTGAACGTTTCTTTTCGGGAGATAAGAGGGAGGGGTGACATCCCACCCCCGTTAGAGATGGAAGTTAGTCAGTCGGGGTGAGGTGCGGAGGTGACTTTGCCCTTGCTGTGTCTGTTTGTATTTTGGCAGCGTCTTTGGTCATGCAACTTTGGTCATGCAACTTCGAGGAACTGGGAGCCAACAGGGAAAGGATGAAGTTAAAAGAAATTTCCCTCAGACTTTGGACCAATCAGGCTGTGAGAATATCCCAGGAGTCACCCCTCCCTCGAGTCTACCAAAAAGAGACATTCAGGTAAGGACCAACATTCTTTCATTCTAGATGCTGACAAATCTGCTGCTTGTGAAAATATATACAGCCCCCTCACATCCTGGACATAAATTGTTTCAACCTCTACCTTCAAAACGACGTTGTAGGACATTGCACACCAGAACAACTAGACACAAGGACCGTTTTTTCCTGCATGCCATCACTCTCATAGCAACTAATTCCCACAACACTGTCAAACTATTTACTAAGACTGTATTACTATTATTCTTCTCATCCTTCCTATTACCTATCTCCTTTTTTTATTTATGACTATAAACGTGTTGCTTGCATCTTTATGATTTAAATTGTTTAGTTTCCTAGTCTGATTTTGATTGCTTATTTAGCATCCTATGACTATCACTAAGTGTTGGTATCTTATGATTCGTGATGAATGTATTTATGACTATGATGATGGTTTATCACATATCTTTTATGTACACTGAGAGTTTAGGCACCAAAGACAAATTCCTTGTTTGTCCAATCACATTCGGCCAATAAAGAATTCTATTCTATCCTATCCTATCCTATCCTATCCTATCCTATCCTATCCTATCCTATCCTATCCTATCCTGTTCTGTTCTGTTCTAAATCTAATTCTAATTCTAATTCTAATTCTAATTCTAATTCTACTCTACTCTACTCTACTCTACTCTACTCTACTCTACTCCACTCCACTCCACTCCACATCCCTATTCCATTCCATTCCATTCCATTCCATGCCTTATCTTTTCCAGGATTCTCTCAGATATTGCTGTCAAGCTGATTGGTCTATAGTTTTCTGGATCCACTTTCCCCCCCTTTTGAAGATTGAAATAACATTAGCTGTTTCCCAGTCCTCTGGCAGTTCCCCCATGGTTCAGGAGCTCTGAAAGGTTTTGTTCAGTGGTTCTGAGATTATATCTGCCAGCACCTTCAGTACCCTGGAGAGGAAATCAGGAGACCTGACCTTCTTCAGAGCAGTTATGTCCTTACCCAAAGACAAGAAGGTGCTCTCCCAATTGCCTTGACCTAAGGAGATTGTTTGTCTTGTTGTCCCTGGGTCAGTAAGTTCCAATCACCCCATTGGTGCACTTGCCTTCACAGCAGCTAAATGGGATCCTTGGAGCTAAAAGGGATCAAGGAAGAGTGGTTTGACGCCAGTTGACAGATGTGTGAAGCCTCTTCCAGGCTTCGACAGCAGCTGACCAGCTGGAGGGAATTGAGTTACGTGTTCATTATTGTAGAGTAATAATGAGAGCTGCTAATTAAATTATTTCTAGCGGAACAATTCTTTGCTTTTTAGTAAAAAAAAAACAGTATGGACATTTTAGTCATGACACCTACTTGATAATCCAACATAGCTTTTGTTAGGTAAAGGTTCCCCTCGCACATCTGTGCTAGTCGTTCCCGACTCTAGGGGGCAGTGCTCATCTCCGTTTCAAGCCAGCCCTGTCCGAAGTCATCTCCGTGGTCATGGTGGCCGGCATAACTCAATGCCAAAGGCGCACGGAACGGTGTTCCCTTCCCACCAAAGGTGATTTCTATTTTCCTACTTGCATTTTTATGTGCTTTTGCACTGCTAGGTTGGCAGAAGTTGGGACAAGTCACGGGAGCTCACTCCGTTACGCGGCTCTAGGAAGGGTGTGTGTGTGCGTGCATGTATGTATTATGTATATGTATATGTATGATGGATGGCCATAGACAGACTGGATAGATAGATGGATGAATGGATCTGTCTGTCTGTCTATCTATCTATCCATCTATCTACCCACCTACCTACCTATCTCTATGTATGTATGTATGTATGTATGTATGATGGGAGCTATCTATCTATCTATCTATCTATCTATCTATCTATCTATCTATTTATCTATCATCTATCTATCATCTCAATCAATCTATCGATCATCTCTCTCTCCTCTCATCTATCTATCCTTTATCTTTCTATCATCTCTGTCTCTCATCTATCATCTATCCATCCATCCATCCATCCATGCATCATCTATCATCATCTCTCTCTCATCTCTCTATATCTATCTTATTATCTGTCTATCTGTCTGTCTATCTATCTATCTATCTATCTATCTATCTATCTATCTATCTATCTATCCATCCATTCATCCAACCATCATCTATCATCATCTCTCTCATCTACCTATATCTCTTATCTATCTATATCTATCTATCTATCTATCTATCTATCTATCTATCTATCTATCTATCTATATCTCAATCTATCATCATCTCTCTCTCATCTATCTCATTTATATCTATCCATCATCTCTCTCTCCTCTCATCTATCTCTCCTCTATCTATCTTTCTATCATCTGTCTCTCATCTATCTCTCATCTATCCATCCATCCATCATCTATCATCATCATCTCTCTCTCATCTATCTATATCTTATTATCTATCTATCTATCTATCTATCTATCTATCTATCTATCTATCTATCTATCCTCCGATATGACCACAGTGCCCCCAAAGGGGCAAAGCATCAGCAGCTGGGCTGGCATACCCCGAGTGTCCCCCCACCCCCCGGCCAAAATGTTAGCAATGGGGCTGGGATTTCACGGTTGCCCTCAAATCCCTTCAGGAAAACTTTTCATTTTGATTAGATTGGAGTCTTCTTATCTCAGAGCAAACCATATTTATTATTTTGCAACGTTTCAAAGGGCACTGCGATTTGAAAGATGCAGCATAGAAATATTTAGTCATCTGCAATGCAAGGTAGGCCCTTGTACAAAACCCCCAAAGATACAGATTGTGTCCGTTATGTTTACACCGTTATACACAGGGAAAGTTCAAATATTCATCGAATTTGGAGGAAAGCGAAAGCTCGTCTATTTGTAAAATTTGTGTTGCTTCTGAATCTCCTTCCAGACATTCGTTGCTCACCTGTGACATAAAACACCGGACTTCTCTTAAGATATGAAACTTTCATTTATTAATTCAAATGACGTTGTTTGCATTTACAACATTCATTGCATAAACTTGGACATATAAAGTTTTCCACCTCTGGTTAATTAACAGACATTTAGGGTACAAGTTATTGGTTGGATACATGTTCAAACAAATATTTGGGTACAACATCTTGTCAATAGTACATAACTTTTTTTTTTACTTTTTTGTTTTGTATTTTATAGCTACTAAAGACACAGTTCCATTAGCTACTTTGGATCTCAGAACAGTTCGTCTAAAGGGGACATAAAGCACAGAAAAAGGAGAGAGAGAGAGAGGGAGAGAGGGAGAGAGGGGGGTGGAGGGAAGGAGGGAGGGAGAGAAAGAAGGAGAGGGTGAGGGCGGGAGAGAGGGAGAGGGGGAGAGAGAGAGAGGGAGGGATGAGTTGCTAGCTGTAATGGTTATACAATCTTTACACACAACTCTCTTTTCATTTAAAAAAAATAAGAATCAAACTCTGCTAGTGTGAATCAACTGTACGCTGTCAAACAACCTCCAGACATTCATCGCAGCTCTTTGTGATGTAGGGAAGGGTCCATGCAACACATCAAGAAGAAAACAAAGGCAAAAGAAAAAAGAAAAGAAAAGAGGGGAAACAAGAAGCCCAGTTAACCCCTAATGAATGTCCAACAGTCATTGCCTTCCATCGCACTCTGTAACTACAGCTCTGCTATTGGAACATAAATGGGGGGGGGGGGACGACCACCCCGGCCCCACCCTGAAAAAGTGGCTGGAAAGTATTTTTCAAGTGCAGTTCCAGCTGCAAATGAGTAGCGTGTTTCATTATTATTATTATTCCTGTTGTTTGATAATAGTAGTTTGACACATGAGGGGTTAAGTTCTCATCTTGCAGTTTTAACTCAGGTCTCCTCCTCTCTGTTTCCAGTCTGGCAGCTGCTCCATTTTGAAACTCCCCTTTCGATCGTTTTAAAATACGTGTCCCTGACAGCCGTCGGCTCTCGGGGTTTGCCGTGCATGAAGACCTTCAGTCCCATCGCCGCACCCCCCCCCCCCAAAAAAAGGACTACAACTCGTCAGATCTGATGACGTGGAAAAGGGTGACGTTGTAAAGTATTTGGTGGCCATTGTTCCAGGCGTAAAGGGCTCGGTCCTTAGGGTTATAGTCCAGCATGGAAATGTGTGAGTACTTGTTTAGGAACGGGATGTCTATGTACTCGTAAGTGGAGCTGTTGGTCTGGTAAGCGTAGGTCACCTTGGTCCCTCCCGAGTAGCCGTTGGTGACATAAAGCGTGCCACAGATTATGAAACCTTCACCGGCGCTGCGCTTGGGGTAACTTGTGTTCCAGGTCTGAAGGCTTTGCAAAGTGTTGGGGTCCAGCTTGCTGATCACAATGTTCCCCGCATTTTGGTTGGTGGCGTAGACGGCCCACAGCCCGTTCTCGTCCACCATGAGGTCGATGTCTGAATGGCCTCCCCAGGCGTAATGGTAGACGTTGTTGTAGCCGGCGTAGTCCAGGCTACGGGTTTTAAGAATGGTCTCCGTTTTCAAGTCGAACCTGATGATGATGTGGCTTTGGTATTTGTTGAAATAAATCGAGCCGTTGTAGACCACTTGGCCGGTGCCGGACCACGGGTGCGGAAGGCGGTGAGAGGTGAAGTTATCTGTGTTCATGAAGTCCGACATGGATTTGTACTCGCGGACAAATCGGTTGTTGTGATAACTGTCCATGTACCAGACCTAGGGAAGAGCAGCAGAAGACAGAGAAGCAAAGAGCATTAAAAAAGATATCGATCCATCTAACGGTTCTGCTGTCAAAAGTCAGCAGCCGAGCTTTCTCTAATCTGGTGCCCTCCAACCGTGGGACTACAATTCCCATTTGCTTTAGTCACCGTGTGATTTCACCAGGGGTGAAGTTTAACATCCAACACACACTGAGCGTGGCGCCAATGGATAAATACATGGATCACATCTAGGCTTTTGAAAGGCCGCCTGAGACATATCACATTATATGACAGATTTAATAATGTCAACAAGCTCCATTTCTCTCAAAGTTATCCATACTTTCTATGAAGAATACGGGTAATGTGTCGGTGGTCAGAGTGCAGTACTGCAGGCTCCTTCTGCTGACTGCCGGCTGCCTACAATTTGGCAGTTCAGTTCTCACCAGGCTCAAAGTTGACTCCGCCTTCCATCCTTGCCGGTGGTTCAATTAGGACCCAGATTGTTGGGGGCAAGAGGCTGAATCTGTAAAGCAGGGGTGTCCAAACTTGGGAACTTTAAGACTTGTGGACTTCAACTCCCAGAATTCCCCAGCCAGCCATGCTGGCTGGGGAATTCTGGGAGTTGAAGTCCACAAGTCTTAAAGTTCCCAAGTTTGGACACCCCTGCTGTAAAGCATTTAGAGAGGCTGGAAAGTGCTTTGAAGTGGTATATAAGTCTAAGGGCTATGGCTACTGCTTGCTTGCTTTCCTTCTTCTTTCCCTCCCTCTCCTTCCTTCCTTCCTTCCTTCCTAGCATGGTGCGCAGTGGTTAGAATGCAGTATTGCAGGCTAACTCTGCACACTGCCAGGAGATCGATCCCAACCAGCTCAACGTTGACTCAGCCTTCCATCCTTGCGAGTTGGGTAAAATGAGGACATCCATCGTGGGATGGGCCTCTGGTGTTCTGCCAAGCCCTTTGCTCTTTCTGTGGCAGAGCAAAATGGGCCGTGGCTCCACAGAGAACCCACCGGCCTCCTGAAAGAGCCAAGTTGTGCCGGTTTACCAATAACAGAAAAGGGATCCGCTCTCTCTCTCTCGAGGACTCTTACGCATCAGAAATTACGGAGATAATTAAAGGTCGATTAAATGAGAGGACGGGGCAAAGAGCTCAGCACTGCTGTCTCCACCTGGTCCTCCTTCTTTTGTCTGCCACCCTCTGATGAAAAGGTGAACCAGAATTAGCTGGAAACAGGCAGAACAATACGGCCCCACCCTGGAGGCGAGCATCGCGGCTGCCAGTCCCATCATCTGAACTGTGCCTCCAGCGAGGAGGGGACGAGACAAGGAAGGCCTCTGCCTCTGTCCCTCCCCCCTTTTGAAGGCTTGCTGCTAGCCTGTCCTTCAAACCAAGGTGGGTCAGTGTGAATGACCGAGGGCAGCAGCATTCCCAGTGAGTTTGGACAATGTAGCTTCTCTCCTTGGGAACAATATTCTTGTCCAAGCCTTACTGTTGTGGACAGGGAGGAGGTTGGGGAGGAAGATGGGCCAGCCCTGGGGGCTGAGGAAAGCTCAGACAAGAGCTCTGCGTCGGAGACAGCAGTGAGGCGGAGGAACAGCTGGAGCCTGTTCCCAGTGTGCGCATGCGCAGAACTGCCAGAAGACAAGAACAACTAAGAAAGCAGGGTCAGCTTGGGAGTAAAGCCACATCTTGGAGGTGATTGGCCCCTCCCATAGGAAACAAAAGAGGAGTGAATGGGGGGAGAGCTTTTGCAGGAAACAATTCGTTCATTTGGTTATTTCAAGAGAGGAAAGTTCTGTTTGTGGCTATAAGAGACTCTGGGCCAAGCGTTGCCTTGCCCTGCGTTTGGAAACTAGTTCTCTGGCAGCTCTCCAAGAGAGATAAGGTTCGTGTGGATAAATATTCCTCTGAAAGGAAGCCTGGGTCAGAAGACTTGCTGCTCTGCTCACAGCATCTAAGGCAGGCAGGAGGAAACGACCCTACCTTGCTTTCACCCTCGGGAGCCAAGGGGTCCGTCATCCAGGAGCCGAACCTTGAGCCGGAGGTCTTTACGGTGATGGGATCGCTTATTGCAGTCAATTTCCCACACGCTGCAAGATAGTGGAACACAACAATAGTAAGAAAGTCCTGCAATTCCCTCCCCACCCCCCCACCTTATGGCCTGCGTCATCCTGGGTCAAAAATGTGCAGATTGTCTTGTCCCGGGAAAGAGGCTTCTGGTGTTTTCTAAATCAGATCTGCGACGCTTTCCCATTTCTTTGGATGGTAGTTTTGAGTTCAGAGTATTCTTAGCTAGCCAGAGAAAATGGCTGAGATGCCGAAAGAAGTGCATGGGGGGAAGGGGAGATTGCATAGTTGTAGGGTGTGCTGTTGAGGAACTCTTGGTGTGCACAGAGAACCCATTGATAGAGGAAAATAGCTGCCTCCTTGTATAGGGAAGAAACAAATCCAGGACAGCTGCTGCTTGCCATGGAATAGAGGCGAATCTGCAGAATAACAGAGTTGAAAGAGAACTTGGAGGTCTTCTAGTCCAGCCCATTGTTTCAGCAGGAGACCCTCTACTATTTCAGACAAGTGGCTGTCCAGTCTCTTCCTAAAAGCCTCCAGTGATGAAGCACCCACAACCTCTGAAGGCAAGACATTCCCCTGGTTAATTGCCCTCACTGTTTCTCCTTAATTTTGCTTCTGTCCTTCATTCAATGTCTGTGGAGATTCTCAGTCATCCAGGTCATAGGTTGTCCCAATGGTGCTTTCCCCCCCCCCCAAGAGGCAACTGTATTTTGACACAGAGAAACCTCCAAGTGGCCTCAAGGACCCTCTCAAAGGATGCAAATGACCAGCTGTCTGCAAGGAGTATAAATCCTTCTGTTCTCCACCATCCAGTCAGAGCCGAAGAAGCTTCTGGGATGAGAAGTGAAACATTTTCAAACAAAACCCAGAAAGTCCAGTTGCCTCTTGGGGGGGAAAAGGACACCTTTGGGTCTCTCCTTGGTTAGATTCCATCCATTGCTTCTTGCCTTCCCTTCTGGTGCTTTGGAAAATAGGTTGACCTTCTTCTCTTTGTAGGAGCCTATCCAATATTGGAACCTACAGGTGGTCCTAGAATTACAACGGTTCATTTTGTTCTCAACCCCTTTGTGGCTTCTTTAGCTGCCTCTGCTTTCTGGTCAGGAAAAGGCCCTGGGGAGAAGCCCTTCCGGCTGCCTTCCCTGGGACTGAATAGTCCCTCTGGAAGAGAGGAGGCTGAATAGAAAAAGCTGCAACACAAGGCGAGACCTGTCTTTGGTGCCTCCTTCCAAACAGGTGCAAGACCTCCACGCTCCATAAACAAGATCCTTGCCCAAAGTGTGTCCTTCACCAAAGATTAGCGTCACCAAATGCTAGAGATGGAGGGCAAAAGAGCACCCAGCCTCGGTCTGAAGGCCTCCCTTAAAAGTGAAACTCGCCACTTCTTGAGAGCAAGTTCATTTCGAACTTCATAGGGAAAGCTCATATCCTTTATAGATTTCAAATATGATTTTAAATGTTTCCTTCAATGGAAGCCACCAGCTCGCAAGGAAATCTCTCCTGCGTGTCCCCTTCACAAGGGGACCGGGTTCCATCTCAGCAGCCATGTGCAAAGAGAGATGCTTTCACACATCTGTTGGGATGTATGACATCTTTTGGTATGACATCACCCCATGCACAGTAAGGAGCAGAAAGCTGAATTTATTAATGCATTTGGTCTTAGACATTAGGATTTGATAGCTGAATTCAGACTTGTAGCAATTAGGAAGAACTGCATCATATTTCTGAATACTGAGAAATATCTAAGGCCCAATTCACAATCATATAGGTACCTGTCGGGCATCTAATTACAATTTGCTAAAAGCTACTGCATTGAGAAGTGACCAATTGTTATTATGGTCCCTGCTTTCAGATTAAAAGAACTTCTCCATCCTTCTATCTTATCAGGAGCGTCTCCTCCAATAAATAAATAATAATTGTAAGTTCCTTGGGTCTCAGATGAGTTGACAAAGACCCATCATGGTTTTGAGATGTTTCTGTTTATCCCCATCCTTGAGAAAAATGGGCTCCATCAATTATGGATTGCTGTTAGAACAACAGTCCAAGAAAGGATGCTTTCAGTGGGAATAGGTAGGTGAACGTTGGTACATAATATAATAAGTTGCCATCCATGGATTAGAAGACCTCCAAGTCCCTTCCAACTCCGATGGGCTATGATTCTATGATTCATTTCGGGGTTATCCAGTCTTGAAAGAGTAGTGAAATGGCAGCTCTCTGGAACCAATCTGGGGGTTCTGGTAAGAGATATATATTCCCTCCTCTGGTATCAGCAAGATCTATAAAAATTTGTGGAATCCTGTTCTGATTTTTAACTTTATCTTTAACAAGCAATCGATGTAAAACTCCAACACTGGAGATTGTTAAGAAGGAATTGGACAACTGCTTGTCTGAAATGGTGTAGGGTTTTCTGCTTGAGCAGAGGGTTGGACTAGAAGACCTCCAGGGTCCCTTCCAATTCTGTTATTCTCTGTTATTCTTTTGTATCTGTAACCTTTAAATGGGCAAAACCTTTTGAACCAATGTATCTCAAATGGGCTAGCTATCTGGGACCGATGACTTTTTGGTGGAATAGAAATTTGGCCAACATTCTAAAACTGCTGTGAATTTTAAACGATTATAATTTTGCCATCAGCATTTGATGGCATAATACAAAATGTTGTATAATGTTTCCTGTGGTCCCACTTCCGGTGTTTCTCTGTGCTATTAGGTTCAACGGGGGTCCTTTCAAGGCAGATACGTTCTCTGAATTTTAAAAGAATTTTTTTGAGTACATTAGAAGTTCTGCCACCGAGAATCCTGATAAGGGAACCTCTCTGAAACTGTGACCCAAGGGGTCACATTGAGCTTGGCTGGTGAACCACAAATGTAAACTGCACTTCACAAGGGCTTCCCACTTCCAAGAAAGTGCCATGAAGGGGAAAAGATCACCTGCCATCACCTACCTACTTACCTGGCATAAACCTTCGCTTAGTTCTGATTGGGCTTTGGTGCCATTGTACCTCTACAGGTGCTGCTTTCCTGTTCTGGCCCACAACCTCAGTGATATCCAGCAGAAACTGGAAATCCCAATGCAGGAGGAGATCATTTAGCTCGCTTGATTCCTGTCCTCCCCTGATCCGTTTAATGGGACATTTCCCCTCGAGAAAGATGTGTCAGCTAGTCCTGGCACAGACCCTGCCCCACAACTCGGGAACGTCGCCCTGACATTCCCAACAGAGCCCTGGCGGTTGGACCGAGGGCTTTCCAAGCAGTGGATTCCCAAGTCAGCCGGTGATCCTGTTCCTGGGGAGGTGGGATCATGGAGAATCTGAGAGAGTCTGGGGAAGAAGGGCACTTTGGAACTATGAGATGTAAAGAAGTACAGTAGATCAATAACTAAATAGGCCTCCCAGTCACCCCCAAAACGTGGGGATTTTCATCGCCCAAGAAGTCAGGGTGGCTTCACCAGGTGCTTCTTGAGGTTGGCAGCAGGGCAGTGATTTTAATGATTGGTGTTTATGTTTGTAGCCAGTGTAGTAATCTTATCTCTGCATCCCCCCCCCCACTGGTAGCTCTTTGGAGCCTCGTTTTTGTTGTTGTTTAGACGTTAGCCGGAGATTTACTGCTGACGGTGTTTTAGAACAGCAGGATAGAAAAACCAGGGCTGGCAACAGTATTTAGGCTCCGGGACTTGCTGGGTTTGGAATCTTGGCTTGTGACACCTGGACCCTTCCCGTGCCAGCTAAAAGAGGGTGGGTGTGAGCTTGCAGGGAGCCCAAGATCTCCTGTTCCAAGAGGACCACACATGTTTTTCCTACCCCTTATGGTCACCAGTGTCTCATCCCCCCCCTCCCTTCCCCATGCACATTCCAAATTGGAGGTTACTGCCACAATGGTGCTTCTGAAAAGTCCCCCCACAAGGTTGCCCTGGGGTGGCAGAATGGCCCTGAATCTTCCATCCGTCCGTCCGTCCGTCCATCCTCTCTGATGTGCCTTGCCCATTTGTCCCCCCTGACCTCTCCCTTACCGGGACTCAACCCCAAGGGCCACAGGGGCAACTTCCTCTGCCCCCACCCCACCCCATGTTGGCAGGCTTGCAGTGGGGCCCTCTGGGAACTCTGCTGTGGCAGGGCACCGACTGAGTTCGGAGTGGGGCGGGTCGTGGGGTGAGGAAGGCGGGGGAGGGCCCATTCCTGCAGTCTCTGGCCAGCCCGGGTGCCCGGTGGGAGCAGAACAGCCCAGAGGGTGAGGACACCCTGCCCCTCGGGGGCCGGTGCGTCTCCTACCTAATTTCTGCATGCATGCCCGCAGCCTCTCTTCAAGATTTGAGACTCTGCTCTGGAGCTCTTCGTAGTCAAAGGCGCCAATTTCCTCCTGGAGCTCGTTTAGAACCGACGTCAGGTTCTGCAACTCCTCTTTAAACTGCAAAACCAATTTGGCATCGGCTTTGTACTCCTCCAAGACTGGGATCAAGGGCCTAAGCTCCTCCATTTTCGCTTTTATCGCCTGCAAGGTTAAAATAAGCTTGGTTTCAGTGCTCTGCGCGCAAGAGTCCCCACCCCCACCTGCCCAGCCCCTCCTCTCTCTGCACTGGGCTGCTCCTGCTCCCTTCGGGGGGCACCGCGAAGGCCGCCGTTATTAGGATCATTAATGCTTGTGGGGAGCGTGGAAACTCAAATGGGAGAAATATATATATATATATACATATGCATATATTAAACAGTCTGAAAAACACCGTCTTATTTGGGAAAAAAGGCCTTTATTTTGATTTTTTTCTGTTTTTAGAATGCAACATCTTAAGGTTACATGCTTCGGTCACATACACAAATTCTTTTTTTTTTTTTAATCTTTTCCATAAAATAATGATGATGATCAGGAGGAGGAGGAGGAGGATAATAAGGATAATAATAACCAACGCATTGACAAGGAGTTCCAAAAACTGGTGGATGAAATGTGATTTCTACAAGTTCCATGCAAAAGACAAGCTCTCAGCGGAAGTGATTCTGGCAAGGGCGGGAATTGGAAAGAAAGAAAGAAAGTAAATAAACAAACAAACCAGGATCAGAAAAGTCAAGAAAGGACCAAACTCAAAGGGGGTGGGGGGGTGGGGGGGGGAAAGCTCTCTGCCCTCTCTCTGTGTGTGTTTTTCATGGTTACATGTGGGGTGGGGGTGGGGGGGTGGGGGGGATGAACACCTTCTTCAGCCAGTGCGACATTGTAAAACTTTCTTTTAAGTTAGCCCTGCAAGCAAGAAGACGAAACGCTGAAGTCCCACACGGTTTACTCAGAGGTTAACACAGTTTGCATCCCAGCCGTGGCCCTGTTGAGCCACCCCTCCCCAGAGACCTCCTCCCCTCCCCCCCCCAAGGACGATGTACCACTAAGTTTCATGGAGAGAGGGGGATAGGAGCTTCTGGCCATTCCCCCTCCCCCTCTCCCTTGGCATTTGCCGCCTTGCCCTTCACCCAATCCCCCCCATTGCCAGGAAGCCCCTCTGCCCTTGCTGACCGCATGGTGGCCCTGCCATAGAAAGGAGGGGAAGCCCCCCCCTCTTTCCCAAGATCTCCAAGCAAGGGGGGCGGGGCTCCAAGCTGCCAGGGGAAGCTCCCCGGATCCCTGCCTTGGGCCAGGCAGACCACCTCTTTAGCAGGTGGAGGGGGGGGGGGTGGCTGGCCTCACTTTCTCTCTCTGCAGGGGAAGGGGATTATGAGGGGAGCCCCTGTGAGAGGTGCAAAGGATTCTGGGAGAGGTGGCAGTGTTTGTGCCTAGGGTAGCCAAGAAGGAAAGGGAGGGAGGGAGGGAGGGAGCCCTGTTTCAACGAGCAGGTCGTTCAAAGGCAGAAGCTTCTGCAGGCATCGCCCGGGGAAAGGCAGAGAGAGAGAGAGAGAGAGAGGCCATACCAGCCTCTGCCTTCGGTGGCATTTGGCCTTCTGAGCCTGGCAGGCAAACGGTTAAGGGAAAACCTTTTGGCTTCATTACTTCGTTTGCAATTTTAGTCTTCTCTCCTTCTCTCTCCTCTCTCTCCTTTCTCTCCTTCTCTGTCTTTCTCTCACTCTCCCCTCTTCTCTCACTCATTTCTCTCTCCTCTCCTCTCTTCTCTCTCTTCTTTCTCTCTCTCCTCCCTTTCCATTCTCTCCTCTCTTCTTTCTCTCTCTCTCTCCTTTCTCTCCTTCTCTCTCTCCTCTTCTCTCACTCCTTTCTCTCTCCCTCTCCTCTCTCTTCTTTCTGTCTCTCTCCTCTCTCTCATTCTCTCCTCTTCTCTCACTCCTTTC
This sequence comes from Natrix natrix natrix, assembly GCA_029891615.1. Classification (NCBI taxonomy): domain Eukaryota; kingdom Metazoa; phylum Chordata; class Lepidosauria; order Squamata; family Natricidae; genus Natrix; species Natrix natrix. The sequence continues at coordinate 687,987 of JAKRSK010012718.1, forward strand.
TCTATCCCTCTCCTCTCTCTTCTTTCTGTCTCCCTTCTCTCTCATTCTCTCTTCTTCTCTCACTCATTTCTCTCTCTCCTCTCTCTCCTTTCTCTTCTTTCTCTCTCCTTTCTCTCTCTCTCCTTTCTCTCACTCTCTCTCACTCTCCTCTTCTCTCACTCATTTCTCTCTCCTCTCTTCTCTCCTCTCTTCTTTCTCCCTCTCTTTCTCTCCTTTCACTCTCTCCTCTTCTCTCTTTCTTTCTTTCTCTCTCCTCTCCTCTCTTCCCTCTCCTCTCTTCTTTCCCTCTCTCTCTCTCTCCTCTCTCTCTCCTTTCTCCACTCTCTTCTCTCTCTCTCTTTCCACTCTCTCTTCTCTCTCACTTCTTTCTCTCCTTTCTCTTCTTTCTCTCCTCTCTCTTCTTTCTCTCCTCTCTCTCTGTCTCCTCTGCCTCATTCAATCGGATAAAATGGAACTTGCTCCGCACATTCTTTCCAAGGGAAAAGGCCTTCATGTGTGGGATGGAGCTGCCTGCTCTTGCGTGACTCCCTGGTCTGCAACCTCCTGGGCTTTCTTCTTTCTCCTTCCATTCCCAGCCCACTGAAGGCCTCCGAAAGGAAGAGGGCACGCTGTCCCCAGGGGCTTCTCCAGAAGCCAAGCCACGGTCAATGCCAAGGGCTTCTCTGCTGTGGAGAAATCACCACGAGGAGAAACCCTCTTCCCTGAAGAGTCCTTAGAGCACAGAGCCGAAAAGGGCCTCTGATCTATGATGAAGCTGTCATCAGCCCCATTTCTCCACCTGGAAACAATTTGTGAAGGATTCTGGAAGGCGTTTCTCCCCTCCCACCCCCCAAGACTGATTAATTTTGTTTGGAACGCCAGCAAATAAAAAAAAGAGGATGCCCTGCCTTTCTCAAAAAGCCCCTCACTCAGCTGAGAATGAGCAGAACGAAAGGGTCTCTCTGGACACACACACACCTGTTAGGAGGTTTTCCTCTAGAGCAGGGGTGTCCAAACTTGAGAACTTTAAGACTTGTGGACCTCAACTCCCAGAATTCCCCAGCCAGCATGGCTGGCTGGGGAATTCTGGGAGTTGAGGTCCACAAGTCTTAAAGTTCCCAAGTTTGGACACCCCTGCTCTAGAGCCTTCCCACCAACCTGTCTCTGCACTGGGGTCAGGGACAGGTTGGGGAAGTCTGAAAAACAGTTCCAGAAAGCATCTCCTCCAACTACAGGTCAAATGATGCTGGACGTTGAAAAATACAAATGAAACAAGCTGAGCAGTTTCATTTTGGGGGGGTGGGGGGATGGGCTTTTAATGACCCAGTAATCCCTTGCATCATCAGGGTAGAGTCAGGGCAACTGAGTGTTTACTGGACGGATGCCCTTCCTGTCACCAATGCAGAGTGCGCAGCAGATATTTTACTCATTATGCCCAGAGAGAGAAATATCTGCTGCTACCTAGGATCAAACTCACAGCCTCCCGATTGGGAGGCGGAGGGGCGGGGAGGGGAGAAGGAGAGCAGTTTCATAATGGAACTAATTCTCCAGAGGAGGAAGGGTGGCCCCCTCTTCACTGGGGGCCACCCTTCATTTCAATCCACTGGGTGGATTGAAATGAACAAAGACAATCATCTCTGAAGGATGCCTGAATTTGGGGCTCCATTTTCATAGCATTCCATGGGGGGGGGGGGTTTCCAAGTACCACCAGAAGGCCACTTTGATGGGAAGCTCAGACTGTCCTAGCCCCAGGCATAAAAACCCTCCTTTGAAAGAACACGAGGGGCATGGCATTCACACATGACATTCATTCGTAGCTCAGGATCTTCCCATTTGGCTTTCTACACTGAGCTGGGGGTGGGTTGGGATGTCTCCATGAGTCCCTCCCAGCTTGAGGATTCCATGTATGATATGAAACTCCCAGTTCGATTTTGGAACTGGGAAGGGCCTCTTTCATTCATTACATCAGTTTTACTTGGCAGGAAATCTCATGGATCTTAGCAAATTCCAGACCTGTTCTTTTGTGGGTAATGGGAGGAGAAAGAACTATTCAATGGGAACCAGTTCAGTGAAGGCAGGTGGAGAGATGAAAGATTTTGAGGGAGATAGAAAAATAAGGCTATTGGCTAAATGTCTATGGAGGTTCTCAATTCACCACAGTTGTCTCAAAGATGCTTCTTCCAAAAGGCAAATGTACTTCCTTGGGTTTTTCTTCTTCTTTGCATAGACATTTCCAAGCTTCTTGGGTGAGAAGTGAAATGTTTCCAAACTAAGAAACTTCAGTTGCCTTTTGGGAAAAGCACCTTCCAGCCTGGGTTTTACTGGGTCTCTGTTTTCCCCCCGTGGAGTCAACTGCTTTAATGGCAGCCAAAGGAGTGGATTTTAGCAGGGAAAGTAGATTTAAAACGCTGAGAAGGGGCAAAAATTGCAGCCCAACAACCTGACCCTTGGATTTCAAAAGTCGTTCAGTTCATCCCAAGTTTCCTGGATGCCTTCAAAGCAAAGGAAATGGAAGCTTCCTGGAAACTCTCAGTGACTGCAGTGGAAATTAAAGTCCATTCTGCCTCTGCTGAGCTTCAGCCACCATTGTTGTGAGCAAGAGCAGTCCTGCAAGGGGAGGGGAACCCAACCCTTCTGAGACAACCCCCCCCCCCCAGTTGGGAAACAGTGCCGAAGAGACCCTCAGCCTTCCCCAAAAATTCTGCCAAGAAGGCACTGCTTTCCTTGCTGGGCCCAAGAGGTCTACTTACCTTAAACTGTCTGGCCAGGTGTTGCTTGTGACTCTCTTCCACTTGCTTAAACTTGGATTCCAGGCCTCTCATCTGATTTTCCATTTTCTCCACATACTGAAGATCCCGTTGAGTTCGCCTGTCCAAGACTTCTATGGACTGAGACATGTTCTGTACCTGTGGGGCAATCGGGTGCGAGAGACGGTGGGGGAACCAACAGAGAAGAAGTGATTAAAGTTAAGAGAGACACAAAGGGGAGATTGACAAAAAAAATCTATTTGCCATCATCAAGGAAAGTAAGAGCAGAAATAACAAGTTGCAGCTACCTAGATTTCATTTTAATTGAAGGAAGAACTTACTGCAAATTATCCAATAGTGGAACTGTCTACCTAGAGAGATGGCAGGTTTTCCAACCCTGGGAGTTTTTAAGAAGTTGGGCGGTCACCTCTTGGTAATAGCTTAATTGATTTTCCTGAACATGGTAAGAGAGTCATTCAACGATGCTACAGTTTTAGGGTAACACAATATGTGCAATACAGATTGTAGAAAATGGCTTGAACCTTCCATGATAAGGTAGCAATAGCACTTAGACTTATATACCACTTTATAGTGCTTTACAGCCCTCTCTAAGGTATTTACAGAGTCAGCCTCTTGCCCCCAACAATCTGGGTCCTTGTTTTACCCACTTCAGAAGGCTGAGTCAACCTTGAGGCTGGTGAGACTCGAACTGCCAAACTGCAGGCAGCCAGCAGTTAGCAGAAAGAGCCTGCAGTACTGCACTCTGACCACTGCGCCACCACGGCTCATGGGGACGGGGGGGGGGGGAAATAGCAACCAGGTTTGTAGCTCGGTAAATTCGAAGGCTGCAGTTGTGTCCTTCTTGGTCTGCTTGTGAGCCATATGATACTTGCTTACTCCCGAGTAGAAATACAATAAAGCCTTCACTTAGATTGGCGGGACAGACGGACAAACGCTGGTGAAATGACACATGGGATTTTGTGCACAACATTGCTGGGTAAAGTTGGTCCCTGCTTGAAATCGAAGTGACCCTTGCTACAACAGGTCAGCCAATTGAGTTCCATGAAGCTGAGGGTTTGCTCTAGGCAGCGATGGCAAACCTTTTTTGGCTCGTGTGCCATAAGGGGGATGGCGCAGGAGGGGGCGTGCGCGGGTGTGCCACACCCATAATGCAACACGCAACCCCCCAGTGCGCATGCGCGCATGAGAGGCGCGACCCCCCAATTTTTCCATGCTTTTTTCGCCTTCCCCAGGCTCCAGAGGCTTTATAGGAGCCTGGGGAGGGCGAAAACAGCCTCCCCACCCACCCCAGAGACCCTCCGGAGGCTTAAGGGACCTTCAGGAGGTTTCCTTGAAGCCTCCGGAGGACTAAAAAGGACCCTACAAGAAAACCGGACTTCCGGTTTGCTCGGAGGGTGGTTTTTAGTCCTCCGGAGCCTTCAGTGAAGCTTCCTGAAGGTCCCTGAAGCCTCCGGAGGGCTTAAACCGACCCTACGAGCAAACTGGAAATCCGTTCCTGAACTTCCTGTTTGCCCATAGGGCCATTTTTTTTTGCACTCTGGAGGCTTCAATGAAGCTCCTGAAGACTCCGGAGGGTCTCTGGGGTGGGGGCAGGGGAGGCTCTTTTCGCCCTCCCCAGGCTCCTATAAAGCCTCTGGAGCCTGGGGAGGGCGAAAAATGGCTTTAAAAAAGGCTGAACTCAGCTGGCCAGCGTGCGAATACGTGCTGGCCAGCTGACAGGGCAACGCCTCGCGTGCCCTGACAAATGACTCCGCCTGCCACCTGTGGCACACGTGACATAGGTTCGCCATCACGGCTCTAGGCAGATGTTGGTGTGCTGTTGTTACTCAATGCAGCCAAAGAAAGTCTGACGGAGGTAAGGTTCTTTTTGTAACAGTTGTATTATTACAATGATATTTGTCTGTCTGTGTGTGTGTGTGTGTGTGTGTGTGTGTGTGATCTAATAATGCTACGATTTACAGGTGGGATGCTGGATGTCAGACCTGGAAGCCATCTTTTGCATTGGGCCTTCAGGCCGGCCACATTTTCTGCTGAGGGAAAACAGGAGAGGGGATTATATGGAGCATGGGAGGTATATAGTCTAAATAACATTCCTTTCCCAGAGTGTCAAGGACGTCTTGCCCTGCATCTGGAATGGCATGACTGGGAGGCATCTCCAGTTTTGGATGGTGCCTGATTGGGCCTTGTGACGGACAGGGGGTTGATGGACAGGGGCTGGAACTTTTTTTTGGATGAGGAAAACCTGGAAACTTTCAGATTCGGGTTTTCCCAGATGTGCCAATATGACATCTCTAATAAAGTGGAACTTTGAGGAAATTCGAGCCTCAGAGTCTTTTTTCGTTGGGGGGTGTTACTTGGAGCCCTGACACTGGAATTCATTCATTCATTATTGATTTTATTTATAAGCTGTCTAATCCAGAGGTATCCTATGGCAGCATTTTAAAAAATGTAAAAATGTATTATGTAAACTCCACTGGAAATAAATCAGTAATAAAGAAGAAGAAGAAGAAGAAGAAGAAGAAGAAGAAGAAGAAGAAGAAGAAGAAGAAGAAGAAGAAGAAGAAGAAGAAGAAGAAGAAGAAGAAGAAGAAGAAGAAGAAGAAGAAGAAGAAGAAGAAGAAGAAGACAAGACTCCACTCCAGAGGAATAGAAGTAGAAATGCTTTCTGCTTTCAGATCCTACATCGTCCCGGACAGAGGTCTGCTGGAAAAGCCAGAGTTTAAAAGCTTTCTAGAAAAACCACAGGGTTGGTGAGGGTGGTATGGGCTAGCAGGGAAGAGTCTGCTACTCCAAACAGTAGCAACACACCTCTCAGATCACATGGCTAGAGAATCTAGGATTGACTGTATAAGATCAAACCGTCTCTCAGATTGCTGACGATCGTTGGCAACATGCCTGTCCACCTACCCACCCCTCGATCAACTGCTTCATTTACAGCAAGTAGCAGGGTGAAATGATATTGAGACTCTAGAAAGAGTGCAGAGAAGAGCAACCAAGATGATTAGGGGACTGGAGGCTCAAACATACAAAGAATGGTTGCAGGAACTGGGCATGGCTAGTCTAGAGAAGAGAAGGCAAATACCATCCTCAACTGAAGCAGGGTGTCAAAATCTAGAAAGATCCGTATTCTGTATTAGCAATAGAATTTAAGCTTATATACTGCTTCACAGTGCTTTACAGCCCCCGCTAAGCAATTTACAGAGTCAGCATATTGCCCCCAACAATCTGGGTCCTCATTTTACTCACCTAAGAAGGACAGAAGGTTAAGTCAACCTTGAGCTGGTGAGAATCGAACTGCTGGATGTCGACAGAGTTAGCCTGCAATACTGCATTCTAACACTCTGCCACCACAGCCCTTCCTTCCTTCCTTCCTTCCTTCCTTCCTTCCTTCCTTCCTTCCTTCCTTCCTTCCTTCCTTTCCAAGCAATGGCACTTAGACTTATATACCGCTTCACAGTGCTTTCCAGCCCTCTCTAAGCGGTTTACAGAGTCAGCCTCTTGCCCCTAACAATCTGGGTCCTCGTTTTGCCCACTTCGGAAGGACGGAAGGCTGAGTCAACCTTGAGCCCGGTGAGACTCGAACTGACAAACTGCTGGCAGCAGAAGGAGCCTACAGTTCTAGAATAGCATCACACCTAGAATATCGTGTCCCGTTCTACACTTTAGGAAAGAAGCTGACAAATTGGAGCATATCCAGAGAAAAGCGATGATGATGAGGGGACTGGAACAAAAAGCTTAAGAGGAACAACTGGATGTGTTGGGTACCTTCAGTCTGGAGAGAAGACGACTGCAGTAAGAAAGTGTCCAGAGGATAATCCGGTAGATAAAAGATGTGGTAGGACCATTCAGAAACATATTGGAATGGGTTGGGTTGGGTGCAAGAAGACCGTCCTAAGGATGAAAGCTGTTCTACAGTGGGCCGCTGGGGAGATGTTGGAACCTCCTTCACTGGAGAGTTTAAGCTGTTGTGGCCCACCAGCAGCCAGAGGAGCTGGCAGCAGAGTCGGAGAGTGAGGAGGTTGGGGAGGAACCTGGGCCAGTCCTGGAGTCTGGGGAAGGCTCAGATGAGGCTCTGTGTTGGAGGCAGAGAGGGGGCCAGAGCTGTCTGACAATTATCAGCTGCCTTCGGAGTCAGACAGCAGTGAGGCAGAGGAACAGCTGGAGCCTGTTCCCAGTGTGCGCATGCGCAGAGTTGCCAGACGAAGGGAACAGCCAAGGAACAAGGGTCGACTTGGGAGTAAGGCCACAGGTGGACGGAGAATAGCCCCTCCCATAGGGAATAAAAGAGGGGAAAGGGGGAGTGGAGTTTGCAGGAAACAATGAGTTCATTCCTGCATTCTTGCCAAGTATTGCAGCGTCTGAAGGATATCGGCCTGGCCACTCTGAGAAAGGTTGGTAATTGTGAACTATCCTGAAAGACCGTGGGAAAGGAAAGACTTTGCTGGAGAGGAATTCACTGTTAATTAAATAAAAGGGATTGATCGGGACAAACGACTGGGGAAGCCTCAGTCAGAACATAAGCAGAGGCCCGGTGGCCACCTGTCCGGGATGCCCCAGTGGTGGTGGGGTGTTTCCCACGCAGGACAAGGGCTGGACTAGATGACAAAGTCCTCCCAGGCCTTACGTCCCATGACTCAAACCTGGAGCTGCGTCGATACGCAAAACACCAAGTTTGTTCAAGGATGTAATTAGTGTGAAGATGCGAATCCTGGAGTTAGGAGAAGCAGCTGAGGACAGCGGTAGGAAGGTCACCTGCCTGAAAGTCTTCCCAGTGGCAAGAATGGATAATATTTCTCTTTCAACTACACTAATTATCGATACATTTGCATCCAGCCCCGCGCATCGGAACATGCAGATCTCTGCAGATATGCACCTACGGTTGCCCTTTTCTTGGTGATGTATTGCAAACCGGAGACCGAAGTGCTGAATAGGCACTTTGGAAAGAGCACTGAAAACATTGCTAAACTCTGCCCTCCTTTCCCTGTCGCGAAATGTGCAAACAACCTCCAAAGGCAAAGCTTGATCGGCAGAGCATTTTCCAAGACAGAATCTGTCCGGCACACAATTTGCCATGCAGGTAGTCCTCACTTAACAACCATAACTGGGAATGGCAACTCCATCATTAAGCAACAATTATGTGACTGCCCTGACTGTCTTAACTGAAGCCGCTTATCCTTATCTTATCGCTTTTCAACTTGCCAAAGAACTGGGGGGACGGAAAGCTGAGAAGGAATGCAGAGACTCCAGACTTCAACTGTGAGAGCCAAGGGCACTCCTGCAGATGTTGGCTAAGACATGAACTGTTCTCAAAACAAAAGAACGATTTATAATTGGACAATGCAACCTGTTACATGGTAGGTGGGGAGACCATTATTCTTTAACTATGCAGAATTGGGCGAGAAAAGTTAAGAGTAGATTTTGATTCTTCAGTGCCAAACTCAACAGTACTTCTGATTGTGGCTGTTAAGCGAATCACCACAATCATTAAATGAGACATCATGTAACCATGATACCAATAGCACTTAGACTTATATAACGCTTCACAACCCTCTCTAAGCTGTTTATAAAGTCAGCCTATTGCACACAACAATCTGGGTCTTCATTTTACCGACCTCGGAAGGACAGAAAACTTGCTTGCTTTCTTCAGAGATTCCATAGTCCTAAGACTGCATGCAGCATCTTGGCATGAGATGAAAATTAAGCATGCATGGATTCTTGGTTGCCTGAAGTGACACAAAATTCTGTTTTCTTAACGCAGCAGGATTTGGTCTGACGAATGCAATGGATTAAACGCTCCTGCCCAGGCCGGCACAAGAAATGGTGGCTAGTGCCTTTAAAAACTACAAGCCTTTCCTTCCTCCTCTTCTTTCTCATTCCCATCTTCCTTCCCTCCTTCCTTCTCTTCCTTTCCTTCCTGAGTTCTTTTCTTCTTTCTCATTCCCATCTTCCTTCCCTCCTTCCTTCCTTCCTTCCTGAGTTCTTTTCTTCTTTCTCATTCCCATCTTCCTTCCCTCCTTCCTTCTCTTCCTTTCCTTCCTGAGTTCTTTTCTTCTTTCTCATTCCCATCTTCCTTCCCTCCTTCCTTCTCTTCCTTCCTTCCTGAGTTCTTTTCTTCTTTCTCGTTCCCATCTTCCTTCCCTCCTTCCTTCTCTTCCTTCCTTCCTGAGTTCTTTTCTTCTTTCTCGTTCCCATCTTCCTTCCCTCCTTCCTTCTCTTCCTTCCTTCCTGAGTTCTTTTCTTCTTTCTCGTTCCCATCTTCCTTCCTTCCCTCCTTCTCTTCCTTTCCTTCCTGAGTTCTTTTCTTCTTTCTCGTTCCCATCTTCCTTCCTTCCCTCCTTCCTTCTCTTCCTTTCCTTCCTGAGTTCTTTTCTTCTTTCTCATTCCCACCTTCCTTCCCTCCTTCCTTCTCTTCCTTCCTTCCTGAGTTCTTTTCTTCTTTCTCATTCCCATCTTCCTTCCCTCCTTCCTTCTCTTCCTTTCCTTCCTGAGTTCTTTTCTTCTTTCTCATTCCCATCTTCCTTCCCTCCTTCCTTTCCTTCCTTCCTTTCCTTCCTGTGTTCCTTCCTTCTCTTCTTTCCCATTCTCATCTTCGTTCCCTCCTTCTCATTCCCTTCTTCCTTCTTCCTTCCTTCCTTCCTTCCTTCCTTCCTTCCTTCCTTCCTTCCTTCCCATTCCCATCTTCCTCCCTCCCTCCCCCATCCTGAAAAGCATTTGTGCATTATAAACGCCGTGGAATGCCTTCTAATCACACACTGGCAATCAGAGGCCATTCCCACACGGATGATGGATGATGGGTGATGGATGATGGGGAGATAGAAAGTCTGCCTTCATTCATGATCTACGGCGCTGGCTCTGGCGCACGAAGCTGAAAGACTCCATCGCTCACTCAGTGTGGAAGCAGCCAGAATTAATGAATATTCAAGTAGTCCTCACTTAATAACCCTCACCGGACAGGAATTATTGTCGCTAAGCGATGGGACAACAGTTGTAACATCACTTGACCATGCCCCTTAGCGAGGGCAGTCTCAGTACAGGCAGTCCTCGACTTATGACCACAAAAGTTTGGCTGTTAAGTGAGACATTTGTTGCGCGAGTTTGCCCCATTTTACACCCTTTCTTGCCACCATCGTTAAGTGAATCACTGCCGTTGTTAAGTGAATCCAGCTTCCCTGTTGGCTTTGCTTGTCAAAAGGTGATCAGGTGACTTTGGGGTGCTGCATGCGTCATAGATATGAACCAGTTGCCAAATACCTGAATTTTGATCATGTGATGGTCATAAGTGTGAAAAAGTCATAGGACACTTTTTTCAGTGCCACTGCAATTTTGAATGGTCACTAAATGAATTGTTTTAAGTCGAGAGTGACCCATAGTCCCTACCTATAGGCCAGGACCTCACACTTTGCTGCCCTTCTGTGCCCCCCTCTCCCCCCCCCCTGCCCTCCTTCATGCCCTCCTCTGGCTGCTGATGAGGCCTGCCCAGACTGGCCCTTCATGTGGGAAATGCTGGTGGTGGGGGCCTCCTCCCCAAAACGCCCAGGAAGAGCCAGCAGCAATGGAAGAAACGGCAAAGGGCAGCATGGGGCAACAAGGGGGGGGGGGCTGCAGAGCTGCGAAAAGGCCAGAAGGGGGTAGGTTGAAGCGCCCCCTACAGTAGCCCTTAGACGTATATCCCGCTTCACGGTGCTTTCCAGCCCTCTCTAAGCGGTTTACAGAGTCAGCCTCTCCTGCCCTCAACAATCTGGGTCCTCATTTTACTCACCTCGGAAGGATGGAAGGCTGAGTTAGTCTTGAGCCGGTAAAAATCGAACTGCTGGCAGTCGGCAGAGTTAGCCTGCAATGCTGCATTCTAAGCACTGCACCACCACAGTTGATGATAGATAGATGGATGGATAGATGGGTGGATGGATAGATGGGTGGATGGATAGATGGGTGGATGGATGGATGGGTGGATGGATGGATGATAGACAGACATAGCGATAGATAGATACAATACCAATAATCCTTAGACTTATATGCCACTTCACAACGCTTTCCAACCCTCTCTAAGCCGTTTACAAACTCAGCCTCTTGCCCTCAAGAATTTGGGTTCTCATTTTACCGACCTAAGAAATATGGAAGGCTGAGTCAACCTGGAGCCAGTCAGAATCGAACTGCTGGCAGTCAGCAGAATTAGCCTGCAATACTGCATTCTAACCACTACGCCACTACAGCTGATAGATGGATGAATGGGTGAAAAACATAGAGATAGATAGAGAGCAATAGACGTAGACCTATATACCACTTCACAGTGTTTTCCAGCCCTCTCGTAAGTGGCTTTATAGAGTCAGCGTATTGCCCCCAACAATCTGGGTCCTCCTTTTACCAACCTTAGAAGAACAGAAGGGCTGAGTCAACCTTGAGCCTGTCAGGATCAAACTGCTGGCAGTGGACAGAATTAGCCTGCAATACTGTATTCTAACATGAATGGTAATGTGGACGGGCTGCCAATGCAATCATGTGAACACAGGGACGGGCATTGCAACAACCAAAACTTTGAGGGACGGGCATAGGTATCATTCCTTCAACTGTCACTAAATGAAATGTTGTAATTCAAGGACGACCTGTATGAAGCAATACCAACACTTCCCATGATTTTTATACTCTCCGTCTGCAGGTGGATATGCAGCCTAGACACCAATTATTCTATAGATGGGCACTTGGTTTTTGTATTTTGTTGAATATGCTCCACAAGTCTATCAAGATCATTCTGGACCTTGAGCCTGTCTTCTCAAGTGTTGGCTATTCCCAACACTGAGGACTATCCATTGAGTGTACTTGGTCAGCCAGTTAAGAACCCATCTGGCGGTGATGCTGTCTATCCCACATTTGTCTGGTTTACCAAGAAGTAGGCTGTGGTCTACTTTGTCGAATGCCTTGCTGAAGTCTAAATAGACAGTGTCCACAGCATTTCACTGGTCCTGTCAGCCTCTGTTTCGCTATTTGCTTTCGGCTGCCATTGAAATGGGGATGGGGGGATGGTATTTGGGAGGGGAAGTTTTAGTGCAGGAGAGATTGTACAAAGGGAGTTTTGGTCTCACTGTCTACTGCGCATGCTGGAGATTAGTGCTTGGTGTCGGTCAAGGCCAACCGCCCTGCATACCAACCTGATGATGCTCCTTGAAGATGGAATTCACATGACACCTAAAGGATTTGAAGATTGGACATTGGGATGAGGGTTACCAGGGGGAGGGGGTTGGTCACATATTGATATGTACAAGGGTTTCGTGAATTGTCCATTTATATGCGGGATTGGTCGGAAGAAGCTTTAATGGACAGTTTTATGGATGGCTTAAACAAAGATATATACCAAAACTGTGTAAACAGCCCCCCCCCCCCCGGTAACTTGCAACGCTGGCACGAATTGGCAGCAGACGTGGAGATCGATCTAGCCAGAGACAAGTACCGTGAAGACAGTGAGAAAGAGAAAGCTACCCTTCCCAACCCCCCCCAAAGGAACTCCAAAAGGACGAAAAAGTTGTTCTACAAGCAAGCCCCGGTGTACCACCTGCTTCCGTTGCAGAAAGGAGGGGCACCGGGCAGCAAATTGCCGCTCCAAGATTGGCCCAAAGCCCTCTGCCGGGGGGGGGGAGAGGAAGCCAGACAAACAACCTGGGAACAGAAGGGACACCGCCATGAAAGGGGTGGAACCTGTTGCGCAATTCCCTCCCTTCCCAAGAGAAGAAGAACCGTCATCCTCTACGGGAGAAAGTGAAACCGAATCCAATGACGACCGTCTGGTAAGTTCCCAATTGGGCCCCATGACCATCCCAGTAGAACTTAAAGTGGCCTCTACTGGCACCCAAGCAAAAATGCTGGCCCTTTTAGACTCGGGATGCACACGTTGCATTGTTAGCCCGGAAGTGGTCGAAAACATGGGCTTGAAACTGAGAACTTTGAAAGTCCCCATTGCTTTTTGCCAGCTAGATGGGTCTATAGCTGGGGGGGGTGGGCTCCTTCCCATTTTGTGACTGAACCTATAGACAAGTGGATGGGAGATCACCAGGAAACATTAAATTTCATTGTGGCACCGGGGATGGACCGGCCTCTCATACTGGGCTTACCCTGGTTATGTAAATGGAATCCACACATCAACTGGAAGAAAAGGTGGTTGCGCATCCGATCCACTAAACCCCCTGAGGGAGAAGGGAGGGTTTCCAATATTACCAATGCTGAACCTAACCTAGCGGCCGCGGTGCAGGAAAAAATTGAGGGGGAGGAGAAAATCCCAAAGGAATATTGGGACCTAAAGGACGTTTTCAGTGAAAAATCCTCTGATAAATTACCCCCTCACCGCGCGACAGATTGCAGCATTGAGATCCTCCCAGGAGTAAAACTTCCAAAACCCCAGATTTACTCAATGACCCCACATGAAATGGAGGAATTACGGAAGTTTACTGACAAAAATTTGTGTTGCTTAGAGAAAAGAAAGATGGCTCCTTTCGTCTCTGTGTTAACTACAAAAATCTTAATAGTGTGTGCATGGAAAATGTATACCCCCTCCCTCTGATGAAGGATATGTTGGCCCAATTGGGTAAAGGGAAGATCTTCACGAAATTGGACCTAAGAGAGGCCTACTACAGAGTCAGAATCAAAGAGGGAGATGAATGGAAAACTGCTTTCAACTGCACACTCGGGTGTTTTCAATTCAGAGTACTCCCATTTGGCCTAAAAGGGGCGCCAGCTGTTTTCATGCAATTAATAAATGAAGCTTTACATGAACACCTGTACAAGGGCGTGATGGTCTATCTTGATGACATCCTTATCTACATGGAAACACGTGATGAACACGTGACTTTAGTATGATCAGTACTCAAGAAACTCGGGGGCCGCAGAACTTTATGCCAAATTGTCTAAATTTCATCAAGAGAAAATTGATTACTTGGGCTACTGCATCTCGCACAATGGCATCGAGATGGAGCCAGCAAAAGTCCATGCTGTAACTGAATGGGCACCTCCTCGCACCCGCAAACAATTACAAAGTTTTTTGGGATTTGCAAATTTTTATCGTCAATTTATCCCCTCGTTCGCCAGCATTGCTCTGCCCATTACAAATCTCCTAAAGTCAGAAGGGGAGGCCAAGCCTAGACCAGGTAAGCCTTTGAATTGGACTATGGAGTGTCAAGCCGCTTTCGAGAAATTAAAGCGACTCTATGCAGCTGAACCCGTTTTGAAACACCCAGATATGGAGGCACCATTTATCGTTCAAGCTGATGCCAGTGATGTGGCGGTGGGGGCAGTATTACTTCAAACGAACGCTGAAGGGAAATTGCAGCCATGCACTTACACCTCTCGCAAACTGACAGAGACGGAGAGATGGTGAGCTATATGGGGAAAGGAAGCTTTTGCGGTCAGATGGGCTTTGATGACCTGGCGACATTTCCTAGAAGGGGTGAAATGGACATTTGAAGAATGGACTGATCATAAAAATTTGGAAGCATTGAAGACCCCACGTAAGCTATCTCCTAAACAGGTGCGTTGGGCGCAACATTTCAACCGTTTCAACTTTACTCTCAAATACATTCCGAGGGGGGGGAGAACTTCATGGCTGATGCTTTGTCTAGGCTTCCCCAATACAACAGCTCTAAGGTGAGCGTAGTTCACCCAGTCATCCCAGCAAAAAGTCTAGCTGCCCCGGTGATTACTAGAAGCCAAGGCATTTCGAATTTAGAGGTCATGACAAACCTCATGTGCAAACTCAAGGAGGGCCTGGAGTCCGATGACTGGTTCAAGGAACATTCAAACGAATGCACTATGAAGGATGGACTGGCTTGGGTAGGGGCTAAATTATATGTTCCTGCTGACCTGAACACTATTGTTCTTCAACGGGCCCACGATTCGAGAATGGCAGGCCATTTTGGATTTGTAAAGACTTTACATCTGGTTAAGAGACAATTTTGGTGGCCTTTATTGAAAAAAGACATTGAGTCCTACATAGCCAGTTGTCCCGTTTGTGCTGCCGCAAAGCGCCCAACGGGAAAACCCCAGGGCCTTCTCCAAGGTGTGGCCCGCCCTGAGACTCCGTGGAAGGAGATATCGATGGACTTCATTGTCGAATTGCCAGAGAGTCTGGGAAATACTGTGATTTGGGTAATTAATGACCTGTTTTCCAAACAAGTTCATTTTGTATCCTGTTCCAAAATCCCATCAGCTACGTCGTTAGCTAAGTTGTTTATTTCACATGTATACCGGTTACATGGAGTACCTGAACGCATACTTTCAGATTGGGGGGGGGGTCCAGTTCACCTCCCTCTTCTGGAAGGAGTTTCTGAAGCTAATTGGCTCCACCCAGGGGCTAACTCCACCCACCACCCTCAGACTAACGGGGCTTGTGAACGGACTAATTCTGTTTTAGAACAGTACCTCCAGTGTTTCATCAATTATCAACAAGATAACTGGGCTGAACTGTTACCACATGCTGAGGTGGCATACAACAACTCTGTGCACAGCAGTACCGGCTTGACCCCTTTTAGAGTTGTGTTTGGACAGGACTTTGTACCAATTCCTGAGTTGCCTCGAGAAAAACCGCAAATTTTGTCCCTCTCCGAGTGGAGTGACCAGCTTCGCCAAATTTGGCCTATGACCCGCAAGGCGTTGGAGGCTGCTCACCGGGCGCACAAGAAACAGGCTGACAAAAAGAGGGTGAAGCAAAGGCAGTACAAAGTAGGGGATCGAGTGTTTTTGTCCACCAAGTTTCTACAAACCACCCAGAAATCAAAGAAACTGGGGCCGAAGTATGTCGGTCCTTTCCCTATTGTGAAAATCATTAATCCCGTTTCTGTACGATTGGAGTTACCAAAGCATCTTAAGTGGATTTATCCTGTGTTTCATGTCAATCTGTTGAAACCATAGCACACTTCTTCTTTTCGCGCGCCCCTACCTGCACCCCCTGCCCCTCTTCTTATTGAGGGAGAGCAACACTTTGAGGTTAAGGAAATCTTGGACTCCAGGAAACATAGGAATTGAATTCAATATCTGGTATCCTGGAAGCATTTTCTCCCCTCCCAGGCTGAGTGGGTTGACCAATCTCATGTTAGAGCTCCCAGACTCTTACAGAAGTTCTACGCTAAGTACCTTGATAAGCCTCAATCATATTTGAATCATACATGTCTTATGTTGTCTTTTCTATTGTTTTATTTTCTTGCAGGGATGACTTCTTTTCCTGAAGGAGGGCCGGATGTCAACCTCTGTTTCGCTATTTGCTTTCGGCTGCCATTGAAATGTTGAGGAGGGGGGCTGGTATTTGGGAGGGGAAGTTTTAGTACAGGAGAGATTGTAAAAAGGGAGTTTTGGTCTCACTGTCCACTGTGCATGCTGGAGTGCTTGGTGTTGGTCAAGGCCAACCGCCTTGCACACCAACCTGATGATGCTCCTTGAAGATGGAACTCACACGACACCTAAGGGATTTGAAGATTGGACGTTGGGATGAGGGTTACCAGGGGGAGGGGGTTTGGTCACATATTGATATGTATGATTTCGCGCGCTTTTGCCTCAGATCTTGCTTTGCTTAGCTGCTGTCTTGTCCTAACTAGTAAAAGTACTCTTAATTCTGCAAAATGGAGTTAATTGGTTTCTTTCTTGATTGCTGAGGCTTGAAGAGTCCATTAATTTAGTCCCTTTGTCAAAGAATGCAATAAGGGAGAAGTATCCTGATGATCAATCCCAGAAAGTGCACTAACTTACTGAACAAAGGACAAGACAATTTACAACTGATGTATCCCGCTTGCACTTTGTTCAGGAAGGTTTAGAACAGAGGCATCAAAATCAAAGTCCGCGGGTTGCATTTGGCCCACGATGTGGCCGGATCCAGCCTGTGGGGTCATCCTGGTCTACCCAGTGCGAAGAGAAAAGATCCAGCCAGCATAGCTTCAGCCCGGTCTAAAGTTGAAAGCCTTTATTGTCATGACACATCATGCATACAACGAAATTGGTTTAGCCCCTACTGCAGTCCATATAAGAATTGGTTTAGCCTCTACTGCAGTCCATATAAGAATAGAAGACAACATGAATAACGTAAAAAATAACCCTTATACACGTAGTTAGGAAAAAAAGCTAGTCATACGTTTCCATACGTATGTCACATTCTATGCAACATGCACATTACTCTGGCGCATGATCGTATATCATGTACGAAGAAGAAAGATCAGGCCAACGTGGCTTCAACCCGTCTACCCAATATGGAGAGGGAACATGACAGCAGTTTGGGGAGTGGCATCAAGCTGGCCACGCCCACCCAGTCAGCCACACCTACCCAGTTGGCCACACTTGCCCGGCCCCCTGAGGTCAACCACAGCCCTGATGTGGCTCTCAATGAAATTTGGTTTGACGTCCCTGGTTTAGAAAAACCCGGTTTAGCCTCAGCTACAGATCACATCAAGAAAACGGAACTGTGCTATGCAATCCATTTACAGAATATTGGCAACAGAAGGAGGACACTATCGGGTCCACCACAAGTAATGGCACCCCCCTTTAAACCAGGGTTCCTCAACCAAGGGCACTTGAAGATGCATGGGATGCTTGCGGGGGAATTCTGAGGGTTGAGATCCACCCATCTTCAAGTGACCAAGGTTGAGGAGCACTGCTTTAAACAGCCCACAGCCCAGCAAGCACGATCTGAAGCTTTGTTGCTGGAAAACATCTAAGGTGTTAAATTGCTTCATGCGTTACGATTGGGGGCAGGGAGAAACCTATCACCATATTCATCAAAACCTGGCAGATTGTATCCCAAATGCCAAGGATAATGATATGTTCGCTTGCCAGAATCTAATTAATTTGGGAAACGGAGGTGGAGAGATGATATTTCATAAAAAAATCCGTGCAATGGAAGCAATTAAACATTGAATTCCTTGATCTCGAATATTATCCTTCTGATCTCTGCGGACCGGAGGCTATTAAAAACAGATCACATGGAGAGAGAGTTATATATATAAATATTCGGGAATCCACAAATCATCCCTTTTCTGCTACGGTTTGATGATATCAAACCCAACCTTTTCAAGTCAGTTGAGAAAACAAAGCGCACAGCCCTGCATTTTAATGCTGCTCCTCACATGGCTTTTTTGGGAAGCTGTGTGCTTTGAACAAGTTCAAGCATTAAATTAATGAAGAGCGGAGTGGTTTGGGCCAAATGGAGGTTTAATACTTTCCTCTCCTAGAAGATTTATTTAGGACAATAGACTGGCTTTGATCTTTTCGGTTTTAATTAGCCGGTATAGATTCAAGTCGCTTGAACATCAAATATATTTTCTGTGGTTCTCATCACCATAACAAAGGACGCAGATTAATTGAAACCCACCAATCTACCCCTTTTGTAGTCCGTCGTGTATAAAGAAAAAAAAGGTAAACTGTTATTATTGACCGACTATTCAGAAATTTTCAGAAGTTTGCACACTACATCCTAACTGAAAATTTGGAAAAACAACAGCTGTCTCTGTGTGGCACAGGTACCAAGCCAAACAAGAGGCACCATTTTTTTCCTCTAAAAGAATCAAATTCCAAATATGAAAAGAAAAAAGTCAACATGTTAATTTCCTAAAATGTTGTAACTAATTGTAAGTGGTGAAAGGAGACATAACACAATGGACTTCGAATAATACACTGTTATAAACAAAATGATGCCCATAAAAGGCACCCTCTCCTTCGCCCCCACCCCACCCCCAAAAAGATGGTTTGACTCAAATTCTGCAGCCTAGCGAATAAATCTATATTCAGTAGCAATGAAAACGTTTGATTTAAACGTTGGACACCTTAAATTTACTCCACCAGTAAATCAGCTGAAGTAATTATTGATCATCAGAGTCCTGGAATACATTAAAACTTCTAGCACTTCATTCCACTCCCCCAACTGGAATTCTGTTTTGACAGTTTAAAGTCCACCCCACCCCCGCTTCCCCCCTCTTTACTTAATTCATATTCATTTTGTAACTCAGCTTTGCAATTGCAATTTGGTCCCTCAAATTCCATAAATTGAAGTCGTAGGTAGGTAGGTAGGTAGGTAGGTAGGTAGGTAGGTATATAGATGATAGATAGGTAGATGGTAGGGAAATAGGAAGATGGATGGATAGAAATAGATAGATAAATGGATGGATGGATGATACGTAGGTAGGAAGGTGGATAGATAGATAGATGATACGTAGGTAGGTAGGCAGGCAGGCAGGCAGGCAAGTGGATAGATAGATAGATAGATAGATAGATAGATAGATAGATAGATAGATAGATAGATATTGATAAATGATAGGTAGATGGTAGGTAAGTAGGAAGGTGGATGGATAGAGATAGATAGATAGATAGATAGATAGATAGATAGATAGACAGACAGACAGACAGACAGACAGACAGACAGACAGACAGACAGACAGACAGACAGACAGACAGACAGATCTACCGTATTTTTCGGAGTATAAGGCGCACCTTTTTTCCTCAAAAAAGAGGCTGAAAATTTGGGTGCGTCTTATACAGAATTTTCCCCCCCGAAACCCCGCCCCTTCACCAAAATGGCCGTGCATACCCTTATGGAGGCTTTCAGAGAGCTCCTGGAAGATGAGGAGGGCAGAAATGAGCAAAAAACGGGCTGTTGTTGCCCCCCCCCCCCCCCGCAGCACTCTATAAGCCTCCATAAGGCTATGTGTGCATATATTTTTTTACAAAAAACGGGCCCATTTTCGCAAAAAACGGGCCATTTCTTGCTCATTTTTGCCCCCCTCACCCTCCCCAGGAGCACTCTGCAAGTCCCCCCCCCAGGCCATTCATGCCTTTTTTTTGGGGGGGGGAGTTTTTGGGAGGTTTGCAGAATGCGAAAACTTCTTTTTTTCCCCTTTTGGAAAGCTCTTTAACTGATTGATGAAAATTAGATTGATCAAGTGCTGTGCCAGCAGAAACAAAGTCTTAGGTGCTGCAGATTGTCAGCAATTTCCATCTCCAGCACATGGATAAATACACCTGGAAAACATCTACCTGCCTACCTACCTACCTACTCACTCACTCTCTCTCCCTACCTATCTACTGTATTTCTCTCTCTCTCTATCCCTTTATCTACCTACCTACCTACCTACCTACCTACCTACCTACCTACGTACTCTCTTTCTCCCTACCTACCTACTGTATTTCTCTCCCTCTCTCTCCCTCTATCTACCTACCTACTTTTAAAAAAAAATTGCCTCTTCAAAACCTTGGTGTGTCTTATACTCCGAAAAATACGGTAGATAAAAAGGTAGGTAGGTAGGTAGGTAGGTAGGTAGGTAGGTAGGTAGGTAGGTAGGTAGGTAGGTAGGTAGATAGATAGATAGATAGATAGATAGATAGATAGATAGATAGATAGATAGATAGATAGATAGATAGATAGAGATTAAAGAGAGACAGACAGACAGACAGACAGAGACAGAGACAGAGAGGAGATGGATGGATGGATGGATGGATGGATGGATGGATGGATGGATGGATGGGCTGGTCTTGTTGTATTCGGGTCTCTTCCCATGTAAGTAATGCTGTAACAACAAGACCAGGATACCTACACCCATGAAAATCTACGAACACACACACACACACACACAATAGATGATAGATAGATAGATAGATAGATAGATAGATAGATAGATAGATAGATAGATAGATGATAGATAGATGATAGACAGATAGATAGATAGATAGATAGATAAGAGGGGGGGGTTATGCATTCCAGAGCCACCAGACCAAGTTACCTTTTCCAGGAGTTGCCGGAGCTGCTTTGTCCTGGCATCCCGTGAGCACATCGTCTGCTGAGGTGCCACCACTGTGCAAATGCATCGTCCTTCGCTGTCCTGGGCAGAACTGTACACCTGCCAGCTTTCCTCAGGGTTGGTAGGCAACACCTGGTGGGAAACACGGGAGAGAGAGAGAGGGTGCATAAGGCAGGTCTCAAAGAAGAAGAGAAAAGATTGGCGGACGGAGGGGGAGCAAGGAAGGCGGAAGGGAGATGGCATTCTGAAGCAGACCGCCAGCAATTGTAACAAAGCGCTTCACGTAATCAATAATCAGTAATAATCTCATTTGCATTTATCTCAGACAAAACCCACCCTGCAAGGCAGGCCGTGGTAGCATATGCTGTAAATGCCCCCCCCCCCCCGAGTGAATCTGCACCAAAATCAAGGTTCTAGCAAGACTGTCCCAATTTCCCATTCAGATTCTCACTCCAGATGTGATTCCCCCCTTACCAGACTGTCGTTCTGAGCTGAGCTCCCTCCGCAGGCCTTGCTGGGGCTCAGGGCAGGGGAAGGGAAGGAGCGGCTGGGGACCCCTGACCACCAGCACTTCCCTCGGAAGAGAAGAGCCCACCCCCTAAAGGGGAGCCTGGCCCGGCCTCTTTTCCCTGACCATCAAACTTTGCAAGTCACATCCCCAAGAGTGCCAGGGGCAGCCAAGCGCTGCGCCCACCTTCCGTGCATCAGGTGCCCGTTGAAAACGGCGTTTACCCACTGCTCGGGGGCGGGGCAGGGCTGGGGGTGTGTGTGTCTGCTCAGCTTCTCCTGACATCGATTTGACGTCAGAGCCCCAGGTGATGAAGGCATGGAGCGAGGGAGGGGTTGTAAGCTACGTCCTAGTGGATAGCGAGGAGTTTCAACTCTGAAAGCAAAAAGGCCCCGACGAGGCTGGGGGCATCTGCCCCCCTTGGAAGGCTTCATCCATACCATGCACCGCCTCTCCCTCCTTCCTGGGTGGGAAACACGCTGGAGAGGGAAGCAGGGGTATTTCTCACCTGGCCCCCTAAAATCCCCCGAGGGCCTCTATGACATAAACTCTCTCTTTGCAAGGACCTAAAGCCCACGGCGACCCTTGTCTGAATTCATCCTGGCTTGTCTGAGACCAAGCTGACTTCCCACAACTGCAGCCAGAATGGTGGCTGAACGCTGCTCCTCCCCAGCAAGCAGACATTGCTGGCGAGCAGAATCTGACAAGGGCAAACCTGAACCCCCACCTGGCCAACTGCGATTCTACTCAGCCACGGAGCCGGGATGCAGGGCTGCCCACCTTCTCTCCCTTCAGAGAAGGAGGCAATGCCAACCACATCTGCCAAATCACTGCAGGACTCTTTAACATGACTGTTTAAAACAGCTTGGAGGCTGCTGGGGTTTTCCCAAGCACTTTGTGTTCCAAAGAATGGCTGCAGGGTCTATTTTTGCTAGCCACATAAATAATTAACTGCGTTAAAAGCATCTTTATAGCTAGTCTCTTCCCAGGGAGAGGAGGAAGAGGAGGACGATAAGGACGAAGGAAAACATTTCCTTTGGCTGAGATGTTTCAGAGGTGAAGTTTCCAATCGCGGCTCTTGGGGGGCATCAGCCCAGGCCAGGCAGTGTCTTCCGAAGCCCTCCAGAGACACAGATAAAGGGAGGGGCTCCCACCATCTCCACGGGGGTCTCCCTCGGGCAAAATGTTATCAACAGGAGAACCGGTTCCAGGGGAAGCCATCTTGGGGAGGCCCGTGAATTCACGCTGCTTCAGTTGCATCAGATTTGGGATGCAGGGAAGCATCACCAGGGGTTCTTCCATTGGAGGTGGTGAAAATCCATGGAAGTAACTCATCAGAGGAGTGTCCAAGATCCCAACTGTGTCAATCCCAGCCAAATGTTGGGTCAGAAACACGTTGCTGCAAGAGGAATCCCAGAGCTCTCTTCCTTGCTCAGAATCTGCGGCCCAAAATCGCCGTCCTCCAAGTTGCTGCCAATGTCCTGCTCGGTGGCACAAATAGGATGGCCATAAATCAACCCAATTGGTGGAGTTTGCTTAATTGGCTGCCTGGCTCCCCACCAGGCGGCCGTAAATTCCGCCTCCTCTTATCTGCTCTGACTAGATTGGGAGGCAAGTCTTTTGACCAGGCCAGGATGCCTATTTGCTTCCCATCCGGCCACCTGCCCTACAAAATGGCTGGTGAGGATAAAGGTGGCTCACTCCGTGAGGTGGCTTGCCTGTTCTGAATTGCCTCAGTTTCCAAAATGCAAAGCAATCTCTGACCAGAGTGTGGACCATGCTGGTCCCCCATCAAACACCCCAGCCTGGCAAAAGGCTTTCAGTGCTGTGGCTGTTGTCTTGGTTTGCTTCAGCCCAGATAACGTCTTCCTCCTTCTGCTGGGCAGACCTGAACAGACCAAGCCAGGTGGGTCACTGGTACAGAGGATGAAGAGGATGAAGAGGATGGGGGATGGAGCAGTGGTGGCAGGGCTCACCCATCTCTTCTCCGAAGGGGAACCCTTGTCCAGAAGGAAGAACTGAAGTGAAGTGAAGAGAAGCAATGGGGTCCTCCAGCCACACCTATATTTATTTTATATTTATATTATGTATATTTATTGTTTTTAATATGACTGTACACCGCCCCGAGTCCCTTCTGGGAGAGGGGCGGTCTAGAAATCAAATAAAAGTTAAAAAGTTAAAGTTAAAGGGGGAGAGGGGGGGCTGGCTGGGGCCAAGCAAGTCGAAGTCTTCAGGATGAGACTGATGGATCTTGAAAGGGTTGCCAGCAGGACGTCATTTTGGAGAAATCATGGAGGATTAGAACAGTGCCAGAGAATGGAGGATGGTCAGTTTTGGTCTCCTCTTCAAAACCGGGGGGGGGGGGGGGAAGAGGACCTGGGCAACCGCAAATCACTCAGAATGCAAATACTGATTAACAGAGTTGGAAGGGACCTTGGAGGTCATTTAGTCCAACCCCCTGCCCAAGCAGACCCTCCCCCATTTCTGACAGAGGGCAGCCCAGTCTCTTCTTGGAAACCTCCGGTGATGAAGCTCCCACAACTTCTGTTCCATGAGTTGTTTGTTCTCACTGTCGGGAAATTCCCTCTTATTTCCAGGTTGAATCTCTCCTTGGTCAGTTTCCATCCATAATTCCATTATTCCCGATGCAACCAACATCAGGCAAAATTTTGGAAAAAGGTTATTAAATAGGATTTCTTTCCCCCTGAGCACTTGGAAAAGAACGTGCTGCATGGTAAAATGCAACATGGATCACTTGGGAATAAAATATTACAAGCTGAACCTGATTTCTTTTTTTTTCCCCCTAAGGCTGACCTCAGCTGACCAAGCAGAACGTGGCAGATGAAGGATACTGGTGTTCAGCACAGCCTGCGCCCAAGTGGCCAGGAGTTCCAAAGAAGCGGGTGAGACGTGGGCCAGGGGGCTGCAATCATGAGAGGGGCGGAGCTGGTGGGACAGTTATACCCAGTGAGGGTCAAAGCCATCCAGGGAGAGGGGAGGGCGGAGGGGAAACGCACAATGTAAATTGTATTACATTTATACAATACATGACTTGGGAAAATGGTTAGGAAACAGGATATCCAATTCCAGCAATGACGCAACCATTGGAGGGAGAACAGCTACCTGAGAGCATTGATTTCAGAAGGAATCTTGATCAGTTGGATAATGTTGGGCAGAAAACAGCTCGAGGAAGCATTTCACTAACAGCAGCTGGCCAGGAAGACACAAGGCAAAGTGTAGGATCAGGGTTAGAGAGGTGGGGGCTCTTTCGGCGGGAGGGGCACCCTCTCACAGGAATGCCTGAGTGGCAGAAAGGATGCCCTCCCATGCTATGCTTCTATGAAACTCCCAAACGGAAGGCAGGCGCGAGAGACGCGGGGAGATTTTAGGGACAGACGCTACTGTCATCAGAGGCACATGATGTGAGCATGTTTTTCCCTTTCAAACACTCAGCCAATTATGAAAAACACCCACATGGTGTTTATGTGGGGGCTGCAGGCCTCCATCTGTGCCTCCAAATGTCCAATGCACAAGCAGGCAAGCAGCAGCTTCCTACAGCTTCTCCTCCCCTCTCCCCCCCACCCCGGATCTCATTGCCGGGAGGGGCCGCTCAGGTACAGCTGGAGCAAAGGTCATCTTTGGGCAAAGTGATGAGCAGAGTCCCTTTTGCAGAGGGCTCTTTACTCCACAGGGATCCCTGAGTACATCGGAACTTTCACCCCCCCATCCACCCCCCCTGAGTTTTTTTTTTTACGTAAAGCTGCTATTTCCTGCAATCAACACTGCAGGAGGGGAGTGGGGCAAGCTTCTGAAAGACGCAGATCTCTTCTTCCTTTGGGATGGAGCCACGAAAGTGTCTTTGCCCACTCAGGCCATCTCACAGTTGTTCAGCCGAAGAAAGGGCTTCCTTTCCTAGAGGCTTTGCAAAGGTCTCTGGGGCAGGGGAAAGCCACATGACAGCTCTTCGCTTTGCTGTTGGGGGGCCGCCTTGCCAATCCCACCCGTGTCCCTGCTGCCCATGGGGTGGGGTGTCCCCCTGGAGCGCTGTTCCACAGGCAGGCTTTCCAAGGGGCACCATTCACACCCCACACAGACACCCAATCCGCTTTAGATCACCGACCGTGTTCAAGAGAAGACGCAAATTGCCCACTGATTCCCTGAGAGCCGGTTTGGGGTCATGGTGAAGGCCCCAGGCAAGAAACCATGAGCTGGTGAGTTCTTGTCCCACCTTAGTCACAAAGCCAGCTGGGTGGCCCTGGGCCAGTCACTGTCTCAGCCCTAGGAAGCAGGCGACAGTAAACCACTTTTAGGAAACCTTTCCAAGGAAATGGCAGGGGCCAGTGCTGTCAATTGCCAGGGGTCTCACACACAAATGGCTCCCCAGCTTTCGCCACCAAAGAGTGCCAAGCTCCAGCCCTGTCTCTGCTCAGGAGGACCCCGAAAGCAATCGGTGAGTGCTTACTTCCCTGCCCCTCAATCTCTACCACACCGTGGCCTCAAGAGTCAAAGATCCAAATAGCCCTGGCCTTCTGTCTCGGAGCATGGCTCCATGGTGCATGGAGGATCCTTTCCAAAGGTAAGAGGAAGGGATGGGGGAAGCGCTTCAGCCACATGCAAAGTCCATCCTGCTCTGCTGCTGGACAGCTGCCCTCAGCTCCAGCCACAGGAGGCCACAGGTGTAGGAACAGATCACAGAAGCCAACTCCTGCCCTCAGAGCTCAGCGGGGTCCTCCTTTTGGCACCGCCCCCCCCCCTCATTTTTATGTCCACCCAAAACCTTTCTCTCTCTTCCCCACTTTGCCTAAAGACACCAAACAGCTTATCTGGTCCAACTCACTTTTGTCTCTTCCTTGGAGGGGAGGGGCGCAAAATAAGACCCGAATGTCCACTATTAAAAGACATTATTTTGTAAATCAACCAGTAGAGGGAAGCGATCGGAATCTAAACCACATCACTTGTAGCTGAAAAGACTCCCACCCCCACCCCCCCAAACCGGCCCCTTTTCCTCTGAAATCCTCTACTAAAGCCCTTGGAGGAATTCCATGGATAGGATCCACTTAAAGCAAGCAATAGAAAATTTCCCTGGGTGGGGAGGACTGGACCTTGGCAGAAACCTGGAAGAACAGAAGGGGGCCGTGTGTGTCCCCCCCTCTAGATTTATCTGATATCTGTGAAAAGTCCCTTAGTTTTTTTGTCCTCCTCCCTCCCTTTTTTTAATGCTCGCTAAAGTCTTTGACAGGGAGCTTTGATCTCTCCTCCTTTCACTGCCATCCTTCCCAGCGGTCCTCAGGATGGGCAGATGCACACACCCGCACCCCGGAATCTGATCTGCGCCCCCCCCCCCGCATGCCCATCTCCCCCCCTCAGCCCCCATTCGTCGTATCCCTCCCCCCACTAGGTTCACTTCGCCCTTCATCCCCGCCGGGGGGGGGGGGCTCTTCTGGGAGGCTGAAATTGCCACGGGGCCGCCTCTTCCTCCCCCTTGTCCTTCTTGGGGGTGCGCCCCCCACTTTCCCCCACCAGCCCCTGCAGAGCTATCCCCACCACCCCTTTCCCCGCTTCCAGGGGATTCACCGCTCCGTCGGGAGGGGACTCCCGTCGGGGTCCGACAGTCTAGGGATCGGAGGATGTGACCCGCGCTCAAACTTTGCGGCCGCGAACGGGAGGCGGCCCGGCTCCCCTTTCCTCCCCGCGAAAGCCCCCCCCCTCTCCCGAGGCGCCGCGTCCCCCTCGCGCGCCCGGTCTCCCTCCCGCCCCGCGCGGGGTCTGCGGTTGCGCCCGGCGGCCCTTGACGGATGGCTGCGGAGGGCCGGGGGCGGCGGCGCGTGACTCACGCCGGTGCTGCGGTCCAAGGTGCCCCCGGAGGCGGCGCTGAGCTTGGTGGTGTTGAGGCCCACGAGGGAGGGCAGCGTCTGCGACATCCAGTTGGTGATCATGGCCATCGTGCTCAGCACCACGCCGATCTTCAGCAGCGGCACCGACATGGTCCCGGCAGGGCGCGCCCGCCCC
This sequence comes from Natrix natrix natrix, assembly GCA_029891615.1. Lineage (NCBI taxonomy): Eukaryota > Metazoa > Chordata > Lepidosauria > Squamata > Natricidae > Natrix > Natrix natrix. The sequence goes on from JAKRSK010012718.1 coordinate 715,001, forward strand.
TTCCTCGACGCCGCCGCCCCGCCGCTGGGGCGCTCCGCCCGCCGCCGCCGCCGCCGCCGCCGCCTTCATTCCCAGCCGGGCTGCCTGCGCCCCGCGGGGCCGGACGCTGCGCCCCGCCGGTCGCCCGGAGCGCCGCCCCGCCGCTGCTGGCCCATGGCCGTCCGCTCGCCTCTCCGGGGCCGCCGCCTGAGCGCCTCCCCGCCGCCGCCGCGGAGCTGCCGAGGCCGGGAGCGCTGCGCCGAGCGGAATGGGCGATCTGGCAGCCGGCGGCTCCGCGCGCCCGCTCCGCCCCGAATCCCCGCCGACCCGCCGGCAGCGCGCGCGGGACTGAGAGGCGGAGCCCAGCCGGGGCGGCCAGCCAGCTGCGCGGCTGCTGATGTCAGGCCAGCCGGAGCCCCCGCCGCCTCCGCCGCCGCCTCGCGCGCTTCCCTGCTGCCCTCTGGCGGGCGAGGCGGGGAGGGGCCCGAGCCGGCCAGCGAGCCCCGGCCTCCCTCCGTCGCACCCGGGACCCCCGTCGGTTGCCTCAGGCTGGGCCGACACAAGCACGCACCGCCGCCGCCGCCCCCGGCTTCTCCTGCGCCACGAGCACCGCCAGAAGCCGAAGCGCCCGGTGCGGGCTCTGCCCTCCGCGCCTTTGTGCCCGGGGCCCCTCGGGCAGCCTCTCTTCCCCCTCCGCCTCCCTCGCAAGCGGCCCTGCGGAGAGCCCGGGGCCTGGGGGAGGAGGTCTTCTGGCCGGCAACAGGTCCAGCGCCAGGCCGGGTTGCCCTGCGAAGCCTCCCGCTGCTGGCCCCGGTTGGAGCCTACAGGGAAGGAGCCGAGAAGATTCAGCCCTCGTTCTTCCTGCCTGATGTTCCTCCTCTGACTCCCCCGAACGATCGCAGCCTTTTCTTCTGCTGGGCCCTTGAGAAGCTCCCCTTCACGTGCCTTTCAAACCATCACCGTTTCCCTGGGGAGATTCTCCCTCATGCAGGTCCCCAAGGGGCTTTTTCAGGAGGCAACTGGACTTCCTGGTTTTTCTGTGAAGACCTTTCACTTCTCCTCCAAGAAGCTTCTTCAGCTCTGACTGGATCCTTCCCCACCATCCGGTCAGAGCTGAAGAAGCTTCTTGGATGAGAAGCGAAAGGTCTTCAAAGAAAAACCAGGAAGTCCAGCTGCCTCCTGAAAAAGCCCCTTCGTGTCCTCTCCCTGTTATTTCAAGAACCAAACCACATTCCACCCACAATACTTGGGGAAGGAGGCGTATCAACCTCAATGACAACAAAACCTGAACATCTGAAGGACTACCGAGTTACTCCAAGCACAGCAGTTGTCAAAGACAAGAGGTTCCATTCGAATGTCCCAAAAGAACTGATTGTCATAGAGGATTGGTCATAGAAATGTTTCCTCCCATTCTGAAGAAACCAGTTCAGATAATCTTGGTTCACCCTTGTGCTTCGTGTTAGAGGATCGGTGACTGAATTCATACGTTTGCTTTTAACTTTGATGGTGCTTGATGATGATGATGCTTTCCGTGACTTGGCAATTGTGGGCAACCCCTTTGGTTCAAGGTATTTGGCAGACCCTGTTTCATTCCGTAACCGAGATAAGCATCTTTGGTGAAGGCAGCTTAAGAACCATCCTTGCATACCAGCTGCTGTTAGGCAGGGCTGACTTGGTGCTTCAGGAAGCATTGGTGGGCTTTGGTGCCATCTCCCAGCCAACACTGCTACTGCAGGCCCACAGCTGGGAGGAGAGCAAAATCACATCATATTAACAGATTAACAGAGTTGGAAGGGACCTTGTAGTCCCATCTAGTCCAACCCCCCACTCAAGCAGGAGACCCTACGCCATTTGTGACAGATGGCAGTCCAGGTTCTTCTTGAAGGTCTCAAGTGATGAAGCTCCCACAACATCCGAAGGTAACTTCTGTTCCATGGGTTGATTGCTCTCACTGTCAGGAAATCTCTCCTTATTTCCAGGTTGAATCTCTCCTTCATCAGTTTCCATCCATTCTTCTTTGCTTGGCCTTCGAGTGCTTTGGAGAATAGCTTGACCCCCTCCTCTCTGGGGCAGCCCCTCAAGTATTGGAAGATGCTCTCCTGTCTCCCCTGGTCCTTCTCTTCCCTAGACGAACCATGCCCAGTTCCTGCAACCATTCATCGTATGTTTTAGCCTCCCCTCCCCTCATCATCCTGGTTGCTCTTCTCTGCACGCTTTCCAGAGTCTTAGTCTGGTGACCAAAACTCGATGCAGGACTCTAGGTGTGGTCGTACTAAGGCTTTATAGACTGGTATTAGTACCTCCCTTGATCGTGATTGTATCCCTCTATTAATACAACTAGGGAAGGGGATGAAAAACAAGCCCCCCACCCTGAGACAAGGTGACTGGGCAGGCGGGAGGCTTAGCTGAACCTCAGGAAGTCCTTGGCCAGGAAACAGGCTGCCGCAGGAAGTAATGAGTTCCTTACACTTGGAGCAGAGATGGTGTCATGGATTGTGTCCTGAGCAGCCATGATGGGAGAACATGATCTCTGCGGCGATTCCAACAAAGGAAGGAGAATGAAGTCCTGGAACCCTTTAGGGCACAGAATCTGATTTGCCTCCCCTGGAAGCAGCAGAGCAGCAATTCCCAGCTTCTCTGGCTATGAGCCCTTTGTGGGCCTTCTCCCAATTCCCCACCATGGCTCCTTTTGTGGGGGAGGCAGTGACGAGCCTTCCACACTCAGGAAAAGGACAGGGAGGCCACTGCAGGCGCTCTCCAGAAGCAGCCAAAGGGCCTCTGTGTGGAGAAGTCGCCTCTTCGTTTCTGAAGCTCTTCAGTCTCTCATTCACTGAATCTGGCCAGGGAGAAGGCAGCTGTCTTCACTCAAGGGAAAAGCGGTTTGACTGGTGATCTTTTTTTTTGCAGCCTTGTGCCAATCCAGACCTCCTGGGTTAGATCACGATTCAGCACTTTCACCCAGAAAAGGGAACAGTTCAATGACCAGGTTAAAGGTGTGGTAGAGCTGAGGTGTCAGTGTGCTTCTCTCTTTGGACCCTGTCCACTTGGTTGGGGGGGAGATCTCCTTGACTGCAAACCGTTCAGCCTCTTCTCCTGAGAAAGATTCCTCTGCTTGCCCAGGATCTTCTCGTTTCTGCTCTGTTTCATTAAGTGTGGCTTGGCTGGGTTCACACCACATGTAGACCTAGGTGAAGCTAGCTAAATCTGGGATAGTGAAACATTATCAGGATGGTGGGGAATGGAAGGATTGATGCTCCTTGCAGACAGCTGGTCATTGGCATCGTTTTAGAGGGACGTTGAGGCTGCTTGGAGGTTTTCTCTGCGTCCTCAGGGTCCCCTGAGTGGTGCAAATGGTTCCTGTAGTTTGCAACTTTTCCTCTGGAAATCCATTCCTCCTCCCACTCCATTCCAAGGATTCTCATCCCAAATTGTGTAGATAAAAGTCTGTAGAGATTCTCCATCATCCAAGGTCGTGATTGTCTCAAAGCTGCTTTTTTTCAACAGGCAACTGGACTTTCTGGTTTTTTTTCTTTTTGAAGATGTTTTGCTTCTCCTCCAAGATCCCCACTTATCCTGTCAGAGCTGAAGAAGCTTCTTGGATGAGAAGGGAAACGTCTTCAAAGAAAAAAACAAGAAAGTCCAGTTGCCTCCAGAAAAAGCACCTTTGGGACAACCACGACCTCTGGAGGAATGAGAATCTCTACAGACTTTTATCTACACAATTTGGGATGAATGTCCTTGGAATGGGGTGGGAGGAGGAATGGATTCCCAGAGGAAAAAATGCAGACTACAAGAACCATTTGCACCACTCAGGTGACTGAAGACACAGAGAAACCTCCAGGTGGCCTCAATGACCCTCTAAAAAGGATGCAAATGACCAGCTGTCTGCAAGGAACATAAACCCTTCCATTCCCCTCCATCCAGTCAGAACTGAAGAAGCTTCTGGGATGAGAAGTGAAATGACTTCAAAAGAAAAACCAAGAAAGTTGCCTCCTGAAAAAACGCACCTTTGGGATTATTGGTATGCATAGGTAGCACACCATATCCAGCCGTCTTCTGGCTTAAGGTAGTGGGTGGATTCACACAAACTGCTCCAATCATGTCTGAGTTCCCACAACAGAAGAAACACAAACGACCCATTGCGTTTGCCTAACTCATGGTGTGACATTGCATATCTGGCCGAGAAGTGGCTTCTCCCTCATTCGTTTATGAATTGAAATGGTGAGGACCCGAGAGGTAGAAAGATATCCCCCATATTATATATGGAATAATCATTTTTACTCAAAACCTGCCCCTGGATTTACAGGACACTTGGGGTGACCGCTAAGAAAAACTAGGGGTTTTCAAGTCACAGAAGTCAAATAGGCCAGAAGTGACTATACCTTTCCAGCCACAAAACACAAGTTAAAATACCCCCCCCCCAAATCATCAATTAGATCACCTATTAGAATCTACTTTATTGGTTGAATGAGGAAACAATCGAGCTATTTTCCTTTTTAGCTCAGCTGTTGATTTATACCCTGCTTTTCCTTCCGGAGCTCCAGGTGTGCAATCTGTTTTGACTCCTGCCACAACCGTCCTGTGGGGTGGGTTAGGCAGAGAGACAGTAGCAGGCCTGAAGCCCCAGGGAGGGGAGGACTTGAACCCTCATCCTAATCCCTTCCCTACTGAGCCCCTCTTCTAGTCACACACCTGCTGCCCCCTGCTGGAGCAGGGCTGAAAGGAAGCTTGTGAGGGAGGGGCACATCTGGCAGTCAGTGTGAACAGAGGCCAGCTTTATAGCAATAGCAATTGCACTTATATGCCGCTTTACTATCCTTTACAGCCCTCTCTAGGTGGTTTACAGAGTCAGCCTCTTGCCCCCAACAATTTGGGTCCTCATTTTACCCACCTCGGAAGGACGGAAGGACGAGTCAACCTTGAGCCTGGTGAGAACTGAAGTGCCAAATTGCAGGCAGCTGGCAGTCAGCAGAAGGAGCCTGCAGTACTGCACTCTAACCATCGCCACCACCACCCTTCTTTCCTTCCTTCCTTCCCTCTTGTTAGCACTTAGACTTACAGTATATACCACTTCATGGTGCTTTTCAGCCCTCTTTAAGCAGTTTACAGGGTCAGCATAAGTGGGTCCAAATCGCAGGCAGCCGGTAGTCAGCAGAAGGAGCCTGCAGTACCACACTACACCACCAGGGCTCATATGGAAATGCCTCCTGGGGCCTCTTGGAAAACTTCACACACACACACCCCCTACACACATCTACACACCTCAGAGCTGCCTTTCCACTTTGTAAATGTCCTGGCTTTATGTGGACCACATTTTCTGGGCCTGAATCGATTTCATCTACAGGCAGTTGCATCCGTGTGGGCTGCGCAAGAAAGCAGAGTGGGCGGAAAAGTCCCCCTCCCTCCCTCCCTCTTTTTCGGGAAATGACAATTTATTTTAAATGAGAACAGGTGGCTCTCGGTTAGGCGTTTGAAATGCCATTAGAATATGCCTGCTTTAGTCTAATTTGCAAACACGGAGACAGCAGACAGCCTGTCCCCATTTCTCATTTGCAAAGGCAGACTGTTCCTTGTTCTGTTTTTCCAGTTCCCCATCGGGGAATTGATCTGGGAGATAAATTGGACCTGCAGCTTTCAACTCCTTTGGGGCCCAGAAGGGAGCCTTCCCTGTGAGGCAGCAATGACTCGGGCTTCAGGGGCAGTTTTAGGGCATCTCTGACCCTTCCCCACCCCCTCTGTCTTCCCCACCACGATTCTCCTCACCTGGTCAGGTGGCATCCCTTGGTCTTTTCCTTTCCATTTTTGTCTGGGCACAAACTGTCCCCAAAATAGCCATAGCGCTTAGATTTACTGTGTGTACCACTTCGCAGTGCTTTGCAGTCTTCTCTAAGCGGTTTACAAAGTCAGCATAACGCACCCTCAACAATCTGGATTCTCATATTACTGACCCCAGAAGGAAAAATGGAAGGCTGAGTCAACCTTGAGCCAGTCAGGATCGAACTGCTGGCAGCGGGTAGAATTGGTCTGCAATACTGCATTCTAACCACCGCGCCACTATGGCAAGGAAGGAAGGAAGGATGGAGGGAGGAAGGAGAAATGAGAGGGAGAGAAAGAAGGAAGGGAAGTAAACAATAGGAATAGCCCTTAGACTTATATCCCGCTTCACAGTGCCTTCCAGCCCTCTCTAAGCGGTTTACAGAATCAGCCTCTTGCCCCCAACAATCTGGGTCCTCATTTTAATAACTTTGGAAGGATGGAAAACTGAGTCAACCTTGAGCCGGTCAGGATCGAACTGCTGACAGTGGGAAGAATTATCCTGCCATACTGATTTCTAACCACTGCGCCACCACATTCTGGTGTATGAAGATACATAAGAAGTGAGGCCATGTGTGTAGAGTACACCGTGATGTGTGTGGCAGCTCTGTGGAGGCCCCAAATGTTTAAGAAGAAAGCCAAGGTCAGGATTAACACAATCTCCAACGAGCATTGATGATGTTACCTAGTTGGGTGACGAAACGTCTGCAAGAAAACAACCAAGCTCAGAGAGAAAGAAAAAGCCAGATGACAACACTTCGACATGACAATCCGACTGAAAAACCCAATTATAAACACCAGGAGAACATCATGTTTCTGTGGTTTCCAACAGTCAATGAAAGTATCTGTTAGATACTTGTTCTGACTACAGTGGTTTCCACCAAGGTCCTCTGTTCCGGCGGGAACAGAGGTTTAATCCTATTGGTCGAAGGGTCTGACAGCTCCCTATAAAATCACTGCGCCACTATAGTAAGTAAGTAAGTAAGTAAGTAAGTAAGGAAGGAAGGAAGGAAGGAAGGAAGGAAGGAAGGAAGGAAGGAAGGAGAGGGAGAGAAAGGAGAAGGAAAGCAAGCAAGCAATAGCTATAGCCCTTAGACTTATATCCCACTTCACAGTGCTTTCTAGCAGTCTCTAAGTGGCTTACAGAGTCAGCCTCTTGCCTCCAACAATCTGGCTCCTCATTTTACCCACCTCAGAAGGACAGAAGGCTGAGTCAACCTTGAAGGCTGTGGGCAGAATTAACCTGAAATACTGCATTCTAACCACTGCGCCACTATGGCAAGGAAGGAAGGAAGGAAGGAAGGAAGGAAGGAAGGAAGGAAGGAAGGAAGGAAGGAAGGAAGGAAGGAAGGAGAGGGAGAAAAAAAGAAGGGAAGCATGCAAACAACAGCAATACCACTTAGACTTATATACCGCTTCATAGTGCTTTCCAGCCCTCTCTAAGCGGCTTACAGAGTCAGCCTCTTGCCCCCAACAATCTGGGCCCTCGTTTTGCCCACCTTGGATGGATAGAAGGCTGAGTCAATCTTAAGCCAGTCAGGATTGAACTCCTGGCTGTGGGCAGAATTAGCTTGAAATATTGCATTCTGACCACTGCAAAACCAGGGCTCTTCAAAGTAGCTATTCCCACATGGATGTTTTAACTAAAAGGGACGTTATGCTTCTCTGAGAATTAACAAGCTGATGTCACCTTTCTTTGTCGGGGGGTGGGGGAGGTATCTACTCCCTCATCCAGCAGTTTGGCTACCAACGTATGTAGTATTGGCAAGAGGGCAGATTTCAGTGGTCAAAAAAATACATCAGGGGTCAGTGGGCACCTGGGACAAGATTATAGGTCAGTGTTTCTGAAACCCAGGAATTCAAAGATGGTAAGGGTAAAGGTTCCCCCGCACATCTGTGCTAGTTGTTCCTGACTCAAGGGGGCGGTGCTCAACTCCATTTCAAAGCCAAAGAGCCAGCGCTGTCTGAAGACGTCTCCGTCGTCCTGTGGCCGGCATGACTAAATGCCAAAAGCACACGGAGCGCTGTTTCCTTCCCCCCAAAGGTGGCTCCTATTTTTCTACTTGCATTTTTTTACGTGCTTTCAAACTGCTAGGTTGGCAGAAGCTGGGACAAATCATGGGAGCTCACTCCGTTACGCGGCACTAGGGATTCGAACCGCTGAACTGCCGTCCTTTCTGATCGATTCACAGATGAGAGGGTCACAATTCCGGCTGGGGAATTCTGGGAGTTGAAGTTCACCCACTTAAAGGTCGAAGCTGAGAAACTCCACTCTGGGTCATTCCTGACACGGCTGAACTGCGCTCCTCAGTGCCCCGTTTTTCCTCAATCTTTCCTCGGATGGAAGGATTGAGATTTCCTCTCCTTGTTTCCCCTTTGGTAAAATCCTTAACTATACCCAATAAAAACATTTGCGGAGTGAATTGTATTCTTTTCTTAAATACATTCTGCATAACCCACCATATCTTTATCCAAAAAGCTTTAACCTTGTTACAAGTCCACCATACATGAAAAAAAGTAGCATCTAGACACCCGCATCTCCAGCATTTTGGTTGAACATTTGGGTACATGCATGATAATTTTTTAGGATCTAAATACCATCTGTAAAACATTTTATAAAAATTCTCCCTTAAATTCTGTGACTGTGTAAATTTAACATTCTGAATCCATATTTTTTCCCACGTTTCCAACATAACCACTTCACCAAAATTCTGAGCCCATTTAATCATACAATCCTTAACCAATTCATTTTCTGAGTCTCTTTCTAACAATACATTATATATTCTTTTAACTTGTTTTGGACCAGTCTCTTTTATCTGCTTAATCAGTTCCACTTCTTTATCCATAAAACCGACCCTGCGATCTTCTTCCCATCTCTTCTGTAGCTGTATGTAATGTAACCAATTTAAAGTAATTCCTTCTTCCAACAGCTGTTCCAAAGTTTTTAACTTCCATTCGCCCCCATCAGCAATAAGCACATCTTTATATAAACAACCCCCGAGTGACTTAATATTCATAATCCCCATGGTGTCTGCAAGATCCAACCAAAGCGGTATTTTATAATCCCAATTGGGCCGGTGCTTCTTCCATATTCTCATCAAGGCACTACGGAGAGCATGGTTGTTGAACACTTTATCCACCCTGTCTTCATAAAAAAGATATGCATGCCATCCCAGAGCAAGATCATGGCCTTCTATATTCAACAATTCCATTTTTGTTTTCCCGAACCAATCTGCTACATGCGTTAATACCGCAGCTTCATAATACAATCGAAGGTTTGGGAGTCTGAGGCCGCCTCTTTCACGTGTATCTTGCATAATCTTCATCTTTACTCTCGGTTTTTTCTCCTTCCAAACAAATTTATTTAATGTTATTTGCCAATTTAACAAGGTTTTATCTGACTTAAGCACCGGAATCATCTGGAATAGAAAGATAAATCTAGGTAAAATGTTCATTTTAATTGCTGAGATCCTTCCAAGCAAAGACAATTGTAACTTTTTCCACGCTTCAAGATCTTTCTGTATCTTTTGCCACAACACTTCATAGTTATTCGAGAAAAGCTTTGTGTTTGATTCTGAAATTTGTATTCCCAAATATTTAACTTTAGAAACTATTTCAAAACCTGCTAAACTTACAAGTCTCTTTCTTTGAGTCTCTGTCATGTTTTTAACCATCATTTTCGTTTTGTTTTGATTTAGTCTAAACCCAGACACCATGCCAAATTCTATTATGATATTTTTCATCTGGATTATCGATTTCAAAGGATGTGAAAGGGTAACAACCAGATCATCGGCGAATGCTCTAGTTCTGTATTCCTTTTGCCTGATAGCTATGCCATCTAAGGATTTTGAGTCCCGAATTGCGTTCAACAAGACTTCCAAAGTTAAAATAAATAACAATGGGGATAATGGGCAACCTTGTCTTGTGCCTTTTTGTATCTCGAACGTTGTTGACAAATCTCCATTAATAATAAGTTGTGCATTTTGTTGCTGATAAATTGCTCCAATCGCCTGCCGCAATCGTGGTCCCATATCCATCTTTTCCAAAGTCTTGGTTAGAAAGTTCCAATTCACTCGATCGAAGGCCTTCTCTGCATCCAAGAAAACCAGCACTGCAGAGATCTGCTTATTTTTATCAAGATAGTCAATTAAATCTATGAGTTGCCTTACATTCTCCTTCATATGTCTGCCTTCAATAAATCCTGCTTGATCATGATGAATAATCTCTTGAATAACCGGCATCAATCTGTTGGCTAGTACCTTAGCAAATATTTTATAATCTGTGTTCAGAAGAGATATCGGCCTGTAATCCTCTGGTTTCTTAGGGCCTTCTTTGTCTTTAGGTATCAATGAGATAAAAGCCGCTTTCCATGAGGAGGGTATTTTACCTCCTTGTTGTATATTACAAAATAGTTGTGTAAGATAATCAATCATTTCCAGTTGTAAAGTTTTATAGTACATTGCAGTCAAACCATCAGTCCCTGGCGCCTTAGCTAATTTAAGTTCATTTATAACTAAAGTGATCTCGTCAGCAGTTATCAGACGTTCCAGATTTGCCTTTTGAAGCACAGAAATTTTAGCAACCCTTTTTCCTTGCAAAAAATCATCTATTGACTTGTTCTGTATATTATCCTGTATATATAGCTTAGTATAATAGTCCACAAATGATTTTTTAATCAGATCTTGTTGATATACCATCTTCCCTCCATACTCAATTTTATCAATAATTCTATCATTCGTATTCCTTCTCAAAGTATAAGCCAACCACCTACCAGGTTTATTAGCGTTAGCAAAGGTGTTATGTTTGGCAAATTGTAAATTAGTTGCTGTTTGTTCTGCTATAAGCATCTGAAATTGATCTTTCAACAGCTTTAGCGCCATCTGGAGCGCCTGGTCATTCGGGTTTGTTATAAGCAACTGTTCCTTATTTTTTATTTCATCTTCCAATTCCATTCTCCTTTTCTGTCTAGTTTGTTTATGTTTAAAGTTCATATGTATCAGGACCCCACGCATGTAAGCTTTACTTGCATCCCAAACTGTTTCAATGGGAGTACCCTTATTCATATTAAAACTGAAAAATTCCTTCATATGTTTTTTAAGTTCATCAACATTTTTTTCATATCTAAATAAATTCTCATTTACTCTCCAGGACCTTCTTGGCCTCTTCCCTAACTCAATTTGTAACCACACCGGGCTGTGGTCCGTTAGTGTCCTGGAGAATATCTTCGTTTTCTTAGCTTTAGGAAGTAAATCCGGTGTTAGTAAAAAAAAATCAATCCTTGAAAAGGATTTATGTCTATCTGAGTAAAAAGAAAAGTCCTTCTCATTTGGATGTTGTGTCCTCCAAACATCTTTTAATTTCAAGTCGTCTTGTAAGTCAAAAAAGGCCTTTGGTAATTTGGTAGAGAGTTTAGTCTTTGTACTCTTATCTATCCTTGGAGAAATCACTCCATTCCAATCTCCCATTATTAGAATACTCTTAAAATTCCAATCTAAAATTTTTAAATGAAGCATCTTATAAAAGCTTTCTTGTTGTTGGTTGGGAGCATATATTCCTAGCACCAAAATTGGACCAAGGTCTGTATCAAGTTCAATTGCTATATATCTACCAGTATCATCCACCTCTATGACTTTGGTTGAAAATCTTTTATTTATGTATATCACCACTCCATTTTTCTTTACCAAGTTAGAGGCAGCGTAAGATGTTCCCAATTTTGAATTCACTAAATACTTCTGATCTTGCAACCTAATATGAGTCTCTTGAAGACAAACAACGTCATTATTAAATTGCTTCAAATAATAAAATATTTTTTTCCTTTTTTGTGGGGAATTCAATCCATTCACATTCCATGATAATAATTTAAACATCTTTTGGCCTAATCTGGAGCGTTGAGAGCATTTGCTGAAGGTCTCTTTCCACAAGACTAATCTTCGGCCCTGCTCCTCCCATGGCTCCAATTTGCTTCTTACCTTCCTTCTTGGCACATTGTACTTGGGGCTTCCCCTGCTTGTGAGATTCTAGCATTTGTCTAGTCGTAGATCTAGTAACACGTTGTTCCACTGGTTTAAGTACTGGCATTTCAATGAGGATTTTGGACGGTTCCTCCTCCAAGAAAGAGCATAAAAGAGATCCAGAGGGGTCCACTCGTGATCCACCAGGAGCACCCTGAACTTCCTTCTTTTGCACCTGCTTTCTTTGTTCTTCTTCTGTCTCTTTCTCAAACTTCCTCTGCTCTAAGACATCCAAATCTGCTGGTGTTGGTGTAGATGTACGTGGGGGGGTTGCATTTTCCTTGAGTACTCCATAATAAAAGTCTCTGGCTTTGTCTATTGTATTCAAACGGTACCTCACCCCTTCATATCTGAATATAACACCAATTGGAACATCCCATCTATACTGTATCTCTCTCTTCTTCAGTTCCGCTACCAAAAATCCAAAATCCCTTCTAATCTTTAACATCGCTGGAGGGAGCTCTTTAAAAACTCCAATCATGTTCCCATCTATTTGAAGGCAGGAATAGTAAGACTTTTGCAAAATGTCATTTCTGAAATTTCTCTCAGTAAAGTATATCACAACATCTCTTGGTAGTTGCCTTTGTGATGCTATACGTGAATTTACTCTGTAGGTTTTATCCATCTTAGCAGAAATCTCACAAGAATCCACCTTTAATAACGTGGCCAAAGCATCAGCACAAACTTTTCTTAAGTCCTCTCTAGGATTTTCTCTTATACCCCTCAGTCTAACAGCGTACTCCATAGATCTGAATTGCATCATAATAATCTCATTATCCATCCTTTGCATATTCCCCTCCATTTCAACAAATTTTAGATCTGTTTCTTTTGTTTTGGTTTCCAAATCCAAAGCCAGTTGCTCAACCTTTCTGTCCACCTTAAGAACAATTTCTGACAGACTTGTGGTTATGACGTGTAAATTTTTATCAAGCTGGTCGTGCTTTTTTATGGTATCCTGAACCATTTCTTTAACCTCATTAATTTCTTTACCTATAAAAGCAATTTCTTTACCTATGAAGTCCTTCAAATCCTGGAGATTTATTGTAGCACCTGGAGAAGCCACGTTTTGTTCCGTTGCCATAATTAACAAAACACACTTCGTCCCAACTTTCTCACAAAATACTCCTCCAAGTAGATCAGATTGTATAAACTAGCTTTAAAGTAAACTGGCTTAGAGATTGTTAATAGTTATTTCAGCCGTTCCGCCTTTACTGCCCCGGCTATCAGCAAGTAATTAGCTTTCGTTTTCTGTAGGTTTTCAGCTATAAATCAACGCCATTTTGAATCCTTTGTTCTAAGCCCACACCTCTCGAACTCAGCAGTAGCGTTCTTTTTAAAGAGATTTTTTTTTTCCCCCAATTAAGACTTAAAATACTTGCAAAAGTCTTGCTTCCTTCTTGAGATGTTGAGATGTTAAGATGATAAGGCTGTTCCCGGCGACTGGCTCCGCTAATTAAGCAGAGGTTATCAAAAAGGCAGGAGAAAACAACAACTGCGAAGGGGGGCAAACCTCGTCGGACTCCAGAGGGTATAAATCCTCCTGGAGGGTACACGAGGGCTCAACCCAGCAGCTGAATCTCTCCCTCATAAATTCCAAGAATTTAAGAGTGTCCGAGGTGTTAAAGATTGTAAAAAAACACCTCTAACTGTCTCTTGATCTGACAGGCTCAAGGAAAGCCTGCCGTCGGCACCAGGAACAACCAGGAAGTCCTTGTATATGGTTACAGCAGCTAGGTTGTTGATTGCGCAACATTGGAAAAAAGATTTTTTACCGACAATTGATCAATGGATTCAGAAGGTGGCGGGGTTCGCCGAAATGGCAAAAATCTCAGCTTTCTTAAAAGCTCAGAAACAGGAGGAATATACACAGGAGTGGGCAAAATGGATTGATTATATACAGAATAAATATCAGACTAGGAGTTATTATCTAGTCTTTAGGTAAGAATGTTTAGACCGATAGATGATCAGAGTAAATAGTATATGGGATGTTTGGAACTGTTAGAGTGGTATATAGCGGAAGTCAGGGGGGTGGGTTTGTGTGGGAGGTGGGGGAGGGTTAGGGTGGAGGGTGGGGCAATATATATATATGAATAAATTAGAAGATGGGATTAATGAAACATTGTTAGGCTAGGAGAAATTTATATTAAGAGTTATAGATGTTAAATTAGCTTAGAAAATGATCAATGTGTTATTATTAATTTAAGAGAAATTTATATAGTGTTTGTTGGGAGGAGAGGGGTTATGAGTAATCTATTTTAAGATAGGGGAGGGGAGGGGGTAAAGTGTTTGGTATAATATTTGAATGTGATTTTTTGCGGGGGGGTTGGGGGGGTATAGCATTTGTATGAGATTTATATTGTGTGGAGGGGGGGTGAAAACGGGGGAAAATTTGTTTGTACAAAACTCTTTGAATAAAAAAAAAAAAAAAAAAAAAAAAAAGAGATTTCCTCTCCTTCATATTAAGGTCGAGTTTTTCTCCCATAATTCTGAGCTTCAGGGGTCATTTTTTCTTCTGGTAGACATGGAGCCCTGGGTGTCTCCTGGCTTCCCCAGGCAGAGAAGCCCTGGGATTGGGTCGGCCTCAGGAGGAGGCAACTACGCTGGACAGAGAGAAGCAAGGAAGGCAAAACATTCGTCCTTCTTCTATCTTAGGCTTTTCCCCCTGAAAAATACGTGTATGGAAAAATCTCTTCTCTTGTATTCAGAGGAGGGGTGGATTTTCAGGTCCTGAAAGAGCCAGATGTGGAGGGAAGTGGATTCTTGATGAATGTATTTTATTTTTCTTTATGTACACTGAGAGCATATGCACCAAGACAAATTCCTTGTGTGTCCAATCACACTTGGCCAATAAAGAATTCTGTTCTGCTCCTGTTCTATTCTTTCCTTATTCCTATTCTATTCTATTCCTATTCCTGTCTTGTTCTGTTCTATTCTGTTCTATTCTTTCCTTATTCCTATTCTATTCTATTCCTATTCCTGTCTTGTTCTGTACTATTCTGTTCTATTCTTTCCTTATTCCTATTCTATTCTATTCCTATTCCTATTCCTGTCTTGTTCTGTACTATTCTGTTCTATTCTTTCCTTATTCCTATTCTATTCTATTCCTATTCCTATTCCTGTCTTGTTTTGTTCTATTCTGTTCTATTCTTTCCTTATTCCTATTCCTATTTTATTCTATTCTTGTTCCTGTCCCTGTCCCTGTCCTGTCTTGTTCTGTTCTGTTCTGTTCTATTTTATTCTGCATTCTATTCCTGTTCTGTTCTGTTCTGTTCTATTTTTTTCATTCCAATATGTGCACAACTTTTCCTGTCCTGAAGGTGAAATTAATTCATGCGATGCTGTGGTTGCAACAGAATTGGTACCTTCCTTAGTGCCTGCTAGGCCACCAGTCTTACCTGATGTTAATTAATACATTAATTAATTTAACTCACACAAATTAATTTAATTTAAAAAATAAATTTACAGCTGGCATTGCAAACAAAATACCGCCCTGCAGTATGCTTTTTACTTCCAGGAATGCTGCTAAACACACACACACAAACACACTCCAGAACAGGGAGGTGACTGAAGAACCATCCCAAGTTGGGAAGATAGGAGCTGCAGAGACCAATTGTCTGGGGGGGGATCCCCAAAAACCATGCAGCAGCAGAGGTGGCATTTAGCAGGTTGTAACCAATTTTGGAGAACCGGTAGTGGAAATTTTGAGTAGTTTGGAGAACCGGTAAATGCCACCTCTGACTGCCCCTGCCCCCCATCTATTCTCTGCCTCCCGAGTCCCAGCTGATTGGGAGGGAATGGGGATTTTGCAGTATCCTCCCCCTGCCACGCCCACCAATCCATGCCACGCCCACAGAACCGGTAGTAAAACATTTTGAATCCCCCACTGGTGCAGCTACTTTTTCAGGTCAAGTTTGCAAACTCTCCAATGAAACTCCCCAAAAATCTTTTAGGGCCAAAAAGATGTTGAGATTCTACAAAGAGAAGAGCAACAAAGATAATTAGGATCTACAATCTAACAAAGAATGGCTGCAGGAATTGGGGATGTCTAGTTGAAGAGCTGTAGTTGCGCAGTGGTTAAAATGCAGGATTGCAGACTAACTCACTGCTCACTGCCAGGAGTTCGATTCTCACCGGCTCCAGGTTGACTCAGCCTTCCATCCTTCCGAGGTCGGTAAAATGAAGACCCAGGTTGTTGGGGGTGATATGCTGAATCTGTCAACTGTTTAGAGAGAGCTGTACAGCACTGTGAAGAGGTATAGAAGTCTAAGTGCTATTGTTATTAATGAAAAGAAGAACCAGGGGTGACAGTCTTCCAATATCTCAGGGGCTGCCCCAAAGAAGAGGGAGTCAAGCTATTCTGCAAAGCACCTGAGGGCAGGACAAGAAGCAATGGGTGGAACACTGGGAGCTTTTAAAGAAGAGAGTGGATAACCATTTGTCTGAAATGATATAGGATTCTCTGCCTGAGCAGGAGGTTGGACTAGAAGACCTCCAAGGGCCCTTCCAACACTGTTGAATAACAAATAACAGAATTGGAAGGAACCTCACTATTCTGTTATTGTTATTCTTGCTCAATATGGACCACTTGTAGCCCCCATGTGGGTAAGGCTCTGGCAGGAAACAGGTACTGCTACTGCTGGATCCAGGAACAGCCAGATTTTATCTATCTATCTATCTATCTATCTATCTATCTATCTATCTATCTATCTATCTATCTATCTATCTATCTGCTATCTGTCTGTCTATCTATCTATCTATCTATCTATCTATCTATCTATCTATCTATCTAACTGCTATCTATCTATCTATCTATCTATCATCTATCTGCTATCTATCTATCTATCTATCTATCTATCATCTATCTATCTATCTATCATCTATCTATCATCTATCTATCTATCATCTATCTATCTATCTATCTATCTATCTGCTATCTATCTATCTATCTATCTATCTATCATCTATCTATCTATCATCTATCTATCTATCTATCATCTATCTATCATCTATCTATCTATCATCTATCTATCTATCTATCTATCATCTATCTATCTATCAGCTATCTATCTATCTATCTATCTATCATCTATCTATCATCTATCTATCTATCTATCTATCATCTATCTATCTATCAGCTATCTATCTATCTATCTATCATCTATCTATCTATCTATCTAGCTATCTATCTATCTATCTATCTGCTATCTATCTATCTATCATCTATCTATCTATCATCTATCTATCATCTATCTATCATCTATCTATCTATCATCTATCTATCTATCTATCATCTATCTATCTATCAGCTATCTATCTATCTATCTATCTATCATCTATCTATCATCTATCTATCTATCTATCTATCATCTATCTATCTATCAGCTATCTATCTATCTATCTATCATCTATCTATCTATCTATCTATCAGCTATCTATCTATCTATCTATCTATCTATCAGCTATCTATCTATCTATCTATCTATCTATCTATCTATCATCTATCTATCTATCTATCTATCTACCTACCTACCTACCTACCTACCTACATCTCTCTCTCTCTCTCTCTCTCCTACCTACCTACCTACCTACCTACCTACCTACCTACCTATTTATTCAAATATGAATTAGATAACAGATACTAGTATATACATGATTATGAGTACATGAAATGAATACGAATATAAGAGAGTATTAGGACAGTTAAAAAGCCCAGAGAGGCTGGTGCACTTATGCACGTCCCTTAAAGACCTCTTAGGTCAGGTCAACAGTAGACAGTCTAAGGTTAAAGTTTTGGGGGTTTGGGGAAGAAACTACAGAGTCAGGTAGTGCATTCCAGGCATTGACCACTCTTGTCAAAAGACAAGTCGTATTTTCTGCAATCAAGTTTGGGGCGGCTTACCATAAGTTTGTATCTATTGTGAGCTCATGTGTTGTTGCAGTTGAAGCTGAAATATTCATTGACAGGTAGGACATTGTAGCAGATCTGCTTAGGTCAGATCAAAGACGGCAAAGTTGTTGGAAGGGCCACATACTGTGAGTCCAATGTTTGAACGAGATGCTGCCTATGTCTTTTGTGTGGCAAGGGACCCCAAGGAAAGTTTGCATCCTTGACTTAAGATGGGGAGGGAGGCTTACCCCCCCCATCTTAAAACATCCCCTTGCGCCACCCAGGCACTTCTCTCCCCTTTCTCCTTGGACCAGATGCCAGCTAGCCTCCCATTCCTTTCCACAAGGATGCTAAGCTTGAGGATAGACAGAACTCCTGCAAACAATGACACACACACACCATCCCCATTTTTTTTCCATGCTGAAAACTGATGGTGGCGAAATGCTCCATGGTTTTCCCCTTCATCCGACGACTCAGATGGATCTGGATCTGGACCAAGAGTAGCCCCAGTAGCTCCCCACACAGCACCTCCCCTGCTCCCCAAGGCAGTTAAAAAGTCCAGAGAGAATTGGGGGGGGGCAGGTGAGATCTGGGAGCCCCAGCAAGAGGTCAGGAAAGCCCCATGCATGGCATACAGCAGCCACTGCCAAGGCAGGGGCTTCTGACCCTTCTCAGCCTTTGTAGCTTCCACTTCAAGAAGGAACCAAGGAGCCCCTCTTCCCTTTTCCCTAAGCCCCAAAGACTCCAGCTGGCTCTCCTTCGGGGCTGTGTGACTTTCCAGATCCTCTTGAATTACACCTTTAAGTAGCTGCAGCCAGAAGGGGCAGGATGTGGCTCTGGGAGTTGCAGGTGGGGTGTTAAGAGGGCTGCAGGAACGGAGCTCTTGCACACCCAGCTGTGACCAAGATACTTAGTGTTTGCCAGTTTATAAACCAGAGTTACTGGTATGAAATGGCTCAGTGGCGTGGGGAACCTACAGTAAGCCCTGATGGCGCAGTGGTCAGAGTGCAGTACTGCAGGCTCCTTCTGCTGCCTACTGGCTGCCTGTAATTTGGCAGTTCGATCCTGACTGGCTCAAGGTTGACTCAGCCTTCCGTCCTTCCGAGGTGGGCAAAATGAGGAGCCATGTTGTTGGGGGAAATAGGCTGTAAACCGCTTAGATCGCATTCTACCACATACATCCCTGTGACCAATTCGCTCACACAGGGAGGGACTCCTCCGGGTGCCGTCCACCAAGCAATGCCAACGGGCGGCGCCTAGGAGTAGAGCCTTCTCTGTGATGGGCCCAACCCTCTGGAATGACCTCCCCCCCCCGATATTAGAACTACTACCGACTTCCGCTCCTTCCGACAAAAACGTAAGACTCACCTGTTCTGACTAGCGGCCTGGCCCACTTATAGTTCTACTCTTACCTCCTGGCGGATATTTTATTTGGGATAGCTTTTAAGGTTAATGTTTTTAACTTTTTAAAAAAAATTTAAAATTTTTAAATCTAACTTAACTAAATTGTACAGGGAACTTCTACTACCTCCTCCAGTCCTATGTTTAATTTATTTATTGTATACTTATAACATGTATATTTACTGTTCAACTATTTTAATATGACTGTACACCGCCCCGAGTCTCTTTTGAGAGAGGGGCGGTCTAGAAATCCAATAAAGTTAAGTTAAGTTAAGTTAGAGAGAGCTGGAAAGCACTGTGAAGCGGTATATAAGTCTAAGCGCCACTGCTAAGTGCTATTGTGGCCAAAGCATTCATGAAGTGAAACTGTGGCTCAGATCAAAGATGGGGTGCATATGTGAGCAAGGACTTAGAATTTCTGTGGCTCAAACTATGCCCTCTTCATAACAGCCTTTGCCTGGGACTTCCTTTGAGTGTGAAGAACTGTTCCCATTGCCTAATTCAGAGTCATTTGACCAGGGCGGGATGTCTGTGCGTGCGTGTGTCTTCAATTTTATTTGGGAGGTGTTTGTGTGTGGGGGGGATTTCTAAGGAAGGAACCATTGAGGCCTGTTTTCAAATCTGAAGGGAAACCTGCGTTACGACTAGTCCCAAACGCCGAGATCCTGCCCTGGAGGGTCTCCACTCACATCCCCCAGCATCTCAATTATTTTAGGGCATTTGGGAGACAGTTAGAATGCAAACATCCAGCACTTTATTGCTTGGGTTGGCTTTCATAAGATTATTGCCAGTTTGGCTAATTTATTCAAAAATTAAAATAAAAAGAGTTTTAAAGTCGTTATAGCCAGTTTGGTGTAGCATCTAAGGCAGTGTTTTTCAACCTTGGCGACTTTAAGTCCTGTAGACTTCAACTCCTAGAATCCCCCAGCCAGCATAGCTGGCTGGGGAATTCTGGGAGTTGAAGTCCACAGGACTTAAAGTCGCCAAGGTTGAAAAACACTGATCTAAGGCACCAGCCCAAAAATTAGGAGATGGTGAGTTCTAGTCCTGCCATGAAAGCTAACTGGGTGACTTTGGACCAGCCCAACTTACCTCTCAGGGCTGTCGCTATGGGGAAAATGGGAAGGTGTGTTGGATCTGTTCCCTGCATTGAATTATTTGTAAACAAATAATAAAAGTCGGATACAAATATATAAATTTGGTATGTGCACTGCCTTGTGTTGACAAAAAATAAAGGCGGGACAAATTAAACACATTTAATTATTTTTTTAAAACCATGCTAGTAAAAAAAGGACCTTCGGACTTGGAAGCTCAGCCCTTCCATGGGAGGTCAACAGACAATATTGTGTACATGAGATTGGAAAGTTGAACTAAATCCCTTAATGATTCTGCCCATCTCTATTCCGAATAAGTTTCACAGAACGAAATCCTGCTTCATTTTTGTTTTTAAACATCCATTCTAATCTGTTTTGCTGTGGGCCCCAATTTTGTGGGATCATAAGAAAATAATTTAATTTTTTTAAAAATAAAACGATCTTGTTTCCTTCTCTTCCTAATGTAATATTAAACGGGTTACTCCAGCTTCTTTGTTTCTAGCAATGGTATTTCAGCCAAGAGCCTCCCACAATCAATTAGTTTCCCATTTTGAGCACTTTGCATTCCTGGTAAGACCTTTTTAAACAAACGCACGACATTTGTTTGGTCTTTGTTTTAAATTACAGTACACTTGTGGCTCCAAATTATTCTCTAAGAAAGCAAAGGAAGGGTGGTTTTTTTTTTTTAAGTCAACCAAGAACTGGATCCCTAAATATTTGGGTGACATGAATTGTTACATTTGTATGGTATTTATTCTAGGATGCTGAGCTGGATTAATTAAATTGGATTATATGGATACCCGTCTACCAAAGGCACTGTGTTCATTTTAAATGAATTTAATTGGATTAAAAAGATTTGCAGGGTGAATGGGATTCAGAATCTGCATGGAGGCAATGTTTGCTCTTGATGTAGGTGCATCTTTTCTTGGGCTCCTATTTCTCCACTTTGCTTGTTGGAACCTAATACCAGTGCCAGATCTTTCCAAGGAAGCTCAGAATTACACGTGGACCTTCAGAACTGGAGATCATTATGACCCCAGTATCAAGAGTCTCTGAATGCAAGTGAGAAGTGACAAATTGCGTCCTTCTGCTGTGAAGGACCTGCCCTAAGAGTAGATCCAAACCACCACAACCTTGGTAGAAGAAGAGGAATTTAGCAAATGTTGAAGCAAGAGAATCCTCTCTGGCAAACGTTTGATTGCGAGGAAGCCTGAATTAAAGCAGATGGTACTTTAATTCACACAAAAGATGGTGCTTTCCATCAGACAAAAGAAGCTAAGGAATTTTTGTAGAGATGAAGAAGGAATTCCTGGAGAAAGCGTGGTGAGATATCGTGGGATAAAGTCTCACCAGCCCTCCAGAAGTTGTGTATGTTCCATCAGTGGAGGCTTCTAAGACAGACATTTGTCTGGAACGGAATAAGGTCTCGCCAGGCTTGAGAAAGGGGTTGGACTGGAAGACCTCCAAGGTCCACTCCAACTCTGTTATTCTGTATTCTTCCGTGAAATGCTTCTATGAGTCCCAATAATGGTGGAATGAATGTCCATCAACCTGGGACAAAGAGCATCCCCTTTCGCAGCCAACTGCTATGTGTCTTTTGCTTGTTTAGCAAATCTATATTTCCATTGGCTGCTGCTGAAATTCCAAGGGTTTTAGCCAGAAAAAATGCTGGGATCGCCTTGGCCCAAGGCTTCTATTTTTCAGCTGAGTCCCGTTTTCCCCATGTGCTTCAAAGCTAGAAACACTTGGAAAGAGAAGAAAGAGTATTTCTACAAAACTGAAATAAATACACATTAGCAGAATACAGAGAATATGGTGTGTGTGTGTGGGGGGGAGGAAACCAATAGAAGCAATAGAGTATTGATGGATAGCCGACAATTTCCAAGAAACCAGCCAATTGAAGATACCATGTGGCTAGTCCTTTTGGATAAATCATTCTTAAGAAAGCAGATTGCAAGAGCACATTTGTTCAATGGGCATCCTTTGCAAATCAGTGGGATGCGGAAATGCTGATAAAAACGAGTTCCACTGAAATTAAGCTACTTTAAACAGTAGGTGCCTCAAATCAAGCCATCTGAAATGTTCCAAGGAAAACCTGCTTTATTAAGCCCATCCAAAACATGGGCCTAGGTACCCAATATATGGTGTAGTGGTGAAAGGCACCTAACTAAGAACCAAGAAGTTGCGAGAGTTGAGTTCTAGTCTTCCCTTGGACATGAAACTAATGAGATAACTTTGAGCCAGATTGTCTAGTAAGAGATTTAAAGAGGAGTCAAGAACAGCTTGGCTATCGTGGTGAAGGCATCAGGCTAGGGACCAGGAGACCCTGGGTTCTAGTTCTGCCATGGAGCCAGCTGAGCGACCTTGGGCCGATCCTCTCTCTCAGCCCCAAGAAGGAGCTAATGGAAACCCCTTCTGAAAAAACCTTGCCAAGAAAACTGCAGGGACCTACGGAGACAGTCTCAGAATGGTGTAGGGTCTACTGCTTGGGGGGGGAGGGGGTTGGACTAGATGACCTACAAGATCCCTTCCATCTCTGTTAATATGAATCAAACTCAATGGAGTGGGAAAAAAGGGGGCAGGGGCAAAACTTTAACATGTTGGCACATGGAGACCACTGCATTCTTCGGGTCGCTCTCTCCCTTCTTAAGAGTTCCCACCCGTGCTTCCGATTTATGCAACATCCTCCCTTGGTGCTGGGGTCATATTTATTTTT
This sequence comes from Natrix natrix natrix, assembly GCA_029891615.1. Classification (NCBI taxonomy): domain Eukaryota; kingdom Metazoa; phylum Chordata; class Lepidosauria; order Squamata; family Natricidae; genus Natrix; species Natrix natrix. Next base: position 737,903 of record JAKRSK010012718.1, read on the forward strand.
TCTGTCTGGTTTTAGTCTGATCACAGGTGCATGTTGCTCATAGAAATAAAGAACAAAGGAGAAAAAAAAACTATCTGGAGAGGAAGCACAGGTTTAGAATGGATGGGTGGGGGGAGGGGGGGTTGCCCTACAGCCATCCTTGGCTCAGCGGAAATGATACCAGCCTCACTTGCTGCCCACCTGACCTTCCTCCAAAGGTCAGATTTAGCAGAGTTGTCCAGCTTGAGGCCCCAAGTGAAGACACAGCCAGAGGAGCTGCCTGGGGACCCTGGGGCAGCCTCACCCTCCCCATCCCAGCGGGGGTCTCCAGAAGCTGGCTTTGTCTAAAAATGGCCAAAGAGGCCCCTGATGGTCCTGAAGGGAAGATGCCGTATGAATCTAACAAACCAGACAATTAAGGCCTGATTAATTCCCTTGGCTTATATTATTTCAGATTCCTTTCATAAAGTATGAAGCGCAATGAGAGGCAATCGCTAGTTGGAGGCTCTAAACCACGGATGGCGAACCTTTTGGTACCAAGTGCCCAAACCATCTGCGCCAGAGCACCGGAAACCGAAAGACCAGCTGCCCGGCACATGCATGCCTGTTTTTTGGCCATTTTTGGCTGATTTTCAGGCCGTTTTTGGGCCATTTACGAGCCGTTTTTCAGGCCAAAACCAACCTGGGAACGGCCTGGAAACAGCCTGAAAATGCCTCCCAAAACAGCCTGTTTTGGGGGCATTTCAAGTTGTTTTCTGGCACTTTAGTGCCCATTGTCCAGCTGGCAATGGTGCGCGTGCCTCACAGAGAGGGCTCTGCATGCCACCTCTGGCCCGCGTGCCATCGTTTCGCCACCACGCCTCTAAACAAACCAGGGGAATGCAAGAGAAACTTCCCTCCTCTCCCTCCAATATCCCAGCCGTGTAAAGCGTGGTGGGAATATCAGACACCAAGGATAATAAGTGGGGGGACAAGCGAGAGATGAGATGAAGTGAGGAAAAGAGGCTTTAGGGGTCAGGGTCCCAAACAACATGCTGGGGATGGGGGACGGTAACAACAACAAAAGATTTAACAGAGTTGGAAGGGACCTTGTAGGTCATCTAGTCCACCCCCTGCCGAAGCAAGAGACTCTACGCCATTTCTAACAGATGGAGTCCAAGATGGCAAAGAAGAAGGAGAGAAACGCACGGTAAATTACAGGGGAGGCAACTTTCGGCCTACGATCCTTCAGTCTGGACAGGTCAGGTGGTGATTCTGTCCCCCCACTATTTCATGAGGAATGGCCACTATTCCCAGCTACGTCTCCCTCGGGGTTTGCACACATCCCCAGGCTGTTCTGAAGAATCCCGGATATTCCTCTGAGACACTGTGTCAGGACCTCCCCTCTCACCACCTCCCCTTTATATTAAGAGGGGGGGGGATACCTCCTTATTTAATATCAGAAAGACCCGAATGGCCCATAATATTGGCCTGCCTGTTTTATCTGCCCCCAATCGTCATCCTCTTTTAACAACCCCCATAATCCCTTGCAGGGTGGCTCCCTCTGGGCAACAGAGGTGGAGCTGAGTATTTACTGGCTGGATGCCTTTCCTGTCACCAGTGCAGAGGATATATCCTCATGGTGCCCAGAGAGAGAAATACCTGCCCCTAACTAGGATTGAACTAGCAGCCTCTTGATTTTGAGGCGAGAGCTCCACCTCTAGGCCAGCGCCCCACTCCTCTACCTGCCCCCAATGCCAGGTTAGAATGAATGTGCAGAGTCTTGTTTCTGAAGCTGTCACAAGAAACGGCGACCTTCTCCCATGTGCAAAAATCTCTTATTTCCCAACGAAATCTCTCAGTGAAACCTCTGTTGTTGGCTGGGAGCATCCAAGGTTAGCATCGGAGAGGCTAATTTGGCCTTGGGTTGCAATTCGTCTGAAGAACCAGGAATTGTGATCAAGCAATTGTGAGGAAGGAGGAGATGGGCCAGATGGGGAAGACAACGGAGGAAGGGAGCCCCTGCAGAGTTTCAGAAAATCACATTGGGAAATGGATATTCCCTTCTCCCTGCAAAGGAAGCTGCCCAGGGTCAAGAGGATGGGGAGATGGATGGCACAACATTTTAATAAATAAATATTCATGAAGCAATCGGGCAGTGGTTGGTCAGCAAGATGAGAGCACGGAGGGAGGGACAACTTTAGCCAAAGTGCCCTTAAGGACTTCTTCTCTAACCTCAGGATAAGAACAGCAGGCAAACTGGACAGTCCATAATCCAATAAAGCTATTTTGGAGGGTAACAAAGAAGAGCTTAAGGTGGACATGAAACCAATCTATATTAAAAGAGGAAGAATTTATAGAAACTGCAGTAAAGGAAATTGAGTTTTTCTTGAAAGAAAATAGAAGAGAAGGCCACTTCAGAACGTGTGGGATACAGCTAAGGCATATTTCAGAGGATTAGCCTTAACCTATATGGCTAAAAAGGAAAAGAGAGAGAAAACAACAGGGTCCGATGCCAAGGGAAGAATTCAAGAAATTGGAGTTAGAACTTCAAAGAGATCCGCAAAAGAAAACTCTTAAATGGAGATAATTAAACATACTACGTTAAATTTAATAGAGTCAGAGGAATTGGCTCAACAAATCAAAAGCGCAAACACAAATTTCTTTGAAAACGCAAATAAAGGACCCAGTGCAACAGAAGGTCAGGGTTTTCATATTTATACCAAACACAAAGTTGTTGACTGCAGAGTTGGGTGACCTTTGATTTTCAGATGATTGTCCTAAGGTAAAAGGACATTGCAGCCATCTATTTTTGTCTTATCCAACATTATTTCCTATATTCCAAATGAAGGTGATGATGCTATAGCAAAACCTTTGGTTATTGGTATTTTTTAAAATTCAACACCCAATAATGTAGCTGCAATAATGGTAAAAGCTGTGAATACTGGGAAAATATCCTAATTTGAACACTATGGATAGGAACTACTTCTGCTACAAACCTCACACAATCAATTTAAACTTTCAGATTGCCAGTCCATAGTAAATCATGAGATGAAATTACAATCTCAGGCCGAGTTGACTAATTCTTCTAATCCTGTTTTCCCCAGATTCCTCTGGAGGTGTCAAATGACAGCTTCGTAGAATTGGAGAGTCCATTATTCCCAACCGACATGACCTCTGGGGTTGATGAGTACCATGGCTGGAAGTTTTTGGAGCAATTGGGCTTTGGAAGGCTTGTCTAATCATGTCTCGGACAACAGGAATGTGTTTCAAGACAGAATGAAGACATCTGGCCTTTAAGGCTCAGATAAACCCAGGGGAAATTCTGGAGAAAGGTTGGCCCTGGAGCTGTGTGCCCATCGTGGGCTCTGATGCAGTCATCCCAGCGGTGGGATCTTAGGGAATTCAAGAACTCAAGTGCACTGCGAATGTCCTCTGGCCAAGGGATGGACTTTGCGGATGACCCAAAGGATTCAAACAGGTGAAGGTCCCTCAAATCCATCAACTGAAAGACCAGCCCAATCTTCAGTAACATCCCACAAACCTCCAAGGGGCCATCTCGCCTTCTATCCTTGCAGTGGTATGGAAACTACCCAAAACTTGAGCATGGACAGAATTCCACAGAACCAAGAACCCAGAATTCAAATGTCCCACAATCTCCCACCACTCCAATCTCATTTTCATCTTCAGAAGCTTCTGCCAAAGGTTTCTATCTCAACAGCCCTGCTGACCAGGTCAGGTTTACTTGTGAGCAAAAAAGAGTAATCTAGAAATCAGGGGGTCATACTGGAAAATCCGCAGCGTTCTTTCTAACCCTAAGATTCTATCTGTCTGTTACCCGCCTTTCTGTCGCAACTGTACAGACCACTGCCAAGGGAGTGGATCCTTTAAAGAAAACAATGTAAGGTTTAAAAAGCAAGGAAAATGAAAGGAAATTCGAAAAAACAAAGTGAAATTCAATGGTGAAAAAAAGAAGGTTCTACATTTAGGCAAGAAAATGCACAGGTACAGTATATGTGGTGCCTTGCTCAAGAGTAGTAACTGGGAGAGGGATCTTGGAGTCCTAGTGGACAACCATTTAAATAGGAGCCAGCCGTGTGCGGCAGCTGCCAAAAAAGCCAACACAGTTCTAGGCTGCATCAACAGAGGGAGAGAATCAAGATCACCTGAAGTGTTAATACCACTTTATAAGGCCTCGGTAAGGCCACACTCGGAATATGGCATCCAGTTTTGGTCGCCAAGATGTAAAAAAGATGCTGAGAGTCTAGAAAGTGCAGAGAAGAGCAACAAAGAGGATTAGGGGACTGGAGGCTAAAACATATGAAGAACGGTTGCAGGAACTGGGTATGTCTAGTTTAATAGAAAGAAGGACCAAGGGAGACATGATAGCAGTCTTCCAATATCTCAGGGGCTGCCACAAAGAAGAGAGAATCAAGCTATTCTCCAAGGCACTTGAGGGTAGGACAAGAAGCAATGGGTGGAAACTAATCAAGGAGAGAAGCAACTTAGAACTAAGGAGAAATTTCCTGACAGTGAGAACAATTAATCAGAGGAACAGCTTCCCTCCAGAAGTTGTGAATGCTCCAACACTGGAAGTTATTAAGAAGAGGTTGGATAGCCATTTGTCTGAAGTGGTGTAGGGTTTCCTGTCTAGGCAGGGGGTTGGACTAGAAGACCTCCAAGGTCCCTTCTGTATTCTATTCTATTCTATTTTATTCTATTCTATTTTATTCTATTCTATTCTATTCTATCCTAAAAGTACAATTGTTGACATGTAAAATCCACAATAAAGAGGTGCATTTCATAGGCATCCTAACGGGAGACATACAACCCACACCTGAGTGACGCAGGGTCAGTGTGAGCTTTGGCACTTGCTGGGTGTTTGGATAACAAGGGGTCTTTTAAGGGAGCTTTCGAAGCAGATCTGAAGGCCCAGAGGAGGAAATGGCCCCTGATACTGATAGATCCAGGGTTTTAAACATCTTCAATTGGTATCTCAGTACCAATCAATGCCAATCTTTCAGGATGGGCATTCTGCAGTCCCAGTAACCTCCACTAGTTAGCTGCCTCCCATGTTTGTTTACCTCCCTCTTTCTGCCTTCACCGTGAATCTGGGAATGGAATAGCATCGGGCTGTAAGTTCAATCGGCTATTTGGGGCACCCATTTAAAATCTCTGTGCATTTTGGTTTGCTGCTGAATGTTTCGTGATAGGAGGGAAGCTGTGCATGAGTGTGCAATTGATGTTGCAAGTGTCTCCCAACTGGAAAGCAGATGGAGTGAAACAAAAGGAGGCCCAGTGCACAAAAAATGGCAATTCAAAGCAATGGATCACAGATAAAAGTAGGAGAAATAAAATAAGAAGCTAAAGATCAACATGACCCCTCTTAGATTGTCCCTCCAAATCAGGATAATCCAATGAACAGTCTTTCCAAGGAAGAGAAAGGGCACCATGGCAGCCAACTCCTGGTACCAGAGGGCAAATTTAACCTGGGCAAGTTCAAAGCATCAAACCCAAGTCAGGGGCACCAGGGAGCCCCTCAGGCTCTTCTATTCCCCCAATACCACTTGGGGTGACTATTCCCAGAGATGAATGATCAGAGGAGGCTGAATTACCTCCAGATGTTGCAAGCATCCAACCTCTGGATTATTACCGAATTAAGCAGACTCAATACAATACAATACAATGCAATAGTAGAGTTGGAAGGGACCTTGGAGGTCTTCTAGTCCAACCCCCTGCCTAGGCAGGAAACCCTATACTGTTTCAGACAGATGGCTATTCAACATCTTCTTGAAGACTTCCAGTGTTGGGGCTTTCACAACTTCTGGAGGCAAGCTGTTCCACTGATTAATTGTTCTGTCAGGAAGTTTCTCCTCAGTTCTAAGTTGCTTCTCTCCTTGATTAGTTTCCACCCATTGCTTCTTGTTCTACCCTCAGACAGGCATGGGGATGGTGAAGATGATGGATCTTCAGAGTGATGGGGAAGGGGGGATTTTGGACCGTCTTAAGTCAACCTCTGCACCTTTTCCTGCACAAGACCAGGACCTGGACTGTAGAAAGGTGAGTTTTGCCTATGGGGGTCCCGGATGTAGAAGGGTCTTTTCCACCACCTGTCAAAGGGGAGCCATCAAGGGTTTCTTACATGCAAAGCAGAGGGTTGACCCCTTCAGCTTCCTCCAGCCCCACCCCAATCTTCCCAACTGCTCTCTGCAGAGCCAAGCCAGACAATGCCAAGATCAGAAGGAGCACAAAAGCACAACCAGTCTTGGCACTCACTCCCTCCCTCCCTCCTACCCTGCCCATCAAGCCCATTTATTTGTTCAGCCTCTTCCAAATCGTGGTTTTATTATTTGAGGCATAGAGTGGTTACAGAAGCACATTCTGCCCACAAGTGAAACGTTGGATGGATTTGATGTCAATGAAGAAGCCTAAGAATCTGAGGAATTTCAAGGGAAGCAAAGAATCCTCCTCCTCATTTTGACTGAGGATAAAAGGCTTCCGGGAGGATGCGGGATGACCTTGTTTCCCTAAAAGGATTGAGGCAGGTGCATGTGGGGTAAAACCCCAGATTGCCTTTTGCAGATGGTCAACTTCCTAGAAACTTTGATGTGTTCACAAATCAGCTTTTCAAAGAAAGAAAACGGAACTCAGCTGTTTTGTTCCAGAAAGGAAGCGAAGCAAAGGCACGCCTGTGCAAAGCCCATTGTTCTTGTCAGTTACAGTAGCATCCTTACTCCAGAGGGTGAATCTTGAGCCACAAAAAATCCCCCAATTCAAGTTATGCCTCAACTGGCAATTCTCAGGAGATTAACAGATTAACAGAGTTGGAAGGGACCTTGTAGGTCATCTAGTCCAACCCCCTGCCCAAGCAGGAAACCCTACACCATTTCTGACTGATGGCCGTCCAGTGTCTTCTTGAAAGCCTCCAGGGATGAAGCTCCCACAACTTCCAAAGGCAGCTTCTGTTCCATGGGTTGATTGCTCTCATTGTCAGAATTCAGTACACTAGCCATGTCGAGTCCCTGCAACCGTTCATTGTATATTTAAGCCTCCAGTCCTCTCCAGGGAAGAGCTCTCTGGCCTAGATCATCTTCCCTGGAGAGTGTAAAGAGATATCAGGACCCAGATTGTTGGGGCCAAGAGGCTGACTCTGTAAACCCCTTAGAAAGGGCTGTAAAAGCACTACGAAGCAGCATGTAAGTCTAAGTGCTATTGCTATCATAGTCTACCCTACAAGGCTGTCATGAAGTTTCTTGAAATCATGTGGCCGTTTTATTCTGCATTTCCCCCTGACTTGGAAAACAGTCAAAGGCTTTCAAGGCCCCCCTCCCCCAATGGGACTGACTCCCCTGCTCTTTCACACAGCAGCCCTGGGACTTTGGGCTGAGCTCAGACTCTTCTCAATGGAGATGCAGCTCTGGTTGCATCCAGGGAGCGAAAGCTTTGTCAAACAACTGCAGTGGTTGTGTTGGTAGCGTCCTCGGCCACGGGTGAGAAGCCTGAACGGGGGTGGGGGCTTCTCACCTCCATGGCAGCCAAGCCTTCTCGCCCATCTCCTCATCCAACTGGGCGGGTTCTGGGGAGGGTCTCTGTCCTGATCCCCTCACTCACACTCTTTCCAACTCGCTTTGTTGTGTGTCCGGCAGAAAAGCTGAGCCGAACAAAGGCACTCTCTTGTCCTTGAGGAAAATACTGTAGATACGGGGGGGGGGGGAATGCAGGTACTGCCGTGGTCAAGCAGGAAGGTGGTCATTTAAATTGGAGGGGGGAATACTGCCAGCAATGTGAGGGTCCCTGGAATGATCTCCCTCATCAAGGAGACCTTCTCCAGCCTGGGATGGCGGGGAGGGGGGTAGCTGGGACGCTAAAAGGCAGCCCGAAGCTGCAGGACAAGCAGGAGAAAGCTTTGTCCATTTCACCTGTGCTTTGTCCACTTCTGGCCCATGCGCAGTTCTGGGCAGAGGGTAATAGTGGCTTTCCCCCTCTCTCCTTGTGCAGCACGCACAAACACACACACACACACACACACACACACACACACACACCAACAATGATTGCAGTCAGCCAGCAGGCTTCACCTGTCCTCCCAATCTGACAAAAAGAGCAAAACAAAGGCAAGTAACCCCTTCCCTTCCCTTCCCCCCCCCCACGCCCCTATTGAGCCGCCCGTGTTCCAAGAGGGCTCCGGATCTTTCAGGGCAACCAGGAAAAACGAAAGGAGGACAAGGAAAGAAGGCAGAACCGGAGTGGGGGCGGTTTCGGCTCCCGCAACACGAAGCTTGGTCTTCTCCGAGAGGCCACCTTGGGCTTCCAGGCAGACCAAGGATGCTGAAGCCTCCACCTCTCCCCTCCCCTCCCCCCCCCCCCCCCCCCCCCCCCACTATCTAGGGAAGGAGCGCACAGACCGGCCTCCGCATTGAAGCACTGGAGGAAGGCTGGGGGAAGCCAGAGGAGGTCTTGCGGAGACACCCCGCCGGGGAGCCTCTTTGCCCTCCTCGCCAGATTCCTTCCTCCGGGGATGGAAAGTCTCCCCCAGTGAAGCCATCAAAGGAAGGTCGCTTTGGGGAGGGGGAGAAGGCTCGATACGGAATGGAGGCCCGGAAGAGACTCCCTCGCTCTCCGGGAAGAGCCCCTGGCTAGCCCGTCGTCCCGACGACTCTTCTTCACACGTAGGCCACGAAGGGAGTCGGCGAGCGGGAAGGCTGCAGCCTGCCTGGGGCGGAGGAAGAAGGGGGCGCCCCGCGCTGCACCCGACCTGCCCGGGCACCCTTTCCCCAAACCCCACCCAGCGGCTCCAATGGGGAAACGGGCGGAGCGCCCTTCAGCACCACGGACAGCGTCCGGCTGCTCCGGCCGTCCGGCTGCGCTGGCGGGACCCCAACTTTCGCAAGCCCGGGCGGTTGGGGCGGGGGGCGGCGGGGGCGGCGGGAGGGAAAGTCCGCGGGGGGGGGGCAGAAGAAGGGAGGGAGGGAGGGGCGGGCGGGCGTCGGGGCACCTACTTGGCTGAGCTCGGTGCCCATCAGCAGCAGGACCAGAAGGCTGAGCAGCTTGCGGGCGGGTGGCATGGCTTCGGCGGGCGGCTCCAACCACGGGCATCGGCGGGGGCGGCGGCCGCGTCCTCCGGTTCAGGCGACTCCGCGCTCCCGACTCCCTTCGCAGCCCCGCCGAGGAGGCGCTGACGGGCTCTGGGGCGGCGGCGGCGGCGGGCGGTTCAGCAGCCCGGGGCGGGACGGCTGGAGGCAGCGGGCATCCTTGCCGAGCGCGGCTCCCCCGACCCGGCTTCCTCTCCGTCGCCCGCCTGCCCTGCCGAGGGCTCCCGGGCCGGGAAGAGGTCGACGGGAAGCAGAGCCCAGGCGAGCCCGGAAGGGCGGTCTCCGCTCCGCCGCGGCCAAAAGTTGGGAAAGCAGGTGGAGGAGGAGGAGGCAGGAGGAGAAGGAGAGGGTCGCGGGGGATGGGGCGGAGAAGGCAGGGAGGGAGGGGAGGAGGGGAGGGGCGGGCAGGCGGGCGCCGCGAGAGCAGGGCCGGGAGCGGATGTGACATCAGGCGGGGGGGGGCATTTGATTAACTAGAGGGAAAGTGAGGCAGCCACGGAAGGGGCAAGTGCTCCCGCCCGCCCGCCCTCTGCCCTGGGCAGCCCGGCTCTTCAAGCGCAGCCCCTGTGGGAGAGCAGCCGCCCCTCCGCCTCTGCCCCACCCCCCCACACCTTGGGATCCTTCCATTCCCCACCAGTCAGAGGTGAAGAAGCTTCTTGGATGAGAAGCAAAGCATCTTCAAACAAAAAACCGGAAAGTCCAGTTGCCTCTTGGGGGGGGGAGCACCGTTGGGACTTGGGATCCTCCTGAGTCGCTCCGCCTGACCGGCAAAGCATTGTGGCAGAAGCGCCCCCCCCCTCCCCGCCTCCTCGGGTCGTTCTCCGGGCTCTCGCGGGCAAAGCCGCTCGCCCCCTTGAAATTTTAGATGAGCTCGATTTGGGGTCGTTTCCCCTCCTAGTGGATGCAGAAAACCCCTGCTGGCTTTGGCCTAGTGGACCTGCTGCAGCCTGAGGTTCTGATTAGCTCCAGATTTCTCTCAATTAGAACTTTCAACCAGTTAGAGTCCATAGGTACACACACACACACACACACACACATACAGTCATGTGCTAGGAGCTCATAACATGTTTTAACAACCCTGCATGGATGGTTGCTCAACACAATTCTCTCTGAGTTCTGATGCATACTCACCCACCCTTATAAATCAAGCCAGACAAGGAATAATGGATGGAAACTGATCCAGGAGAGATTCAACCTAGAAATAAGAAGAGATTTTCTGACAGTGAGAACAGTCAACCCATGGAACAGAAGTTACCTTCAGAAGTTGTGGGAGCTTCATCACTGTAAGTTTTCAAGAAGAGACTGGACTGCCATTTGTCAGAAATGGTGTAGGGTCTCCTGTTTGGGTGGGGGGTTGGGCTAGATGACCTTCAAGGTCCCTTCCAACTCTATTAATCTGTAAAGGATATTGAGATTCTAAAAAAAGTGCAGAGAAGAGCAACCAGGATGATGATGGGACTGGAGGCTAAAACATAGATGAACGGTTGCAGGAACTGGGCATGGCTGGTCTAGGGAAGAGAAGGACTGGGGGAGACAGGATAGGAGTCTTCTAATATTTGAGGGGCTGCCACAGAGAGGAAGAGGTCAAGCTGTTCTCCAAAGCACCTAGAGACCAGATACGGAACAATGGATGGAAACTAATCCAGGAGAGATTCAACCTGGAAATAAGGAGGAATTTTCTGACAGTGAGAACAATCAATGGAACAGAAGTTGCCTTCAGACGTTGTGGGAGCTTCATCCCTGGAGGCTTTCAAGAAGACACTGGACTGCCATCCGTCAGAAATGGGGCAGGGTCTGCTGGGCAGAGGGTTGGACTAGATGACCTCTAAGATCCCTTCCAACTCTGTTAATCTGTTTCTGTATCCCAGAAGTGAATTCCTTCTCCTTCTCCTTCTCCTAAAGCTCCTAAAGAAAGTTGTTCTGCCCAGAAATTTGCTATTTGGGTTCTTGAAAAGGCCGTTCTGAACAGGCCTCCTTTTGGAGCAGAGATTGTGTGTGTCTCAAATTATAATAAGGATGGTATAACACCACACAGTTTATCCTTTCGGAGGTGAAGTCCCTCTGCTTTGGGCAGTTCCAGCACTGAGTCCGACCAATTTCAGTGCATGTAGGTTGATGTATCTTCAATCCTAAACTCAGTTTAACTAGACTATGATTGCATCTGCTTTATCCTAGGAAACCAACTTAGTTCGTGACACATGTTAAAGTATTGTCTGATTTCTCACAATATGCCAATCCCATTTTAGCACAGTTTAGTGTTACCTGAAGCCAGTTATTTTGTCACAATAGTGCCACTATACTAGTAGTTACAGCTTTTGTAAAAGAGCAATTGTTTGCTATTTTTTTCTCTGGTTGGACACATTCACAGCCAGGCTGAATTCCCCCTTAACGCTCCAAATTTTCCTCTAAACACCTCCATGAACGGCCTTTTCAAATTGCATGTGCACCCAGCAGCCTTCAGCTGCACCCAGTCCAGCAAAACAGGGAACAGGGAAATGAGTCCATGTAGTCAGGAAGAAGCAAGCAGCCCTGCAAACTCCAAATGTCTGTATTGGCACACCCAACCCTACCAATTCAGCATTTGTTCCCAACAAATCAGAGGTGGGTTGCTGAACCGGTAGTGGAATTCAGACCTGGTTCGCACAACCAGCAGCAAATGTCCCTTCCCACAGCGTCTCCTTAAGTCTCAGTCCCCAGGTGTGCCTTGTGAAGAGGGGCAGGGCGCTCTCCTCCCAAGTCATCAGGTCAGCCTGCACCATTCTCGCCTTCTCTCCACTCTCCGTGCTCAGGGATCAGGAGCGGGTGGTCCTTGCTCATTGCCTGAGCTCTGTCATTCCTCATGTCCACTGCTTGCCCTCTCTCGGTCACCCTGCACCCAATCCTCTCTGCTAACAAGCCCTGCCAATCCCGAGGGGCCCTGGGCTGACTCGGACTGCTCCCCCCCCACATTCCTCCAAAGCCAACGAAGCTGCCCCCTCGATCTCAGTCAGTTCCAGCTCCGCAGATTCAAACTCTGATGGGGCTCCTCAGCTTGGAGTTTGATTGGAAAGGGACCCGAAAAATGTAAGAGGATGAAAAGGACTTGGGCTGAGTGGCTGAATTCACACAACATGGTTGCCTAAAATGAAACCAGCAAAGGAGGACTGGTCATCTAACACTCTGGCCAAGAAGCCATAGGGGACCTTTCCAAGATGTCTTGCATCAGCTGCAGCTTCCTTAGAGTTGCAATGAAGAAAGGGAGGAACCTTCTCCACCCCATTTTAGCCTCATGGACAGGGGGAGCAACCCATGGTAGTGGGGCTCCAGGGTTGCCCCAAGGGCAATGATGATAGGTGGGAGACCCTGAAAAGGAGAGAGGTTGCCAGCAAAACCAGCATGTGCTTCAGCTTTGTAGAGGTTTCTTGGTTTCATTGGGTCAAGACTTTTATAAGGTCGTTTTCCTCTGCGGTCAGTTTCTGGCCTTTATGTAGTCTTGGGGGCCTCAGATTCTCCACCCTGGCTTTCAACAGAGGGAGAGAACTTTATTACGACTGCTCACATCTGGCCTCTGAGCTGCTGGATTTCCCAGCCCCTTCCCTTCCTTGTAAGGATCTACCACTTCCAGCCACCTCCACCCAGCTGGATTTCCTACCAAGTCTGGGAATCACCAGATGTGCATAGCCGGGTGGTCCCAAACATCTGTCTCACAGGTACACCCGAGGCTTCCTCCCCTTTCCCCCAGTACTCTCCATGAGGCTGGACTTCAATTCCCATCATCCCTGCCTGCATCCCACCCAGACCTTGAGAGAAACCGCTTCACATCTTCAGTAACCCCACATTCCTGGCATCCTTATCCCTGACCTATAATGGCCGACGCTTCCATAATTATTTTATATCAACTTGCTGCTCTTTCTTGGAGAAAAGTAAAAGGTAAAGAATTTTAAAAGGCAAAGAGGTAAAAAAAATGTAGAAAGCAATAAAGGGAGGAAAAAAGATTAAGAGACTAGAAAGTAAATACAAAACCCCAGAATTACAAGATGGATTGTATATAAAAATACTACGAAATAAGAAATATAAGAAAAATATATGTGTATAGAAGGCTATAAGACGTACTGTATGGAATCAATAGAAGTAGATAAAAGATATGTAAAAATATGTATAGATAGATAGATAGATGATAGATGATAGATAGATAGATAGATAGATAGATAGATAGATAGATAGATAGATAGATAGATAGATAGATAGAGGTAGGTACTGTAGATAATATACTATGGATGGATGGATGATAGAGTGGATAGATAGGTAGACAGACAGACAGGTATGATAGATGATAGATAGATAGATAGATAGATAGATAGATAGATAGATAGATAGATAGATAGATAGATAGATAGATGATAGATGATAGATGGATAGATAGATGGATATAGATATAGATATAGATATAGATATAGATATAGATATAGATATAGATATAGATATAGATATAGATATAGATATAGATATAGATATAGATATAGATATAGATATAGATATAGATATAGATATAGATATAGATATAGATATAGATATAGATGGAGATGGAGATGGAGATGGAGATATAGAGATATAGGTAGGTAGGTAGAGATAAAGATAGAGAGAGGGGCGGAGAGAGATGTATAAGATATATATCTATAGATAAAAGAAATATAATGGATATTTAAAAGATGTAGAAGTGTTGCAAAGATGATATGAATGTCTATTAAAAAATTTTAAAAATCGTTTTTTTAAAAAGGCAGAAGCGTCTTGAGCACCGTCAGTCAGGGCTAAACTTGCAAACTGTGTTAAATGACTTGGTGGGGCTTGTGAAGTAGGAGGATGGGATGGGGATGACAGGAGAGAGGCTTTCCCCACTACTGAGAAGCAAAGAAATTAAGAATCATGTTTATGTTCTACTTGTGAACTTCCCCACTAGGGTCCCAAAGGTGTTTTTTCAGGAGGAAACAGAGAGAGAGAAAAAGAGAGGGGAGAGAGTGAATGAGTGAGTGAGAGAAAATAGGAGAGACAGAGAGACAAAGAGAGAGAGAGAGAGAGAGAGAGAGAGAGAGAGAGAGAGAGAGAGAGAGAGAGACTTTCAATACGTGTCCCTCCTTCCATGCACAGTGCAGGCCTGTTCCAGGCGGCCTGCCCAGGGCCTTCTTCCTGGCACGTGGAGATGGGGGGACCTTGCTTCTCCTCCCCCCTTGAGGCTTTTGGCAGCCTCCTTGCTCCTTGAAGAACGGCCTCCTCTTCCCGCAGGCAGAAGCCAAGGCAATCAGGCAGTTGCCACAGTAACAGCACCAACTTCTCTCCCGGAAACAAGGGGGAAGGACAGAAAGCAAGCAAATGGCTCTCCTTCAGAGGAACTCACCCAGGATGTCACAGGGAGGGGGTTAATGTTGCCGATGGGCTCCATGTGTCACAGAGATTGCATTTTCTTTGGAAAGAAAAAACCTCCGTGATTCACAAGGACGTGTGTGTGTGTGTGTGTGTGTGTTTGTGTACACTTCAGTCCTCCCTGTCTGATCCATGAATTCCAAGCTGCTTTCCCAGTGGTGAAATTCCATTTTTTTTACTGCTGGCTCTGTGGGCGTGGCTTGGTGGGCGTGGCAGGGGAAGGATACTGCAAAATCCCCATTTCCACTCCCCACTGGGGAGCCAGCCAGAGGTGGCATTTGCCAGTTCTCCAAACTACTCAAAATTTCCGTTACCGGTTCTCCAGAACTGGTCAGAACCTGCTGAATTTCACCCCTGCTTGTAGGACATCTACTCAGACTCCCAAGCAGAAGACCCTACACCATTTCTGACAGAGGGCAGCCCAGTCTCTTCTCGAAAGCCTCCAAGGATGAAGCTCCCACAACTTCTGAAGGCAACTTCTGTTCCATTGATAGACCATTGATCTATTTTCACTGTCAGAAAATATCTCCTTATTTCCTGGTTGAATCTCTCCTTGGTCAGTTTCCATCCATTCTTCCTTGTCTGGCCTTCAAGTGCTTTGAGAAATAGTTTGACCCACTTCCTCTCTGGGGCAGCCTCTTAAATATTGGAAGGCTGCTCTCCTGTCTCCCCTGGTCCTTCTCTTCCCTAGACCAGCCATGCCCAGTTCCTGCAACCGTTCATCAAAACAGGTTTGCCAAGTTCTTGTGTGGCTCACGTGCAGAATCGGAGGGTGTGAACTGGATCCAGAGGAGTCACAAGAGTCACAATGGCTGCTTTAAAAAAATACATCCCAGACCACCTCACCTGTCCCCTTGGGGCACCTTAGCTGTAAACTGTTCCCCACAGACTGTCCATCCCTTCATCCTAACTCTTCTAGGGTTTCTTTGCTTAGTACAGCATGTGAACGAAGAAAGCACAGCTTGAGTAGCAATGGCTCTTAGATTTATACACCACTTCAAAGTGCTTTACAGCCCTCTCTAAGAGCCAGCCTCTTGCCCCCAACAATCTGGGTCTTCATTTTACCCACCTCAGAAGGGTGGAAGGCTGAGTCAACCTGAGTAGGGCATTAAGTCATCCTCTTCTTCATTTGCAAGCAGACTATTCTTTACAGTTGTTTAGTGAGATGAGAAGACAGAGGCAGGGCTATTCCTCCTGGCTTAATTCTGCCTTAAAAATTCGCCCTATTAAACCTGCCATACAATGCAGACATAGATAAAAACAAGAAATATAAACCAGGCATTGAAGCAACAAATTGCAATTTATTTGTTGTTTTGTTCCTCAGTTGCAAGACTGATTCTGGCTTGTCCAAAAACTACTTCCAAACAAACATGGCTTATTAACGCGATAGGTGAAGAGCCTCAGGACTCTTTGAAAGGCAGGCTGGGTGGGAAGACATCTGGGGAAAGACCAGGGGCTCCCCTTCTACTCTTGCTGGAGGGTCTCCTTCAATATATTGAATGTGGTTATTGGCTTCATTTGCACAATGGATTAATTCACAAACATACCAAGTCCACTTTTGCACAACACATCAACATTAAAGCTTAATGCTCATTGGATGGAACAACTTTAACTAAGCTGGCTAAATGGGTTGTTTGAATGCAAGCAATGTATAGAATCATAGGACTATTGTCAATACAATGGACCTTCCCACGCTCATCACTGGATGTGGACTGCCATGGCCATCTAAGCTGTTCTTCTAGGATCAGGCTCCCCTTTTTCTCTTGAGGAATGTTGTACACAGAAATACTTCTTCTTCTTCTCCTCCACCTCCTCCTCCTCCTCCTCCTCCTCCTCCTCCTCCTCCTCCTCCTCCTCCTCCTCCTCCTCCTCCTCCTCCTCCTCCTCCCTTTCTCTGAGGTAAGGGAGATTGTCCTGAGGAGGATCTATCTCTGTGATCATTGAAAGTCACCACCAACATTACATCTCCTCCTCCTCCTCCTCCTCCTCCTTCTCCTCCTCCTTCTCCTCCCTCCTCCTCCTCCTCCTCCTCCTCCTCCTCTTTCTCTGAGGTAAGGGAGATTGTCCTGAGGAGGATCTATCTCTGTGATCATTGAAAGTCACCACCAACATTACATCTCCTCCTCCTCCTCCTCCTCCTCCTCCTCCTCCTCCTCCTCCTCCTCCTCCTCCTCAATACAATACAATAGCAGAGTTGGAAGGGACATTGGAGGTCTTCTAGTCCAACCCCCTGCCTAGGGTTCCAGGGCAGCTGACCTGGTTTGGTTTTACATGACTGTTTAGTACAGTTTTCACAGCATTTTGTAGTCTGGAGGCTTCCTTTGTTTTTATTGTTTGGTTTTACTTGTTTCGCAAAATCTCATGATGGCTCTCAATGATCATTTCAATACAATACAATACAATAGTAGAGTTGGAAGGGACCTTGGAGGTCTTCTAGTCCAACCCCCTGCCTAGTCAGGAAACCCTATACTGTTTCAGACAAATGGCTATCCAGCATCTTCTTAAAGACTTCCAGTGTTGGGACATTCACAACGTCTGGAGGCAACTTCTGTTCCACGGATTAATTGTTCTAACTGTCAGGAAGTTTCTCCTCAGTTCTAAGTTGCTTCTCACCTTGATTAGTTTCCACCCATTGCTTCTTGTTCTACCCTCAGGTGCTTTGGAAAATAGTTGGACTCCCTCTTCTTTGTGGCAACCCCTGAGATATTGAAACACTGCTATCATGTCTCCCCTAGTCCTTCTTTTCATTCAACTAGACATACCCAGTTCCTGCAACCGTTCTTCATATGTTTTAGTCTCCAGTCCCCTAATCATCTTTGTTGCTCTTCTCTGCTTCTCCCTCTCCTTCTCCCTCTCCTTCTCCTTCTCTTTCTCTGCGGTTAGGGAGATTGTCCTGAAGAGGATCTATCTCTGTGATCATTGAGAGTCACCACCAACATTATATCTCTTCCTCCTCCTCCTCCTCCTGCCTCTGACTTCTAGTTGGTAGGTAGTCCAACTAGGATACCACGAACATATGGATGTGGTTCAAATCTGAGCTCTGGGTGAAAAGTTACGTTTCTGGCTGAATTGGGCCCTTTTGCCAATTCTGATATAAGCTTTGGTCTAACTCCTCAGGGAAAGGTCAGATCAGCGAATGGAGTGGTTTTTTAGCTTCCCCGACTCAGGACACCACTAACATATGCATGTGGTTCGAAACTGAGCTCTGGGTCAAAAGTTACGTTTCTGGCTGAATTGGGCTCTTTTGCCAATTCTGATATAAGCTTTGGTCTAACTCCTCAGGGAAAGCTCGGATCAGCGAATGGAGTGGTTTTTTAGCTTCCCCGACTCAGGACACCACTAACGTGTGTATGTTGTTCGAAACTGAGCTCTGGGTCAAAAGTTACCTTTTCTGGCTGAAATGAGTTCTTTTGCCAATTCTGAGATAAGCTTTGCTCTAACTCCTCAGGGAAAGCTCGGATCAGCGAATGGAGTGGTTTTTTAGCTTCCCCGACTCAGGATACCACGAACATATGGATGTGGTTCAAATCTGAGCTCTGGGTCAAAAGTTACGTTTCTGGCTGAATTGGGCTCTTTTGCCAATTCTGATATAAGCTTTGGTCTAACTCCTCAGGGAAAGCTCAGATCAGCGAATGGAGTGGTTTTTTAGCTTCCCCGACTCAGGACACCACTAACTTGATGTGTTCGAAACTAGCTCTGGTCAAAAGTTACGTTTCTGGCTGAATTGGGCTCTTTTGCCAATTCTGATATAAGCTTTGCTCTAACTCCTCAGGGAAAGCTCGGAGCAGCGAATGGAGTGGTTTTTTAGCTTCCCAGACCCAGGACACCAGTAATATATGGATGTGGTTCGAAACTGAGCTCTGGGTCAAAAGTTACGTTTCTGGCTGAATTGGGCTCTTTTGCCAATTCTGATATAAGCTTTGGTCTAACTCCTCAGGGAAAGCTCGGATCAGCGAATGGAGTGGTTTTTTAGCTTCCCCGACCCAGGACACCCCTAACGTGTGTATGTTGTTCGAAACTGAGCTCTGGGTCAAAAGTTACGTTTCTGGATGAATTGGGCTCTTTTGCCAATTCTGATATAAGCTTTGGTCTAACTCCTCAGGGAAAGCTCGGATCAGCGAATGGAGTGGTTTTTTAGCTTCCCCGACTCAGGACACCACTAACATGTGGATGTGGTTCGAAACTGAGCTCTGGGTCAAAAGTTACGTTTCTGGCTGAATTGGGCTCTTTTGCCAATTCTGAGATAAGCTTTGCTCTAACTCCTCAGGGAAAGCTCGGATCAGCGAATGGAGTGGTTTTTTAGCTTCCCCGACTCAGGACACCACTAACATATGGATGTGGTTCGAAACTGAGCTCTGGGTCAAAAGTTACGTTTCTGGCTGAATTGGGCTCTTTTGCCAATTCTGATATAAGCTTTGGTCTAACTCCTCAGGGAAAGCTCGGATCAGCGAATGGAGTGGTTTTTTAGCTTCCCCGACTCAGGACACCACTAACATGTGTATGTTGTTCGAAACTGAGCTCTGGGTCAAAAGTTACCTTTTCTGGCTGAAATGAGTTCTTTTGCCAATTCTGAGATAAGCTTTGGTCTAACTCCTCAGGGAAAGCTCGGATCAGCGAATGGAGTGGTTTTTTAGCTTCCCCGACTCAGGACACCACTAACATATGGATGTGGTTCGAAACTGAGCTCTGGGTCAAAAGTTACGTTTCTGGCTGAATTGGGCTCTTTTGCCAATTCTGATATAAGCTTTGGTCTAACTCCTCAGGGAAAGCTCAGATCAGCGAATGGAGTGGTTTTTTAGCTTCCCCGACTCAGGACACCACTAACATATGTATGTGGTTCGAAACTGAGCTCTGGGTCAAAAGTTACGTTTCTGGCTGAATTGGGCTCTTTTGCCAATTCTGATATAAGCTTTGGTCTAACTCCTCAGGGAAAGCTCAGATCAGCGAATGGAGTGGTTTTTTAGCTTCCCCGACTCAGGACACCACTAACATATGTATGTGGTTCGAAACTGAGCTCTGGGTCAAAAGTTACGTTTCTGGCTGAATTGGGCTCTTTTGCCAATTCTGATATAAGCTTTGGTCTAACTCCTCAGGGAAAGCTCAGATCAGCGAATGGAGTGGTTTTTTAGCTTCCCCGACTCAGGACACCACTAACATATGTATGTGGTTCGAAACTGAGCTCTGGGTCAAAAGTTACGTTTCTGGCTGAATTGGGCTCTTTTGCCAATTCTGATATAAGCTTTGGTCTAACTCCTCAGGGAAAGCTCGGATCAGCGAATGGAGTGGTTTTTTAGCTTCCCCGACTCAGGACACCACTAACATATGTATGTGGTTCGAAACTGAGCTCTGGGTCAAAAGTTACGTTTCTGGCTGAATTGGGCTCTTTTGCCAATTCTGATATAAGCTTTGGTCTAACTCCTCAGGGAAAGCTCAGATCAGCGAATGGAGTGGTTTTTTAGCTTCCCCGACTCAGGACACCACTAACATGTGTATGTTGTTCGAAACTGAGCTCTGGGTCAAAAGTTACGTTTCTGGCTGAATTGGGCTCTTTTGCCAATTCTGATATAAGCTTTGCTCTAACTCCTCAGGGAAAGCTCAGATCAGCGAATGGAGTGGTTTTTTAGCTTCCCCGACTCAGGACACCACTAACATATGCATGTGGTTCGAAACTTAGCTCTGGGTCAAAAGTTACGTTTCTGGATGAATTGGGCTCTTTTGCCAAATCTAATATACACTTTGGTCTAACTCCTCAGGGAAAGCTCAGATCAGCGAATGGAGTGGTTTTTTAGCTTCCCCGACTCAGGACACCACTAACATATGCATGTGGTTCGAAACTGAGCTCTGGGTCATTACGTTTCTGGCTGAATTGGGCTCTTTTGCGAATTCTGATATAAGCTTTGGTCTAACTCCTCAGGGAAAGCTCAGATCAGCGAATGGAGTGGTTTTTTAGCTTCCCCGACTCAGGACACCAGTAACATATGGATGTGGTTCGAAACTTAGCTCTAGGTCAAAAGTTACGTTTCTGGCTGAATTGGGCTCTTTTGCCAATTCTAATATACACTTTGGTCTAACTCCTCAAGGAAAGCTCGGATCAGCGAACGGAGTGGTTTTTTTTTAGCTTCCCTGACTCAGGACACCCCTAACGTGTGTATGTTGTTCGAAACTGAGCTCTGGGTCAAAAGTTACGTTTCTGGCTGAATTGGGCCCTTTTGCCAATTCTGAGATAAGCTTTGCTCTAACTCCTCAGGGAAAGCTCAGATCAGCGAATGGAGTGGTTTTTTAGCTTCCCCGACTCAGGACACCACTAACATATGCATGTGGTTCGAAACTGAGCTCTGGGTCGTTACGTTTCTGGCTGAATTGGGCTCTTTTGCGAATTCTGATATAAGCTTTGGTCTAACTCCTCAGGGAAAGCTCGGATCAGCGAATGGAGTGGTTTTTTAGCTTCCCAGACCCAGGACACCACTAACGTGTGTATGTTGTTCGAAACTGAGCTCTGGGTCGTTACGTTTCTGGCTGAATTGGGCTCTTTTGCCAATTCTGAGATAAGCTTTGCTCTAACTCCTCAGGGAAAGCTCGGATCAGCGAATGGAGTGGTTTTTTAGCTTCCCCGACTCAGGACACCACTAACATATGCATGTGGTTCGAAACTGAGCTCTGGGTCAAAAGTTACGTTTCTGGCTGAATTGGGCTCTTTTGCCAATTCTGATATAAGCTTTGCTCTAACTCCTCAGGGAAAGCTCGGATCAGCGAATGGAGTGGTTTTTTAGCTTCCCCGACTCAGGATACCACGAACATATTGTATGTGGTTCGAAACTGAGCTCTGGGTCAAAAGTTACGTTTCTGGCTGAATTGGGCTCTTTTGCCAATTCTGATATAAGCTTTGCTCTAACTCCTCAGGGAAAGCTCGGATCAGCGAATGGAGTGGTTTTTTAGCTTCCCCGACTCAGGACACCACTAACATGTGTATGTGGTTCGAAACTGAGCTCTGGGTCAAAAGTTACGTTTCTGGCTGAATTGGGCTCTTTTGCCAATTCTGATATAAGCTTTGGTCTAACTCCTCAGGGAAAGCTCGGATCAGCGAATGGAGTGGTTTTTTAGCTTCCCCGACTCAGGACACCACTAACATATGCATGTGGTTCGAAACTGAGCTCTGGGTCAAAAGTTACGTTTCTGGATGAATTGGGCTCTTTTGCCAATTCTGATATAAGCTTTGGTCTAACTCCTCAGGGAAAGCTCAGATCAGCGAATGGAGTGGTTTTTTAGCTTCCCCGACTCAGGACACCACTAACGTGTGTATGTTGTTCGAAACTGAGCTCTGGGTCGTTACGTTTCTGGCTGAATTGGGCTCTTTTGCGAATTCTGATATAAGCTTTGGTCTAACTCCTCAGGGAAAGCTCGGATCAGCGAATGGAGTTGTTTTTTAGCTTCCCCGACTCAGGACACCACTAACATATGCATGTGGTTCGAAACTGAGCTCTGGGTCAAAAGTTACGTTTCTGGCTGAATTGGGCTCTTTTGCCAATTCTGATATAAGCTTTGGTCTAACTCCTCAGGGAAAGCTCGGATCAGCGAATGGAGTGGTTTTTTAGCTTCCCCGACTCAGGACACCACTAACGTGTGTATGTGGTTCGAAACTGAGCTCTGGGTCAAAAGTTACGTTTCTGGCTGAATTGGGCTCTTTTGCCAATTCTGAGATAAGCTTTGCTCTAACTCCTCAGGGAAAGTTCGGATCAGCGAATGGAGTGGTTTTTTAGCTTCCCCGACTCAGGATCACCACTAACATATGATGTGGTTCGAAATCTGAGCTCTGGGTCAAAAGTTACGTTTCTGGCTGAATTGGGCTCTTTTGCCAATTCTGATATAAGCTTTGGTCTAACTCCTCAGGGAAAGCTCGGATCAGCGAATGGAGTGGTTTTTTAGCTTCCCCGACTCAGGACACCACTAACGTGTGTATGTGGTTCGAAACTGAGCTCTGGGTCAAAAGTTACGTTTCTGGCTGAATTGGGCTCTTTTGCCAATTCTGATATAAGCTTTGCTCTAACTCCTCAGGGAAAGCTCGGATCAGCGAATGGAGTGGTTTTTTAGCTTCCCCGACTCAGGATACCACTAACATATGATGTGGTTCGAAACTGAGCTCTGGGTCAAAAGTTACGTTTCTGGCTGAATTGGGCTCTTTTGCCAATTCTGATATAAGCTTTGGTCTAACTCCTCAGGGAAAGCTCAGATCAGCGAATGGAGTGGTTTTTTAGCTTCCCCGACTCAGGACACCACTAACATATGCATGTGGTTCGAAACTGAGCTCTGGGTCAAAAGTTACGTTTCTGGCTGAATTGGGCTCTTTTGCCAATTCTGATATAAGCTTTGGTCTAACTCCTCAGGGAAAGCTCAGATCAGCGAATGGAGTGGTTTTTTAGCTTCCCCGACTCAGGACACCCCTAACGTGTGTATGTGGTTCGAAACTGAGCTCTGGGTCAAAAGTTACGTTTCTGGCTGAATTGGGCTCTTTTGCCAATTCTGAGATAAGCTTTGCTCTAACTCCTCAGGGAAAGCTCGGATCAGCGAATGGAGTGGTTTTTTAGCTTCCCCGACTCAGGACACCACTAACATATGCATGTGGTTCGAAACTGAGCTCTGGGTCAAAAGTTACGTTTCTGGCTGAATTGGGCTCTTTTGCCAATTCTGAGATAAGCTTTGCTCTAACTCCTCAGGGAAAGCTCGGATCAGCGAATGGAGTGGTTTTTTAGCTTCCCCGACCCAGGAGACCGCTAACGTGTGTATTATTGTTCGAAATTGAGCTCTGGGTCAAAAGTTACCTTTTCTGGCTGAAATGAGTTCTTTTGCCAATTCTGAGATAAGCTTTGCTCTAACTCCTCAGGGAAAGCTCGGATCAGCGAACGGCGTGGTTTTTTAGCTTCCCTGACTCAGGACACCCCTAACGTGTGTATGTTGTTCGAAACTGAGCTCTGGGTCAAAAGTTACCTTTTCTGGCTGAACTGAGTTCTTTTGACAATTGGGAGATAAGCTTTGCTCTAACTCCTCAGGGAAAGCTCGGATCAGCGAATGGAGTGGTTTTTTAGCTTCCCCGACTCAGGACACCACTAACAGTGTGTATGTGGTTCGAAACTTGAGCTCTGGGTCAAAAGTTACGTTTTCTGGCTGAAATGGCTCTTTTTGCCAATTCTGAGATAAGCTTTGCTCTAACTCCTCAGGGAAAGCTCAGATCAGCGAATGGAGTTGTTTTTTAGCTTCCCCGACTCAGGACACCACTAACATATGCATGTGGTTCGAAACTTAGCTCTAGGTCAAAAGTTACGTTTCTGGCTGAATTGGGCTCTTTTGCCAATTCTGATATAAGCTTTGGTCTAACTCCTCAGGGAAAGCTCAGATCAGCGAATGGAGTGGTTTTTTTAGCTTCCCCGACTCAGGACACCACTAACATATGCATGTGGTTCGAAACTGAGCTCTGGGTCGTTACGTTTCTGGCTGAATTGGGCTCTTTTGCCAATTCTGATATAAGCTTTGGTCTAACTCCTCAGGGAAAGCTCGGATCAGCGAATGGAGTGGTTTTTTAGCTTCCCCGACTCAGGATACCACTAACATATGGATGTGGTTCGAAACTGAGCTCTGGGTCAAAAGTTACGTTTCTGGCTGAATTGGGCTCTTTTGCCAATTCTGATATAAGCTTTGGTCTAACTCCTCAGGGAAAGCTCGGATCAGCGAACGGAGTGGTTTTTTTAGCTTCCCCGACTCAGGACACCCACTAACGTGTGTATGTGGTTCGAAACTGAGCTCTGGGTCAAAAGTTACGTTTCTGGCTGAATTGGGCTCTTTTGCCAATTCTGAGATAAGCTTTGCTCTAACCTCCTCAGGGAAAGCTCAGATCAGCGAATGGAGTGGTTTTTTTAGCTTCCCCGACTCAGGACACCACTAACATATGCATGTTGTTCGAAACTGAGCTCTGGGTCAAAAGTTACGTTTCTGGCTGAATTGGGCTCTTTTGCCAATTCTGATATAAGCTTTGGTCTAACTCCTCAGGGAAAGCTCAGATCAGCGAATGGAGTGGTTTTTTAGCTTCCCCGACTCAGGACACCACTAACATATGCATGTGGTTCGAAACTGAGCTCTGGGTCAAAAGTTACGTTTCTGGCTGAATTGGGCTCTTTTGCCAATTCTGATATAAGCTTTGGTCAAACTCCTCAGGGAAAGCTCAGATCAGCGAATGGAGTGGTTTTTTAGCTTCCCCGACTCAGGACACCACTAACATATGCATGTGGTTCGAAACTGAGCTGTGGTCAAAAGTTACGTTTCTGGCTGAATTGGGCACTTTTGCCAATTCTGATATAAGCTTTGGTCTAACTCCTCAGGGAAAGCTCAGATCAGCGAATGGAGTGGTTTTTTTAGCTTCCCTGACTCAGGATACTACTAAAATTTGTATGTTGTTCGAAACTGAGCTCTGGGTGAAAAGTTACTTTTATGGCTGAATTGAGCTCTTTTGCCAATTCTGATATAAGCTTTGGTCTAACTCCTCAGGGAAAGCTCAGATCAGCGAATGGAGTGGTTTTTTAGCTTCCCCGACTCAGGACACCACTAACATATGCATGTGGTTCGAAACTCTGAGCTCTGGGTCAAAAGTTACGTTTCTGGCTGAATTGGGCTCTTTTTGCCAATTCTGATATAAGCTTTGGTCTAACTCCTCAGGGAAAGCTCGGATCAGCGAATGGAGTGGTTTTTTAGCTTCCCCGACTCAGGACACCACTAACGTGTGTATGTGGTTCGAAACTGAGCTCTGGTCAAAAGTTACGTTTCTGGCTGAATTGGGCTCTTTTTGCCAATTCTGAGATATAGCTTTGCTCTAACTCCTCAGGGAAAGCTCGGATCAGCGAATGGAGTGGTTTTTTAGCTTCCCCGACTCAGGACACCACTAACATATGCATGTGGTTCGAAACTGAGCTCTGGGTCAAAAGTTACGTTTCTGGCTGAATTGGGCTCTTTTGCCAATTCTGATATAAGCTTTGGTCTAACTCCTCAGGGAAAGCTCAGATCAGCGAATGGAGTGGTTTTTTAGCTTCCCCGACTCAGGACACCACTAACATATGTATGTGGTTCGAAATTGAGCTCTGGGTCAAAAGTTACGTTTCTGGCTGAATTGGGCTCTTTTGCCAATTCTGATATAAGCTTTGGTCTAACTCCTCAGGGAAAGCTCAGATCAGCGAATGGAGTGGTTTTTTAGCTTCCCAGACCCAGGACACCACTAACGTGTGTATGTTGTTCGAAACTGAGCTCTGGGTCGTTACGTTTCTGGCTGAATTGGGCTCTTTTGCGAATTCTGATATAAGCTTTGGTCTAACTCCTCAGGGAAAGCTCGGATCAGCGAATGAAGTTGTTTTTTAGCTTCCCCGACTCAGGAAACCACTAACATATGCATGTGGTTCGAAACTTAGCCCTGGGTCAAAAGTTACGTTTCTGGCTGAATTGGGCTCTTTTGCCAATTCTGATATAAGCTTTGGTCTAACTCCTCAGGGAAAGCTCAGATCAGCGAATGGAGTGGTTTTTTAGCTTCCCCGACTCAGGACACCACTAACATATGCATGTGGTTCGAAACTGAGCTCTGGGTCAAAAGTTACGTTTCTGGCTGAATTGGGCTCTTTTGCCAATTCTGATATAAGCTTTGCTCTAACTCCTCAGGGAAAGCTCGGATCAGCGAATGGAGTGGTTTTTATGCTTCCCCGACTCAGGACTACCACTAACATATGAGATGTGGTTCGAAATCTGAGCTCTGGGTCAAAAGTTACGTTTCTGGCTGAATTGGGCTCCTTTTGCCAATTCTGATATAAGCTTTGGTCTAACTCCTCAGGGAAAGCTCGGATCAGCGAATGGAGTGGTTTTTTAGCTTCCCCGACTCAGGACACCACTAACATAATGTATGTGGTTTCGAAACTTAGCTCTGGGTCAAAAGTTACGTTTCTGGCTGAATTGGGCTCTTTTGCCAATTCTGAGATAAGCTTTGCTCTAACTCCTCAGGGAAAGCTCGGATCAGCGAATGGAGTGGTTTTTTAGCTTCCCCGACTCAGGATACCACGAACATATGGATGTGGTTCAAATCTGAGCTCTGGGTCAAAAGTTACGTTTCTGGCTGAATTGGGCTCTTTTGCCAATTCTATATATCAGCTTTGTCTAACTCCTCAGGGAAAGCTCAGATCAGCGAATGGAGTGGTTTTTTAGCTTCCCCGACTCAGGACACCACTAACGTGTGTATGTGGTTCGAAACTGAGCTCTAAGTCAAAAGTTACGTTTCTGGCTGAATTGGGCTCTTTTGCCAATTCTGAGATAAGCTTTGCTCTAACTCCTCAGGGAAAGTTCGGATCAGCGAATGGAGTGGTATTTATAGCTTCCCCGACTCAGGATACCACGAACATAATGCATGTTGGTTCGAAATTGAGCTCTGGGTCAAAAGTTACGTTCTCCTGGCTAGAATTGGGGCTCTTTTGCCAATTCTGATATAAGCTTTGGTCTAACTCCTCAGGGAAAGCTCAGATCACCGAATGGAGTTGGTTTTTTTAGCTTCCCCCGACCTAGGACACCACTAACGATGTGTAATGATGGTTCGAAAATGAGCTCTGGTACAAACGTACTTCTGGCTGAATTGGGCTCTTTTGCCATTCTTGAGATAAGCTTTGCTCTAAACCACCTCAGGGAAAGCTCGGATCAGCGAATGAGTGGTTTTTATAGCTTCCCCGACTCAGGATACCGACGAACCTATTGATGTGGTTCAAATCTGAGCTCTGGGTCCAAAAGTTACGTTCTGGCTGAATTGGGCCCTTTTGCCAATTCTGATATAAGCTTTGGTCCTAACTCCTCAGGCTAAAGCTCGGATCAGCGAAATGGAGTGGGTTTTTTAGCTTCCCGACTCAGGGACAACCACTAACGTGTGTATGTGGTTCGAAACTTACTCTAAGTCAAAAGTTACGTTTCTGGCTGAA